>CM029018.1:12858653-13414679 GCA_016801055.1 Panax notoginseng | reverse complement strand
TTTTGCAAAGCTAATCAGAAGAAGCTTAGTGGAGTTTCGGTTACAAATACAATTTTGTTCATGATTTAAAATATATTTTTCTTTAAGTCAAGGTTCTACTTGAGTATGGATACCGACTTTGTTATCATAAATATAGGTTTATGAAGGGACCAAGCAGAAGTAGAAAAGCTAAACAAATATAAGTAATCCTATGTCTGGAAAATAAAGCAAAGGTTGCTGTATTAGCCATAGGAACTTATAGTTTAGCATGCCTACGGGCAAATCTATTAAGTCAATAAGTTGTTATTGTATTCTAGTACTTGTTAGAAACATTATTATATTTTGTTGTTGGACAATGAAATCTTTGGTATTATATTAAGAACAATTGTTTGTTCTATTTATAATAATAATATTTTGTATAGAACAGAATATTACTTAATAGATTTTTTATCTTAACTTACATGAAAAATTATTTTGTAAATTGAACAAACTAGTATAAGAAAATGAGATGATCATTCAAAAAGTTGAATGTATATATTTACTGAGAATATAGGTGTGAATTTTTGAAAGGTTCAAAGAATTCAGAAGTGAAACTAATTTGAAAAGTATTAAGATTCTTTTTATTAGAACAAGGAATAAATACTTGTGCAATAAGTTTCTAGATCATCTCAAAATAGTTTTCTCATAATGGACGCCTCCTGATACACAATAATTGATTGATGTATGTAAGACCCCATCTTATTATTAATAAAAATCGAATTTCCTCTAATTATTATTTTGAATAATAAGGTGTAATTTGATATAATGCTGTAGTTATGGTGAAATGTGCAAATTTTGCAAAATAAGCAAGTGGTTATAAAATATTTATTTTTGTCGGTGAATATTCGTTTGGTCGTAGAATATTCTTGCAGTCGAGGAATATTCGTACGACGGCGCAGCTTTGTGTGGGCCCCATAACGAAAAGCGATTGGATGAAGAAAACGACAAGTATATGTTATTTATAAATAACGGCGTAGTTGTTACCGTTAATACTGTTGGAATACCCGGTGGTTAAACACAGTACACACGGTATTACACACAATTATTGATTTCTTACGTAAGAAGACACTACTCAATAATTGTTACAGTAATTACTGTTCCAATATTTTATTTTAATGATTCAATAATTGCTACGTTGATATTTTTATTATTGTTGTTTCAATAATTATCGCTGCGCAGAGTATTTTTCATTATCAGATCAATAATTCATATTATTTGAATAATATTATTAGATAGCATTATTGACAATGTCTAGAAAGTTCTGTCTAAGGAGAGGTTTGGTCATCTAATTGCGCACCAGTAAGGAGAAATCCTTATTGGAAAGCCCCCTCTTTCTTGGGAACGGCCTGGTTGTCATAATTGTGATCTGTGATATTATTTGTGAATAATTAATTATTAATTTATATGATAAGAAAATATTTTTTTTTTATGGATATAAATGAGGGATATATTTTTGTAGTTATAAATGAAGGAATAAATGCTGAGTTGTTTTAATCAGTATTTTTTTGAAGAATGAAGGTATTAAAAATCAAACCAGTGTTTTTGAGTTATATTGCGTGAGTTATAATTTTTAATCCGACCGTTGGATCGTTGTGATTTTTGGATATGTTATACATTTATAAGTTGAGTATATGTCCACAAATTTTGAACCATTAAAAATGAACGTATGATTTGTTATGAATTTTAAGAGATGACTGGTTCAAAAATTGTTGAAGTTTCGAAATTTATCATTTTGGTAGAAAATTCTAGAATTGGTGGCCCCACTTTTGGTTGGTGAGAAATGTGCTAAAATTTTTATTCAAATGTGATGGGTGGAAATAGTAGCAGGTAAAGCCACAGGTTGCATCAAGTCTGCTTCGGCGTGCTAACATTTTCCTATAAATAGAGGGCTAAGTTAGAATTAAAAATCACACCAGAATTCATAAGTTTTCTCTCTTTTTCTCTTTATATTCTCAAGCATATTTGCGAGTATTTTGATACTTTGAGAGTTGCTATTTCAGCACAAGTTTCATTCAGCCTCATATACGGTATTCTGATCAGAAGTACTGTTCGTTTGAGGTAAGGGATATTATTTTCTTCTTAAATGATATTATTTTCTTCAATATCATTAAGCTGAAATATTTATATGAATTTTTTAATCAAATTTGGAACTTTTTTGTTCAGGGTTACTATTCACGTAAACGGACACTATTCACGTATACGACACTATTCCACGAATACGACACTATTCACACCGAAAAATAAAATTTTTTCTTTTTATCCAGATGTCTATTATGGTTACTATCGTTGATTGTATCCATGTTTTGATCTTTATTTTTGAATTCTCCTTCACAATTAGTTATTATGGAGTATTATTGCAATTGGATAAACAATAATACGAATCCCTAATATTTGTCCTTTCTGTCTCATTGGATTCGTTTTCTTTAAGATAATTTTTTATCATCCTCAGTCCTAAATGATGATATTACAATATCTTTGGCCTGTAGTGCAAAGATGAATGATTAACTGATGAATATCTTTGGCCCGTAGTGCAAAGATGAACAAGTGTTGAGATGAGCATGACCGACTGTTGTACAAATGAATATCTTTGGCCTGTAGTGCAAAGATGATATTTGATTAAAGATGGTGTATTGATTGATGTTACAGGGATAAAATATCGTTGATGAATTTTTAAATCTTAGAACATAGTAGAATTCATTCTCTACTTGACTCTTCTAATGGTTTGTTGTTCCGCTGCAGTTGTTGATCTAAACTTGTTGTCTATTATATTTTATCAGATTTTTTTCCTGTTGAAGACTAATGATAAGTTGTTTATTATCTTAGTCATAATATTCTTTACTGGGCTAGTTGAGCTCACCCTTTTTCCTTTTTGTTCCCAATTTTCTCAGGAGGCGAGAATATACCGTGAACTAGTCGGGGTGTGGAGTGATGTTTCCAGTCAGTTGTGTTAGCAGTCCTCACTATTTTGTAAAATAGTGGTTTCAATAATTGTAATGAGGACTTATTTGAGTGTGGATATTGTCTAGAAGATAATATTTGTATTTAAACTCACAGTATTTGTGTTGTCGTATTTTGCATGACAATTATTTTAATGAAGTTGTTTTTGTTTCTGTACCATGTATTTGGCGACTCAGAATGGGTGATGTATACCTATTTTGGGGGCGTCACAGTTGGTATCAGAGCTTAGGGATATTGTCTCTGGCGGAGATCGGGGAATAGAACTAGGAGGGAGAGACAAGTAAATCCTTTCGCTAGTGTGTCCTACCTAAGCTTATTTGTTGGTTGGTCATAATATAGGGATATTATGTGATATGTTAATTTGTTTAATTAACCCTTGTTTTATGGCAGTATTTAGGAATGGCTACTGAGAACGTTAACAATGGAGTGTATGAGACCGTGGAAACACTTTAGTTTACCAATCAGGAGAATGGTGCAACAAGCTGGCAATATTCCTCCTGTAAACAACGTTACCGAGCAAACGATGAATGATGGAATATTAGGAGCTTTTTGCAGTTCATACAAAATCAGACGAGGGAGACTCGTGTGCAGAATACGGGTGGAAATGATAACAACGCGCGGTTATCACGGCCAAGCAGTTTAAAGAGTTGGGACCAACCAGACTTTCAGGAAAAGCCAGATCCGATCAAGGCGGAAACGTGGGTCAAGCAAATTTTCAAGATATTCGATGTCTTGAATGCACGGAGGAACAGAAGTTTCCATTCGCCACCTTTATGTTTCGCAGTGAGGTAGACTACTGTGGGAGTCTGTGACGTACCCAGCCTGACGCACTCAACATGTCCTGGGAAACATTTTAAAAACTGTTTAATGACAATACTTTCCTGAAAGTATTCGTCATATGAAGGAGGTAGATTTATTAGACTGGAACAAAATAACATGACGGTGTCCCAGTGCGAGGTGAAGTTTGCAGAGTTATCCAGGTTTACACCTCATTTGGTCGAGAATGAGGAACGAATGACAAGGATGTTTCCGAGAGGTTTAAAACTCGAGATTCGGGAATATCTTATCTCTCATAAATTTTCTTTATATTCAGATATGGTAAACATGGCTCAATTATTAGAGCGAGATAATGAGTATATTCAACCGAGGGAACACAACCAAGGTAATACCGGTGGCAGCGGTCATCGGACCAATGAAAACCAGCAGGGAGGAAAACATTCGGATAAAAGTGGTAACCACTCTGGTAGAAATTATGGCCGTGATAATAGAGGGAGCGAGTCGGGAGGGAGATTTCAAGAAGAGAAGGTACAACAATGATAACGTGAAAACGTCACACAAACATCAACTGTTTCTAGGGGAGGAGAACGACCACCGGTCGTATGTTACAAATGCGAGAAAGAGGGACATATCAGCCCAAACTGCCCACAACAATCCAAGGTATGTTATAACTGTGGAAAGGAGGGTCATATAGCTCGAGAGTGTTCTATAGCAAAAACAAGTTCAGCGGGGATGGTGACTCCAAAAGCTGTCCCCGGATAAGTCGAATCAGCGGTTCCTGGAAGAACGATTGTCGTGACTGGCCAAACTGCGAAAAACCCAAACGAGGTGATCACAGGTAAGCTAATCTTGAATTCTTGCGAAGTTTATACTTTACTAGATACCCAGTTCTACCCATTCTTTTATCTCTCCTGCTTGTGCTCAACGTTTAAACTTGACTCTAGAGAAATTAGACTTTGACCTATCGTGGAGAGACTCCGTTAGGAGAAACTTTCATTACATCTACAGTTTATAAATCTTGCTTTAATCCAAGTTGGCACAATCACATTACCTGTTGACCTTATCTCTTTAAAGATACTGCTTTTGATGTGATTTTAGGAATTGATTGGTTAACTACTCATCATGCCAAAATTGATTATTTTCGTAAGGTTGTTAGTTTTCATATTCCTAACCAACCTGTTATGCGAATTCAAGCAACCAAACCATTAAAATCAATCGCTGTCATATCAAGCCATAAAGCCATTCGTTTATTGAAAAACGGATGTCAAGCTTTCTTAGCCCATGTTATGGACTTGAACACAAAACACGTCAGATTTGAATATATTTCTGTTGTTAGTGAATTTCCTGACGTATTTCCCCCAGAACGTGAAGTTGAATTCTTTATTGACCTTGAACCCGGTACAAAGCCCATTTCTAAAACCCCATATCGAATGGCTCCTATTGAACTTCAGGAGTTAAAAGTCCAATTACAAGGAATTGTTAGACATCGGTTTTATTCGTCCTAGTACGTCTCCTTGGGTACTCCTATTTTATTCCGTAAAGAAGAAAGACGGAGTATGCGACTTTGTATCGACTATCGAGAATTGAACCATGTCACCATCAAGAATAGTATCCGCTACCTCGCATTGATGACCTGTTCGACCAGTTGCAAGGAGCATAATTCTTTCAAAGATCGATCTTCGTTCTGGATATCATCAGCTGAAGATTAAAACTGAGGATTTCCAAAGACTACTTTCAGAACTCGGTACTGGCATTATGAATTCTTAGTTATTCGTTTGGATTGACTAATGCTCCTGCTGCCTTCATGGATATGATGAACCGTGTATTCAAAGAATATTTGGATCAGTTCATTGTTATCTTTATTGATGACATCCTCATCTATTCCAAAAGCCGTGAAGATCATGAGCACCATTTGAAGCTGTTACTGCAAAGGCTTCGTGAAAACAAGCTATATGCCAAGCTAAAGAAATGTGAGTTCTGGCTTGAGGAAGTAGCATTCCTTGGGCACGTGGTGTCAAAACATGGAGTATCTGTTGACCCAACGAAGATTGAAGCAATAAAAAGTTGGGAGCAACCGAAGTCGGTGACCAAAGTACGTAGCTTTCTGGGCTTAGCTGGATATTATCGAGATTCGTGGAAGGATTTTCTAGAATCGCTACTTCCGTTAACTCAGCTGACCCGGAAGGATACAAAATTCGGTTGGAGCGAGGATTGTGAGAAGAGTTTTCAAGAACTCAAGAGGAGACTCATTTCGGCGCCTGTTCTGACAATACCCATCTGGTTCGGATGGATTTGTTATCTGCAACCGATGCTTCAGGCAAGGGTTAGGATGTGTTCTCATGCAACATGGGAAAGTCATAGCCTATGCCTCGCGATAAACTCAAAGAATATGAGAGAAATTATCCTACTCATGATTTGGAGTTGGCAGTAGTCGTTTTCCCCCCGCGTTGAAGATCTGGAGACACTACCTGTATGGGGAGAAAGTGGAGATCTATACAGATCATAAAAGCCTCAAATATTTCTTCATCCCAAATGAACTCAACATGCGGCAACGACGTTGGCTCGAGCTGTTGAAAGATTATGATCATACCATCCAATATCATCCTGGAAAAGCGAACGTAGTAGCTGATGCATTTAGTAGAAGATCATATGCGGGTACGAGTGCAATGTGTTAACGTAAAGGCCCATTTTGTATGATTTGCAAAGGATGGAGATAGAGATGAAGGCTCCAAGTACCCACATGATGATATCAAATATACGAGTAGAATCGACATTAATCGATAAAGTTAAAGCTGCTCAAGCTACGGACATGGAGCTGATGCGTATGAAGAAGAAAGTGCAAGAAGGTGCTATTTCAGAAGCAAGAATCGATGAGAAGGAATACTTCGAGTCAACTCCAGACTTTGTGTTCCTAATGATTTTGACTTGAAGCATAGCATCATGATGGAGGCACATAACACACCGTTTGTAATCCATCCTGGGAGTACCAAAATGTATCATGATCTTCGACATATATTTTGGTGGAGCAATATGAAAAGAGAGATCGCGGAGTTTATCTCGAGGTGTGTAACTTGTCAACGTGTAAAAGTGGAGCATCAAGTACCAAAGGTCCATTGCAACCACTTGAGATTTCGAAATGGAAGTGGGAACACATTACTATAGATTTCGTTACAGGTCTTCCAAAGGTTTCTCAAGGCTTAGATGCGATTTGGGTCATTGTTGATAGATTAACCAAGTCTGCCCATTTCTTGCCTATACGTGAGACTTATTCCCTTGAACGTCTTGCTAGTATGTACGTGAATGAGATTGTGAGATTGCATGGCATGCCAGTATCCATAGTTTCGAATCGTAACCCAAGATTCACTTCACGATTTTGGGTTAGTTTGCAGAAAGCTATGGGCACGATTTACGATTCAGTTCAGCATACCATCCTCAAACGGACGGATAATCAGAGAGGACTATTCAAACTCTGAAAGATCTATTAGGACTCTGTGTTCTAGATTTCAAAGGAAGTTGGGATAAGTACTTGCCACTGGTAGAATTCTCCTACAACAATAGTTATCAGGCAAGTATAGGTATCGCTCCATTTGAAGCCTTGTATGGACGAAAGTGTCGTTCTCCCCAGTATGCTGGGACGAGGTGGGTGAAGCAATATTGTTGGGACCAGAGTTGGTATGCATAACTACAGAAAATATCCAAACGATTTAACAACATATACAAACGGCACAGGATCGACAAAAGAGTTATGCGGATCTTCATCGAAATGACGTGGAATTTAATATTGGGGATCATGTATTGTCACGTGTTGCACCATGGAAGGGATTTAAAAAGATTTGGGAAGAGAGGAAAGCTAAATTCACGATTTGTTGGTCCTTTGAGATTCTTGACCGAATAGGAAATGTGGCCTATAGACTCGCATTACCTCAAAGTATGTCTCGTGTTCATAATGTTTTTCACATATCTATGCATCGTAAATATGTTAAAGACCCAACCACATTATTGAGTTAGAACCAGACTAGATAGCTGAAGATTTAACTTACGAGGAGGTACCTATTAAGATCTTGGATAAGAAAGAGCATGTTCTACTCACGCACGAAGGTTATACCACAATTTAAAGTTTTAGAGAAACCATGCTATTGAAGAAATGACCAGGGAGTTGGAATCGTAAATGAAAGCGAGGTACCCTCACCTTTTCGAAAACACCAAGTCCGTACGTAAATTTGAGGACGAAATTTCATAAGGAGGGGAGTTGTAAGACCCCATCTTATTATTAATAAAATCGAATTTCCTCTAATTATTATTTTGAATAATAAGGTGTTAATTTGATATAATACTTTGGTTATGGGTGAAATGTGCAAATTTTGTAAAATAAGCAAGTGGTTATAAAATTTTCATTTTTGTCGGTGAATATTCGTTTAGTCGTGGAATATTCTTGCTGTCGGGAAATATTCGTACGACGGCGCAGTTTTGTGTGGGCCCCATAACGAAAAGCGATTGGATGAAGAAAACGACAAGTATAGGTTGTTTATAAATAACGGCGTAGTTGTTACCGTTAATACTGTTGGAATAACCCGGCGGTTAAAACACAGTAGCACACGGTATTGCACCAATTATTTGATTCTTACGTAAGAAGTCACTACTCAATAATTGTTACAGTAATTACTGTTCAATATTTTATTTTATTGATTCAATAATTGCTACGTTGATATTTTATATTATTGTTGTTTCAATAATTATTGCTGCACAGTATTTTCCATTATCAGATCAATAATTCATATTATTTGAATAATATTATTAAATAGTATTATTGGCAATGTCTAGAAAGTTCTGTCTAAGGAGAGGTTTGATCATCTAATTGCGCGCCAGTAAGGAGAAATCCTTATTGAAAAGCCCCCTCTTTCCTGAAAACGGTCTGGTTTGTCATAATTGTGATTCTGTGATATTATTTGTGAATAATTAATTATTGATTTATATGATAAGAAAATATTTTTTTTTGTGGATATAAATGAGGGATATATTTTTGGGGTGTTATAAATGAAGGAATAAATGTTGAGTTATTTTATCAGTATTTTTGTAGGAATGGAAGTATTAAAAATCAAACCAGTGTTTTTGAGTTATATTGCGTGAGTTATAATTTTTATAAATCCGACCGTTGGATTGTTGTGATTTTTGGATATGTTATACATATATAAGTTGAGTATATGTCCACAAATTTTGAACCGTTAAAATGAACGCATGATTTGTTATGAATTTTAAGAGATGACTGGTTCAGAAATTGTTGAAGTTTCGAAATTTATCATTTTGATAAAAATTCTAGAGTTGTGGGGCCCCACTTTTGGTTGGTGAGAAATGTGCTAAAATTTTATTCAAATGTGGTGGGTGAGAATAGTAGCAGGTAAAACCATCAGGTTGCAGGTTAAGTCTGCTTCGGCGCTAACATTTTCCTATAAATAGAGCGCTAAGTTAGAATTGAAAATCACACCAGAATTCATAAATTTTCTCTCTTTCTCTCTCTATATTCTCGAGCGTATTTTGTGAGTATTTGATACTTTGAGAGTTGCTATTCAGCACAAGTTTCATTCAGCCTCATATACGATATTCTGATCAGAAGTACTGTTCGTTTGAGGTAAGGGATATTATTTTCTTCTTAAATGATATTATTTTCTTCAATATCATTATGCTGAAATATTGATATGAACTTTTTATCAAATTTAAAACTTTTTGTGTCGGGGTTACTATTCACGTATACGGCACTATTCACGTATACGACACTATTGACCGAAAAATAAAAAATTTTCTTTTTGTCCAAGATGTTTATTATGGTTACTATCTTTGATTGTATCCATGTTTTGATCATTATTTTTTGAATTCTCCTTCACAATTGGTTATTATGGAGTATTATTGCACTTGGATAAACTATAATACGAATCCCTAATATTTGTCCTTCTGTCTCATTGGATTCATTTTTTTAAGATAATTTTTTATCATCCTCAATCCTAAGATGATATTACTTAATATCTTTGGCCTGTAGTGCAAAGATGAATGATTAACTGATGAATATCTTTGACCCGTAGTGCAAAGATGAACAGGTGTTGAGATGAACAGGGCCGACTGGTGTTACAAATGAATATCTTTGGCCTGTAATGCAAAGATGAATATTTGATTAAAGATGGTTATTGATTGATGTTACAGGGATAAAATATCGTTGATGGACTTTTAAATCTTAGAAGATAGTAGAATTCATTCTCTACTGACTCTTCTAATGGTTTGCTGTTTCCGATGCAATTGTTAATCTAAAACTTGTTGTCTATTATATTTTATCAGATTTTTTCCTTGTTGAAGACTAATGATAAGTTGTTATTTATTATCTTAGTCATAATATTTTTTATTGGGCTAGTTGAGCTCACCCTTTCCCTTTTGTTCCATTTTTCCTCAGGAGGCGAGAATATAGCGGGAACTAGTCGGGGTGTGGAGTGATGTTTCCAGTCAGTTGTGTTAGCGGTCCTCGCTATTTTGTAAAATAGTATTTTCAATAATTGTAATGAGGACTTATTTGAGTGTGGATATTGTCTAGAAGACAATATTTGTATTTAAACTCACAGTATTTTGTGTTGTCGTATTTTGCACGACAATTATTTTAATGAAGTTATTTTTGTTTCTGTACCATGTATTTGGCGACTCAGAATGGGTGATGTATACCTATTTTGGGGGGCGTCACAAATTTATCTAAAAGGAAATATCGTACCTTATTGGACATGGTACGGTCCATAACGATTTTACTGGCATTCCAGTATCTTTCTGAGGTAATATCCTAGAAATGGTTGCATATCTACGAAAAAGGTAACCTCAAAATCCGGCCCCCAAGACTCCATAAAAGTTATGGACATGGAGGATTTCTAATCTTAAGTATGTTAAGATATGTGGTTGTCCAACTTATGTGAAAAGGTTACAAAGGATAAGCTTGGGACAAGATTTGACAAGTACAGATTTGTGGGACATCCTAAAGTAAGTTTAGGATATATGTTCTATAATCCTACTTAGCAAAAGGTGTTTTGTTACGAAACACACTACCTTATAAGATAAAGGTGTTTATCATTGAAGGGCTAGTGGGAGGATAATAGATCTTGAAGAGTTCAAGAACCACAAAACACTATAAGTCAATTAAGAGGAACCTGTAGATAGCCCTATTATACCATAACTGAATCGTAAATCTGGAATAATACCGAAGATACCTGGGAGGTATGAATTCATAATGGATGATGATGATGAGGTACGTATCATAGAAGATGATGATCCGTTGCATACGATGAGGTAAGAGTTATAGACACTCAGAGAAATGGATTGAAGCAAACTTCTCAAAATGGAACATTCGTTTGATAAGAAAATCAAAAGAGTTTAATTTTATCAAAAATAAGAATGTATCTAGTGTGTACAAAAGGGTCAGTGGGAGCGTCGTGACATTCCTAGTACTATATGTTGATAAATACGGATAAGGAATGACATGCCAATGCTAGAATCAGTAAAGATAAAGTTGTCTAAACATTCCTGTATGAATGATATGGGAAGAGTATCGTTATTGGGGATACAAATCTATATAGAGAGATTTAAATGATACTCAGCTAAACCCAAGGAACGTATATTCATTTGATGCTAAAGTCGTTTAGCATGGCAAACTCCAAGAGATATCTCATGTTGATGAGCCATGAAGTGTATCTCTCTTAATAGTCCCAAAGACTCAGAAAATAGAGATCGCATGAGTAACTATCATGTATGCAATGAAATGTACGAGACCTGATGTTGATCAGTCATATTCTAGAGAAGTTCACTATGAGTCAGTTAAAAATATCTTAAAGTACTTAACCGGCACTAAGGATGTGATCATATTCATGTGGGTCTAAATAAAACTAAGGACTTAAACAGACTCAAGTTTTTCAGACAGACTAAGACGACAGAAAATCCACTTTAAGGTAAAGTGTTACCTTGAACAATGGTGCAGTGAATGAAAAGGTTCCAAACAGCAAAGAGTTGTTGATTTAGTGATAAAGACAAAATATATAGCTGTAAATGAAGCTGCAAGTTGATTGTTTGGATGAAAAGTGTGACGCCCCCCAAAATAGTATACATCACCCATTCTGAATCGCCAAATTATATGGTACAGAAACAAATACAACTTCATTAAAATAATTGTCGTGCAAAATACGACAACACAAATACTGTGAGTTTAAATACAAATATTGTCTTCTAGACAATATCCACACTCAAATAAATTCTCATTACAATTATTGAATACTATTTTACAAAATAGTGAGGACTGCTAACACAACTGACTGGAAATATCACTCCATACCCCGACTAGTTCCCGCTATATTCTCGCCTCCTGAGAAAAATAGATCAAAAAGGAAAAGGGTGAGCTCAACTAGCCCAGTAAAGAATATTATAGCTAAGATAATAAACAACAACTTATCATTAGTCTTCAACAGGGAAAAATATGATAAAATATAATAGACAACAAGTTTTAGATCAACAACTGCAGCGAAAACAGTAAACCATTAGAAGAGTCAAGTAGAGAATGAATTCTACTATCTTCTAAGATTTAAAAGTCCATCAACGATATTTTATCCCTGTAACATCAATCAATAACCATCTTTAATCAAATATTCATCTTTGCACTACAAGCCAAAGATATTCATTTGCAACACCAGTCGGTCATGTTCATCTCAACACCTATTCATCTTTGCACTACGGGCCAAAGATATTCATCAATTAATCATTCATCTTTGCACTACAGGCCAAAGATGTGACAACCCCAAAATAGGTTCATTCCATCCAACCTATTCTGAGTCGCCAAATACATGGTACAGAAAACAACTACAACTTTATTACAACAATTGTCGTGCAAAATACAACAACACATATGCTGTGAGTTTGGATACAAATATATACCAAATGTGACTCATGTTCCAACCGTGGACATCACCTCACAATAACACCTTACATAAAGGTATAGTCAAAAACTGTTTTAGAAATTAGAATCTTTGGGAAGTGCTCAAGGAAACCTTCGTACATGGGAGGCCACGCATCTAGATTATGATAGATATCATATGGCCACAGAATTATCCTTGGTTGACCCAATAGACTCCAAAGAAAAACGAGAAGATTACTATCATATTCTTCCCAATGGTGAGTCTTCTCTTGACTTATCATTATCTCCACTGTCTCTAATTGAGAATTATACTTCAAACAAACACCAAGATTATATAGGTAGTGCCCATAGATATACTCAGCAAGTGGATGAGCACAACCCTGTCTTATGATGACACGAGGTTGTATGTCATTAGACATCTTGTATGATAGTAACAAAACACCCTTCCAACGTTGGGTTCGCCTCACCCTATTTTCTTCACCAAATATAACTACTAAATGATGACCACCGTTCTATTCCCTTGTTACCCCCCGCTCGACCCAGCTACACTCTTATTACCTGAAAGGAATTGTGAAGCAAAAGGGTGAGCACAACTAGCTCAGTAAAGAATATCATGACTAAAGATAATTAAATTATCAATAGCCTTCATCAATAATAAATCAGAAATTTAGAACATATGGTAAATGATAAAAATTTCAACCATAGTTGCAGCGGAACGAGCAATCCATTAGAAGAGTCAAATAGACTATAAAGTCTATTATCTTCTCCATGTTAAAAATCCACCAATAATATTTTATCCATGTAACATCACTCAACAGTTCCTTTCCACAATCATATGAATAACTCATAATCATAATTGTGACTATAAATTTTTCTTCGCACCCAAGACGAAGAATATTTTCATCACCTGTCTTTACCTGAAACATCAAAGATCATGGTTATACCAAATCACAATTCCTATTTATAATCATACTAACAAATCCATCTTTGCACTACGGGCCAAAGATATTCATCAACAAACCATCTTTGCACTACGGGCCAAAGATATTCATCAACAAACCATCTTTGCACTACGGGCCAAAGATATTCAACAACAGTTCATCTTTGCACTACAGGCCAAAGATATTCATCAACAGGCCATCTTTGCACTACATGCCAAAGACATTCATCAACAATTCATATTTGCACTACAGGCCAAATATATTCATATCTCAAAGAAATATATAATCATTTCAGAATTTATATAAACAATAATTATAACCATGTTGATCAACTCACCTTTGCACTTAAGCTTAAGATATTCAATTATAAATTCAATGGTCATGATCATACCAGTCACAATTCAACTTTGCACTACAGGCCAAAGAGAACCCTAGTCATGATCATACCAATAATCTACCCATCTTTACACTCCAGTGAAAGAGAATTTCAACATCAGGGTTATAAAAATGTTATATATGATGATAAAAATAATATGATCAACATATAGTTTTAATCTCAACAGTAATATTCGTAACTCATGAATAGTAACCCCGACACAAAAGATAAAAATTCTACAATAAAATTCATACCAATATTTCGGTATAATGATATTGAAAGAATAACATTACTTAAATTTATAAACAATTTATTTTAATTGTTTACACTTTACTAATTAATGCATTTAATCATCATAAAATGCCAACTCTTACAATTTCATCATCAATAATCAAAACCCTCATCAAAAATCTGCATATACCTCATATAAGATTCTCAAGCCATAAAATCTTATTTTTCAATTTTCTTTCTTCACAAAACATATTTAATTCATTTACTCATAACTAGACCATTTTTATGAAAAATATCAAATCAGTTCCAAAAATATTTCTTTTCTGGGATTTAGCATAATATAGTCCCATAGTGAACATATATTTTTCTCAGAATTTTTAAAAGTCATTTACTATTTTTCATATGGCCAAAATAACCGAATATTTAGACATTTATCAAAAATTGTACTTTTGTCCAAAAATTCTGAAATTCACAGAGTATACTTCTATCATATACATGTACTCTCAATAAAAATTTCATCAATTTTAGAGTTAACCACAAGGAATTATAAGCTGTTACTTCTAAAATAGTCTTTTCTCATAAAATTCATAACTCTCAATCTATACATCCAAAAATCACCATTTTTGGACACAATCAAGAAAACTCATCAAAATATCATTTCAAATTTTTCCAGAATTTTTGAAGTTCAGAAAAATTACGAAACTGAAAAACATAACAACTCTTAAAATCCCTTACTATCCCTTACTATCCCTTACTATCCCTTACCTCAAAAGAGCAGTACTTCTGACTGGATATCGGATATGATGCTGAAGGAAACTTGCACTGATGAATAGTAACTCACCAAGTATCTAAAAACTCACAAAATATGCTTCATAATATAGAGAGAGAAAGAGAGAAAGCTTATGTTTCTGGTGTGATTTTCAATTCTAACTTAGCCCTCTATTTATAGGAAAATTTTGGTAGGTTTGACCTGCAACCTGATGTCTTTACCTGCTACTATTCCCACCCACCACATTTGAAATATAATTCAGCACATTTCTTCACCAACCACAAGTGGGGCCCACCAATTCTAGAATTTTCCACTAAAAATGATTTATAACCTGATTTCCGTATCAGCCACCTCTTAAAATTCATAACAAATCATACGTTCATTTTTAACGGTTCAAAATTTATGGACATATACTCAACTTATATATGTATAACATATCCAAAAATTACCACGATCCAACGGTCGGATTAAAAATTATAACACCCGCAATACTTCTCAAAAAACCCTGATTTTTAATACCTCCATTCCGACAAAAATACGGATAAAAATCTCAACATTAACTCCTTCATTTTTTAACCACAAAAATATATCCCTCATTTATATCCACATAATATAAATATTTCCTTATCATATGAATCAATAATTAATTATTCACAAATAATATTACAGAATCACATTTATGACAACCAGGCCGTTCCCAGGAAAGAGGGGGCTTTCCAATAAGAATTTCTCCTTACTGGCGCGCAATTAGATGACCAAACCTCTCCTTAGACAGAACTTTCTAGACATTGCCAATAATGCTATCTAATAATACTATTCAAATAATATGAATTATTGATCTGATAATGGGAAATACTGTGCAGCAACAATTATTGAACAACAATAATACAAAATTTCAACGTAGCAATTATTGAATCAATAAAATAAAATATTGAACAGTAATTACTGTAACAATTATTGAGTAGTGCCTTCTTACGTAAGAATCAATAATTTCAAAAATACTATGCAATACCGTGTGCTACTGTGCAATAACGCGTATTACTGTATTTTAACCACCGGGTATTCCAACAGTGTTAACGGTAACAACTACGCCGTTATTTGTAAAAACTCAAATTTGTCGTTTTCTTCATCCAACAGTTATTCGTTATGGGGCCCACAAATAGCTGCGCCGTCGTACGAATATTCCCCGACAGAAAGAATATTCCACGACCAAACGAATATTCCCCGACAACAATGATTATTTTATAACCACTTGCTTATTTTGAAAAAAAAATTATATTTCATTCATAACTTTAAACTTTTATCAATTTAACCATTTACTGAATAGTAATTATAAGAAAAATTGAATACTTTTATTTCATAAAATTCGGGGTCTTACAATCTCCCCTCCTTATGAAATTTCGTCCCCGAAATTTACGTACCTAGTATTTCAAAGAGTTGAGAATACCTTGCTTTCATTTCAGATTCCATCTTCCCTATCATCATGATTTCTCCATTGCTCATCTCCTGTATTTCAGATATCATTCTAGAATACAGCTTCAAAATAAAGGTTAATTAAATAAATTAACATATCACATAATATCCCAATATTATGACTGACCAACAAATAAGCTTAGGTAGGACACACTAGCGAAGGATTTACTCATCTCTCCCCTCCTAGTTGTATTCTCCGATCTCCGCCAGAGATCATATCCCTAAGCTCTGATACCACCTGTGACAAATGTCCCATCAGTGGACAGCACCTCACAGTGGTACCTATCAGTTTGCCACAGCAGAACGGCGTCCCCTACGGAGAGTCTGGCTTCGGTGCATCCCCCATCAACAGGAAGTCACCAGCGAGAGGCTCGGGCTCTTTACTTATAGCTCTGATACCACCTGTGACAACCCCAAAATAGGTTCATTCCATCCAACCTATTCTGAGTCGCCAAATACATGGTACAGAAAACAACTACAACTTTATTACAACAATTGTCGTGCAAAATACAACAACACATATGCTGTGAGTTTGGATACAAATATATACCAAATGTGACTCATGTTCCAACCGTGGACATCACCTCACAATAACACCTTACATAAAGGTATAGTCAAAAACTGTTTTAGAAATTAGAATCTTTGGGAAGTGCTCAAGGAAACCTTCGTACATGGGAGGCCACGCATCTAGGTTATGATAGATATCATATGGCCACAGAATTATCCTTGGTTGACCCAATAGACCCCAAAGAAAAACGAGAAGATTACTATCATATTCTTCCCAATGGTGAGTCTTCTCTTGACTTATCATTATCTCCACTGTCTCTAATTGAGAATTATACTTCAAACAAACACCAAGATTATATAGGTAGTGCCCATAGATATACTCAGCAAGTGGATGAGCACAACCCTGTCTTATGATGACACGAGGTTGTATGTCATTAGACATCTTGTATGATAGTGACAAAACACCCTTCCAACGTTGGGTTCGCCTCACCCTATTTTCTTCACCAAATATAACTACTAAATGATGACCACCGTTCTATTCCCTTGTTACCCCCGCTCGACCCAGCTACACTCTTATTACCTGAAAGGAATTGTGAAGCAAAAGGGTGAGCACAACTAGCTCAGTAAAGAATATCATGACTAAAGATAATTAAATTATCAATAGCCTTCATCAATAATAAATCAGAGATTTAGAACATATGGTAAATGATAAAAATTTCAACCATAGTTGCAGCGGAACGAGCAATCCATTAGAAGAGTCAAATAGACTATAAAGTCTATTATCTTCTCCATGTTAAAAATCCACCAACAATATTTTATCCATGTAACATCACTCAACAGTTCCTTTCCACAATCATATGAATAACTCATAATCATAATTGTGACTATAAATTTTTCTTCGCACCCAGGACGAAGAATATTTTCATCACCTGTCTTTACCTGAAACATCAAAGATCATGGTTATACCAAATCACAATTCCTGTTTATAATCATACTAACAAATCCATCTTTGCACTACGGGCCAAAGATATTCATCAACAAACCATCTTTGCACTACGGGCCAAAGATATTCATCAACAAACCATCTTTGCACTACGGGCCAAAGATATTTAACAACAGTTCATCTTTGCACTACAGGCCAAAGATATTCATCAACAGGCCATCTTTGCACTACATGCCAAAGATATTCATCAACAATTCATATTTGCACTACAGGCCAAATATATTCATATCTCAAAGAAATATATAATCATTTCAGAATTTATATAAACAATAATTATAACCATGTTGATCAATTCACCTTTGCACTTAAGCTTAAGATATTCAATTATAAATTCAATGGTCATGATCATACCAGTCACAATTCAACTTTGCACTACAGGCCAAAGAGAACCCTAGTCATGATCATACCAATAATCTGCCCATCTTTACACTCCAGTGAAAGAGAATTTCAACATCAGGGTTATAAAAATGTTATATATGATGATAAAAATAATATGATCAACATATAGTTTTAATCTCAAGAGTAATATTCGTAACTCATGAATAGTAACCCCGACACAAAAGATAAAAATTCTACAATAAAATTCATACCAATATTTCGGTATAATGATATTGAAAGAATAACATTACTTAAATTTATAAACAATTTATTTTAATTGTTTACACTTTACTAATTAATGCATTTAATCATCATAAAATGCCAACTCTTACAATTTCATCATCAATAACCAAAACCCTCATCAAAAATCTGCATATACCTCATATAGGATTCTCAAGCCATAAAATCCTATTTTTCAATTTTCTTTCTTCACAAAACATATTTAATTCATTTACTCATAACTAGACCATTTTCATGAAAAATACCAAATCAGTTCCAAAAATATTTCTTTTCTGGGATTTAGCATAATATAGTCCCATAGTGAACATATATTTTTCTCAGAATTTTTAAAAGTCATTTACTATTTTTCATATGGCCAAAATAGCCGAATATTTAGACATTTATCAAAAATTGTACTTTTGTCCAAAAATTCTGAAATTTACAGAGTATACTTCTATCATATACATGTACTCTCAATAAAAATTTCATCAATTTTGGAGTTAACCACAAGGAATTATAAGCTGTTACTTTTAAAATAGTCTTTTCTCATAAAATTCATAACTCTCAATCTATACATCCAAAAATCACCATTTTTGGACACAATCAAGAAAACTCATCAAAATATCATTTCAAATTTTTCCAGAATTTTTGAAGTTCAGAAAAATTACGAAACTGAAAAACATAACAACCCTTAAAATCCCTTACTATCCCTTACTATCCCTTACCTCAAAAGAGCAGTACTTCTGACTGGATATCAGATATGATGCTGAAGGAAACTTGCACTGATGAATAGCAACTCACCAAGTATCTAAAAACTCACAAAATATGCTTCATAATATAGAGAGAGAAAGAGAGAAAGCTTATGTTTCTGGTGTGATTTTCAATTCTAACTTAGCCCTCTATTTATAGGAAAATTTTGGTAGGTTTGACCTGCAACCTGATGGCTTTACCTGCTACTATTCCCACCCACCACATTTGAAATATAATTCAGCACATTTCTTCACCAACCACAGGTGGGGCCCACCAATTCTAGAATTTTCCACCAAAAATGATTTATAACCTGATTTCCGAATCAGCCATCTCTTAAAATTCATAACAAATCATACGTTCATTTTTAACGGTTCAAAATTTGTGGACATATACTCAACTTATATATGTATAACATATCCAAAAATTACCACGATCCAACGGTCGGATTAAAAATTATAACCCCCGCAAAATATCTCAAAAACCCTGATTTTTAATACCTCCATTCCGACAAAAATACGGATAAAAATCTCAACATTAACTCCTTCATTTTTTAACCACAAAAATATATCCCTCATTTATATCCACATAATATAAATATTTCCTTATCATATGAATCAATAATTAATTATTCACAAATAATATTACAGAATCACATTTATGACAACCAGGCCGTTCCCAGGAAAGAGGGGGCTTTCCAATAAGAATTTCTCCTTACTGGCGCGCAATTAGATGACCAAACCTCTCCTTAGACAGAACTTTCTAGACATTGCCAATAATGCTATCTAATAATACTATTCAAATAATATGAATTATTGATCTGATAATGGGAAATACTGTGCAGCAACAATTATTGAACAACAATAATATAAAATTTCAACGTAGCAATTATTGAATCAATAAAATAAAATATTGAACAGTAATTACTGTAACAATTATTGAGTAGTGCCTTCTTACGTAAGAATCAATAATTTCAAAAATACTATGCAATACCGTGTGCTACTGTGCAATAACGCGTATTACTGTATTTTAACCACCGGGTATTCCAACAGTGTTAACGGTAACAACTACGCCGTTATTTGTAAAAACTCAAATTTGTCGTTTTCTTCATCCGACAGTTATTCGTTATGGGGCCCACAAATAGCTGCGCCGTCGTACGAATATTCCCCGACAGAAAGAATATTCCACGACCAAACGAATATTCCCCGACAACAATGATTATTTTATAACCACTTGCTTATTTTGAAAAAAAAATTATATTTCACCCATAACTTTAAACTTTTATCAATTTAACCATTTACTGAATAGTAATTATAAGAAAAATTGAATACTTTTATTTCATAAAATTCGGGGTCTTACAATCTCCCCTCCTTATGAAATTTCGTCCCCGAAATTTACGTACCTGGTATTTCAAAGAGTTGAGAATACCTTGCTTTCATTTCAGATTCCATCTTCCCTATCATCATGATTTCTCCATTGCTCATCTCCTGTATTTCAGATATCATTCTAGAATACAGCTTCAAAACAAGGGTTAATTAAACAAATTAACATATCACATAATATCCCGATATTATGACTGACCAACAAATAAGCTTAGGTAGGACACACTAGCGAAGGATTTACTCATCTCTCCCCTCCTAGTTGTATTCTCCGATCTCCGCCAGAGATCATATCCCTAAGCTCTGATACCACCTGTGACAAATGTCCCATCAGTGGACAGCACCTCACAGTGGTACCTATCAGTTTGCCACCGCAGAACGGCGTCCCCTACGGAGAGTCTGGCTTCGGTGCATTCCCCATCAACAGGAAGTCACCAGCGAGAGGCTCGGGGCTCTTTACTTATAGCTCTGATACCACTGTGAGGTGCTGTCCCAAAACAGTTTCATTCCATCCAACCTATTCTGAGTCGCCAAATACATGGTACAGAAAACAACTACAACTTTATTACAACAATTGTCGTGCAAAATACAACAACACATATACTGTGAGTTTGGATACAAATATATACCAAATGTGACTCATGTTCCAACCGTGGACATCACCTCACAATAACACCTTACATAAAGGTATAGTCAAAAACTGTTTTAGAAATTAGAATCTTTGGGAAGTGCTCAAGGAAACCTTCGTACATGGGAGGCCACACATCTAGGTTATGATAGATATCATATGGCCACAGAATTATCCTTGGTTGACCCAATAGACCCCAAAGAAAAACGAGAAGATTACTATCATATTCTTCCCAATGGTGAGTCTTCTCTTGACTTATCATTATCTCCACTGTCTCTAATTGAGAATTATACTTCAAACAAACACCAAGATTATATAGGTAGTGCCCATAGATATACTCAGCAAGTGGATGAGCACAACCCTGTCTTATGATGACACGAGGTTGTATGTCATTAGACATCTTGTATGATAGTGACAAAACACCCTTCCAACGTTGGGTTCGCCTCACCCTATTTTCTTCACCAAATATAACTACTAAATGATGACCACCGTTCTATTCCCTTGTTACCCCCGCTCGACCCAGCTACACTCTTATTACCTGAAAGGAATTGTGAAGCAAAAGGGTGAGCACAACTAGCTCAGTAAAGAATATCATGACTAAAGATAATTAAATTATCAATAGCCTTCATCAATAATAAATCAGAGATTTAGAACATATGGTAAATGATAAAAATTTCAACCATAGTTGCAGCGGAACGAGCAATCCATTAGAAGAGTCAAATAGACTATAAAGTCTATTATCTTCTCCATGTTAAAAATCCACCAACAATATTTTATCCATGTAACATCACTCAACAGTTCCTTTCCACAATCATATGAATAACTCATAATCATAATTGTGACTATAAATTTTTCTTCGCACCCAGGACGAAGAATATTTTCATCACCTGTCTTTACCTGAAACATCAAAGATCATGGTTATACCAAATCACAATTCCTGTTTATAATCATACTAACAAATCCATCTTTGCACTACGGGCCAAAGATATTCATCAACAAACCATCTTTGCACTACGGGCCAAAGATATTCATCAACAAACCATCTTTGCACTACGGGCCAAAGATATTCAACAACAGTTCATCTTTGCACTACAGGCCAAAGATATTCATCAACAGGCCATCTTTGCACTACATGCCAAAGATATTCATCAACAATTCATATTTGCACTACAGGCCAAATATATTCATATCTCAAAGAAATATATAATCATTTCAGAATTTATATAAACAATAATTATAACCATGTTGATCAATTCACCTTTGCACTTAAGCTTAAGATATTCAATTATAAATTCAATGGTCATGATCATACCAGTCACAATTCAACTTTGCACTACAGGCCAAAGAGAACCCTAGTCATGATCATACCAATAATCTACCCATCTTTACACTCCAGTGAAAGAGAATTTCAACATCAGGGTTATAAAAATGTTATATATGATGATAAAAATAATATGATCAACATATAGTTTTAATCTCAAGAGTAATATTCGTAACTCATGAATAGTAACCCCGACACAAAAGATAGAAATTCTACAATAAAATTCATACCAATATTTCGGTATAATGATATTGAAAGAATAACATTACTTAAATTTATAAACAATTTATTTTAATTGTTTACACTTTACTAATTAATGCATTTAATCATCATAAAATGCCAACTCTTACAATTTCATCATCAATAACCAAAACCCTCATCAAAAATCTGCATATACCTCATATAGGATTCTCAAGCCATAAAATCCTATTTTTCAATTTTCTTTCTTCACAAAACATATTTAATTCATTTACTCATAACTAGACCATTTTCATGAAAAATACCAAATCAGTTCCAAAAATATTTCTTTTCTGGGATTTAGCATAATATAGTCCCATAGTGAACATATATTTTTCTCAGAATTTTTAAAAGTCATTTACTATTTTTCATATGGCCAAAATAGCCGAATATTTAGACATTTATCAAAAATTGTACTTTTGTCCAACAATTCTGAAATTTACAGAGTATACTTCTATCATATACATGTACTCCCAATAAAAATTTCATCAATTTTGGAGTTAACCACAAGGAATTATAAGCTGTTACTTTTAAAATAGTCTTTTCTCATAAAATTCATAACTCTCAATCTATACATCCAAAAATCACCATTTTTGGACACAATCAAGAAAACTCATCAAAATATCATTTCAAATTTTTCCAGAATTTTTGAAGTTCAGAAAAATTACGAAACTGAAAAACATAACAACCCTTAAAATCCCTTACTATCCCTTACTATCCCTTACCTCAAAAGAGCAGTACTTCTGACTGGATATCGGATATGATGCTGAAGGAAACTTGCACTGATGAATAGCAACTCACCAAGTATCTAAAAACTCACAAAATATGCTTCATAATATAGAGAGAGAAAGAGAGAAAGCTTATGTTTCTGGTGTGATTTTCAATTCTAACTTAGCCCTCTATTTATAGGAAAATTTTGGTAGGTTTGACCTGCAACCTGATGGCTTTACCTGCTACTATTCCCACCCACCACATTTGAAATATAATTCAGCACATTTCTTCACCAACCACAAGTGGGGCCCACCAATTCTAGAATTTTCCACCAAAAATGATTTATAACCTGATTTCTGAATCAGCCACCTCTTAAAATTCATAACAAATCATACGTTCATTTTTAACGGTTCAAAATTTGTGGACATATACTCAACTTATATATGTATAACATATCCAAAAATTACCACGATCCAACGGTCGGATTAAAAATTATAACCCCCGCAAAATATCTCAAAAACCCTGATTTTTAATACCTCCATTCCGACAAAAATACGGATAAAAATCTCAACATTAACTCCTTCATTTTTTAACCACAAAAATATATCCCTCATTTATATCCACATAAAATAAATATTTCCTTATCATATGAATCAATAATTAATTATTCACAAATAATATTACAGAATCACATTTATGACAACCAGGCCGTTCCCAGGAAAGAGGGGGCTTTCCAATAAGAATTTCTCCTTACTGGCGCGCAATTAGATGACCAAACCTCTCCTTAGACAGAACTTTCTAGACATTGCCAATAATGCTATCTAATAATATTATTCAAATAATATGAATTATTGATCTGATAATGGGAAATACTGTGCAGCAACAATTATTGAACAACAATAATATAAAATTTCAACGTAGCAATTATTGAATCAATAAAATAAAATATTGAACAGTAATTACTGTAACAATTATTGAGTAGTGCCTTCTTACGTAAGAATCAATAATTTCAAAAATACTATGCAATACCGTGTGCTACTGTGCAATAACGCGTATTACTGTATTTTAACCACCGGGTATTCCAACAGTGTTAACGGTAACAACTACGCCGTTATTTGTAAAAACTCAAATTTGTCGTTTTCTTCACCCGACAGTTATTCGTTATGGGGCCCACAAATAGCTGCGCCGTCGTACGAATATTCCCCGACAGAAAGAATATTCCACGACCAAACGAATATTCCCCGACAACAATGATTATTTTATAACCACTTGCTTATTTTGAAAAAAAATCATATTTCACCCATAACTTTAAACTTTTATCAATTTAACCATTTACTGAATAGTAATTATAAGAAAAATTGAATACTTTTATTTCATAAAATTCGGGGTCTTACAATCTCCCCTCCTTATGAAATTTCGTCCCCGAAATTTACGTACCTAGTATTTCAAAGAGTTGAGAATACCTTGCTTTCATTTCAGATTCCATCTTCCCTATCATCATGATTTCTCCATTGCTCATCTCCTGTATTTCAGATATCATTCTAGAATACAGCTTCAAAACAAGGGTTAATTAAACAAATTAACATATCACATAATATCCCAATATTATGACTGACCAACAAATAAGCTTAGGTAGGACACACTAGCGAAGGATTTACTCATCTCTCCCCTCCTAGTTGTATTCTCCGATCTCCGCCAGAGATCATATCCCTAAGCTCTGATACCACCTGTGACAAATGTCCCATCAGTGGACAGCACCTCACAGTGGTACCTATCAGTTTGCCACCGCAGAACGGCGTCCCCTACGGAGAGTCTGGCTTCGGTGCATCCCCCATCAACAGGAAGTCACCAGCGAGAGGCTCGGGGCTCTTTACTTATAGCTCTGATACCACCTGTGACAACCCCAAAATAGGTTCATTCCATCCAACCTATTCTGAGTCGCCAAATACATGGTACAGAAAACAACTACAACTTTATTACAACAATTGTCGTGCAAAATACAACAACACATATGCTGTGAGTTTGGATACAAATATATACCAAATGTGACTCATGTTCCAACCGTGGACATCACCTCACAATAACACCTTACATAAAGGTATAGTCAAAAACTGTTTTAGAAATTAGAATCTTTGGGAAGTGCTCAAGGAAACCTTCGTACATGGGAGGCCACGCATCTAGGTTATGATAGATATCATATGGCCACAGAATTATCCTTGGTTGACCCAATAGACCCCAAAGAAAAACGAGAAGATTACTATCATATTCTTCCCAATGGTGAGTCTTCTCTTGACTTATCATTATCTCCACTGTCTCTAATTGAGAATTATACTTCAAACAAACACCAAGATTATATAGGTAGTGCCCATAGATATACTCAGCAAGTGGATGAGCACAACCCTGTCTTATGATGACACGAGGTTGTATGTCATTAGACATCTTGTATGATAGTGACAAAACACCCTTCCAACGTTGGGTTCGCCTCACCCTATTTTCTTCACCAAATATAACTACTAAATGATGACCACCGTTCTATTCCCTTGTTACCCCCGCTCGACCCAGCTACACTCTTATTACCTGAAAGGAATTGTGAAGCAAAAGGGTGAGCACAACTAGCTCAGTAAAGAATATCATGACTAAAGATAATTAAATTATCAATAGCCTTCATCAATAATAAATCAGAGATTTAGAACATATGGTAAATGATAAAAATTTCAACCATAGTTGCAGCGGAACGAGCAATCCATTAGAAGAGTCAAATAGACTATAAAGTCTATTATCTTCTCCATGTTAAAAATCCACCAACAATATTTTATCCATGTAACATCACTCAACAGTTCCTTTCCACAATCATATGAATAACTCATAATCATAATTGTGACTATAAATTTTACTTCGCACCCAGGACGAAGAATATTTTCATCACCTGTCTTTACCTGAAACATCAAAGATCATGGTTATACCAAATCACAATTCCTGTTTATAATCATACTAACAAATCCATCTTTGCACTACGGGCCAAAGATATTCATCAACAAACCATCTTTGCACTACGGGCCAAAGATATTCATCAACAAACCATCTTTGCACTACGGGCCAAAGATATTCAACAACAGTTCATCTTTGCACTACAGGCCAAAGATATTCATCAACAGGCCATCTTTGCACTACATGCCAAAGATATTCATCAACAATTCATATTTGCACTACAGGCCAAATATATTCATATCTCAAAGAAATATATAATCATTTCAGAATTTATATAAACAATAATTATAACCATGTTGATCAACTCACCTTTGCACTTAAGCTTAAGATATTCAATTATAAATTCAATGGTCATGATCATACCAGTCACAATTCAACTTTGCACTACAGGCCAAAGAGAACCCTAGTCATGATCATACCAATAATCTACCCATCTTTACACTCCAGTGAAAGAGAATTTCAACATCAGGGTTATAAAAATGTTATATATGATGATAAAAATAATATGATCAACATATAGTTTTAATCTCAACAGTAATATTCGTAACTCATGAATAGTAACCCCGATACAAAAGATAAAAATTCTACAATAAAATTCATACCAATATTTCGGTATAATGATATTGAAAGAATAACATTACTTAAATTTATAAACAATTTATTTTAATTGTTTACACTTTACTAATTAATGCATTTAATCATCATAAAATGCCAACTCTTACAATTTCATCATCAATAATCAAAACCCTCATCAAAAATCTGCATATACCTCATATAGGATTCTCAAGCCATAAAATCTTATTTTTCAATTTTCTTTCTTCACAAAACATATTTAATTCATTTACTCATAACTAGACCATTTTTATGAAAAATATCAAATCAGTTCCAAAAATATTTCTTTTCTGGGATTTAGCATAATATAGTCCCATAGTGAACATATATTTTTCTCAGAATTTTTAAAAGTCATTTACTATTTTTCATATGGCCAAAATAGCCGAATATTTAGACATTTATCAAAAATTGTACTTTTGTCCAAAAATTCTGAAATTCACAGAGTATACTTCTATCATATACATGTACTCTCAATAAAAATTTCATCAATTTTAGAGTTAACCACAAGGAATTATAAGCTGTTACTTCTAAAATAGTCTTTTCTCATAAAATTCATAACTCTCAATCTATACATCCAAAAATCACCATTTTTGGACACAATCAAGAAAACTCATCAAAATATCATTTCAAATTTTTCCAGAATTTTTGAAGTTCAGAAAAATTACGAAACTGAAAAACATAACAACTCTTAAAATCCCTTACTATCCCTTACTATCCCTTACTATCCCTTACCTCAAAAGAGCAGTACTTCTGACTGGATATCGGATATGATGCTGAAGGAAACTTGCACTGATGAATAGTAACTCACCAAGTATCTAAAAACTCACAAAATATGCTTCATAATATAGAGAGAGAAAGAGAGAAAGCTTATGTTTCTGGTGTGATTTTCAATTCTAACTTAGCCCTCTATTTATAGGAAAATTTTGGTAGGTTTGACCTGCAACCTGATGGCTTTACCTGCTACTATTCCCACCCACCACATTTGAAATATAATTCAGCACATTTCTTCACCAACCACAAGTGGGGCCCACCAATTCTAGAATTTTCCACTAAAAATGATTTATAACCTGATTTCCGTATCAGCCACCTCTTAAAATTCATAACAAATCATACGTTCATTTTTAACGGTTCAAAATTTGTGGACATATACTCAACTTATATATGTATAACATATCCAAAAATTACCACGATCCAACGGTCGGATTAAAAATTATAACACCCGCAAAATATCTCAAAAACCCTGATTTTTAATACCTCCATTCCGACAAAAATACGGATAAAAATCTCAACATTAACTCCTTCATTTTTTAACCACAAAAATATATCCCTCATTTATATCCACATAATATAAATATTTCCTTATCATATGAATCAATAATTAATTATTCACAAATAATATTACAGAATCACATTTATGACAACCAGGCCGTTCCCAGGAAAGAGGGGGCTTTCCAATAAGAATTTCTCCTTACTGGCGCGCAATTAGATGACCAAACCTCTCCTTAGACAGAACTTTCTAGACATTGCCAATAATGCTATCTAATAATACTATTCAAATAATATGAATTATTGATCTGATAATGGGAAATACTGTGCAGCAACAATTATTGAACAACAATAATACAAAATTTCAACGTAGCAATTATTGAATCAATAAAATAAAATATTGAACAGTAATTACTGTAACAATTATTGAGTAGTGCCTTCTTACGTAAGAATCAATAATTTCAAAAATACTATGCAATACCGTGTGCTACTGTGCAATAACGCGTATTACTGTATTTTAACCACCGGGTATTCCAACAGTGTTAACGGTAACAACTACGCCGTTATTTGTAAAAACTCAAATTTGTCGTTTTCTTCATCCAACAGTTATTCGTTATGGGGCCCACAAATAGCTGCGCCGTCGTACGAATATTCCCCGACAGAAAGAATATTCCACGACCAAACGAATATTCCCCGACAACAATGATTATTTTATAACCACTTGCTTATTTTGAAAAAAAATCATATTTCATTCATAACTTTAAACTTTTATCAATTTAACCATTTACTGAATAGTAATTATAAGAAAAATTGAATACTTTTATTTCATAAAATTCGGGGTCTTACAAAAGATATTCATCAGTTAATCATTCATCTTTGCACTACAGGCCAAAGATATTCAGTAATATCATCATTTAGGACTGAGGATGATGAAAAATTATCTTAAAGAAAACGAATCCAATGAGACAGACGGACAAATATTAGGGATTCGTATTATAGTTTATCCAAGTGAAATAATACTTCATAATAACCAATTGTGAAGGAGAATTCAAAAATAAAGATCAAAACATGGATACAATCAAAGATAGTAACCATAATAAACATCTTGGACAAAAAGAAAATTTTTTATTTTTCGGTCAATAGTGTCGTATACGTGAATAGTGCCGTATACGTGAATAGTAACCCCGACACAAAAAGTTTTAAATTTGATAAAAAGTTCATATCAATATTTCAGCATAATGATATTGAAGAAAATAATATCATTTAAGAAGAAAATAATATCCCTTACCTCAAACGAACAGTACTTCTGATCAGAATATTGTATATGAGGCTGAATGAAACTTGTGCTGAATAGCAACTCTCAAAGTATCAAAATACTCACAAAATACGCTCGAGAATATAGAGAGAGAAAGAGAGAAAATTTATGAATTCTGGTGTGATTTTCAATTCTAACTTAGCGCTCTATTTATAGGAAAATGTTAGCACGCCGAAGCAGACTTAACCTGCAACCTGATGGTTTTACCTGCTACTATTCTCACCCACCACATTTGAATAAAAATTTTAGCACATTTCTCACCAACCAAAAGTGGGGCCCACCAACTCTAGAATTTTCTATCAAAATGATAAATTTCGAAACTTCAACAATTTCTGAACCAGTCATCTCTTAAAATTCATAACAAATCATACGTTCATTTTTAACGGTTCAAAATTTATGGACATATACTCAACTTATATATGTATAACATATCCAAAAATCATAACGATCCAACAGTCGGATTAAAAATTATAACTCACGCAATATAACTCAAAAACACTTGTTTGATTTTTAATACCTCTATTCCGACAAAAATACTGATAAAACAACTCAGCATTAATTCCTTCATTTATAACCACAAAAATATATCCCTCATTTATATCCAAAATAAATAAAAAAATAAATATTTTCTTATCATATAAATTAATAATTAATTATTCACAAATAATATCACAGAATCACAATTATGACAACCAGGCCGTTCCCAGGAAAGAGGAGGCTTTTCAATAAGGATTTCTTCTTATTGGCGCGCAATTAGATGACCAAACCTCTCCTTAGACAGAACTTTCTAGACATTGCCAATAATGCTATCTAATAATATTATTCAAATAATATGAATTATTGATCTGATAATGGAAAATACTATGCAGCGATAATTATTGAAACAACAATAATATAAAATATCAACGTAGAAATTATTGAATCAATAAAATAAAATATTGAACAGTAATTACTGTAACAATTATTGAGTAGTGACTTCTTACGTAAGAATCAATAATTGGTGCAATACCGTGTGCTACTGTGTTTTAACTACCGGGTATTCCAATAGTATTAACGGTAACAACTACGCCGTTATTTATAAACAACCTATACTTGTCGTTTTCTTCATCCAATCGCTTTCCGTTATGGGGCCCACACAAAGCTGCGCCGTCGTACGAATATTCCCCGACAGCAAGAATATTCCACGACTAAACGAATATTCACCGATAAAAATGAATATTTTATAACTATTTGCTTATTTTGCAAAATTTGCACATTTCACCCATAACCAAAGTATTATATCAAATTAACACCTTATTATTCAAAATAATAATTAGAGGAAATTCGATTATATTAATAATAAGATGGGGTCTTACAACCTCCCCTCCTTATGAAATTTCGTCCTCGAAATTGACGTACGTACCTGGTGTTTCGAAAAGGTGAGGGTACCTCGCTTTCATTTTTGATTCCAACTCCCTGGTCATTTCTTCAATAGCATGGTTTCTCCACAAAATCTTAACTTGTGGTATAACCTTCGTGCGTAGAACATGCTCTTTCCTATCCAAGATCTTAACAGGTACCTCCTCGTAAGTTAAATCTTCAGCTATCTCGTCTGGTTCTAACTCAATAATGTGGTTCGGGTCTTTAACATATTTACGAAGCATAGATATATGAAAAATATTATGAACACGAGACATACTTGGAGGTAATGCGAGTCTATAGGCCACATTTCCTATTCGGTCAAGAATCTCAAATGGACCAACAAATCGTGAATTTAGCTTTCCTCTTTTCCCAAATCTTGTAACTCCCTTCCATGGTGCAACACGTAACAATACATGATCCCCAATATTAAATTCCACATCCTTTCGATAAAGATCTGCATAACTCTTTTGTCGATCCTGTGTCGTTTGTATACGTTTTATAATCGTTTGGATCTTTTCTGTAGTTATGCGTACCAACTCTGGTCCCAACAATATTGCTTCACCCACCTCATCCCAGCATACTGGAGAACGACACTTTCGTCCATACAAGGCTTCAAATGGAGCCATACCTATACTTACCTGATAACTGTTGTTGTAGGAGAATTCTACTAGTGACAAGTACTTATCCCAACTTCCTTTGAAATCTTGAACACAAAGTCTTAATAGATCTTCCAGAGTTTTAATAGTCCTCTCTGATTGTCCGTCCGTTTGAGGATGGTATGCTGAACTGAATCGTAAATCCGTGCCCATAGCTTTCTGCAAGCTAACCCAAAATCGTGAAGTGAATCTTGGGTCACGATCCGAAACTAAGGATACTGGCATGCCATGCAATCTCACAATCTCATTCATGTACATACTAGCAAGACGTTCAAGGGAATAAGTCTCACGTATAGGCAAGAAATGGGCAAACTTGGTTAATTTATCAACAATGACCCAAATCGCATCTAAGCCTGAGAAACCTTGGGAAGACCCGTAACGAAATCTATAGTAATGTGTTTCCACTTCCATTTCGGAATCTCAAGTGGTTGCAATGGACCCTTTGGTACTTGATGCTCCGCTTTTACACGTTGACAAGTTAAACACCTCTAGATAAACTCCGCGATCTCTCTTTTCATATTGCTCCACCAAAATGTATGTCGAAGATCATGATACATTTTGGTACTCCTAGGATGGATTGAAAACGGTGTGTTGTGTTCCTCCATCATGATTCTATGCTTTAAGTCAAAATTGTTAGGAACACAAAGTCTGGAGTTGACTCGAAGTATTCCTTCTTCATCGATTCTTGCTTCTGGAATAGCACCTTCTTGCACTTTCTTCTTCATACGCATCGGCTCCATGTCCGTAGCTTGAGCAGCTTTAACTTTATCGATTAAAGTCGGTTTTACTCATATATTTGATATCATCATGTGGGTACTTGGAGCCTTCATCTCTATCTCCATCCTTTGCAAATCATACAAAATGGGCCTTTGCGTTAACAGCATTGCACTCGTACCCGCATATGATCTTCTACTCAATGCATCAGCTACTACGTTCGTTTTTCTAGGATGATATTGGATGGTATGATCGTAATCTTTCAACAGCTCGAGCCAACGTCGTTGTCGCATGTTGAGTTCCTTTTGGGTGAAGAAATATTGGAGGCTTTTATGATCTGTATAGATCTCCACTTTCTCCCCATACAGGTAGTGTCTCCAAATCTTCAACGCAAAAACGACTGCTGTCAACTCCAAATCATGAGTAAGATAATTTCTCTCATATTCTTTGAGTTGTCGCGAGGCATAGGCTATGACTTTCCCATGTTGCATGAGAACACATCCTAACCCTTTGCCTGAAGCATCGCTGTAGATAACAAATCTATTCGAACCAGACGGTATTGTCAGAACAGGTGCCGAAATGAGTCTCCTCTTGAGTTCTTGAAAACTCTTCTCACAATCCTCGCTCCAACCGAATTTTGTATCCTTCCGAGTCAGCTGAGTTAACGGAGTAGCGATTCTAGAAAATCCTTCCATGAATCTCCGATAATATCCAGCTAAGCCCAGAAAGCTACGTACTTCGGTCACCGACTTCGGTTGCTCCCAACTTTGTATTGCTTCAATCTTCGCCGGGTCAACAGATACTCCATGTTTTGACACCACGTGCCCAAGGAATGCTACTTCCTCAAGCCAGAACTCACATTTCTTTAGCTTGACATATAGCTTGTTTTCACGAAGCCTTTGCAGTACGAGCTTCAAATGGTGCTCATGATCTTCACGGCTTTTGGAATAGATGAGGATGCCATCAATAAAGACAACAACGAACTGATCTAAATATTCTTTGAATACACGGTTCATCATATCCATGAAGGCAGTAGGAGCATTAGTCAATCCAAACGACATGACTAAGAATTCATAATGCTCGCACCGAGTTCTGAAAGCAGTCTTTGGAATATCCTCAGTTTTAATCTTCAGCTGATGATATCCAGAACGAAGATCGATATTTGAAAAGAATTGTGCTCCTTGCGACTGGTCGAACAGGTCATCAATGCGAGGTAGCGGATACCTATTCTTGATGGTGACATGGTTCAATTCTCGATAGTCGATACAAAGTCGCATACTACCGTCTTTCTTCTTTACGAATAAAACAGGAGCACCCCAAGGAGACGTACTAGGACGAATGAAACCGATGTCTAATAATTCTTGTAATTAGACTTTTAACTCCTGAAGTTCAATATGAGCCATTCGATATGAGGTTTTAGAATACCGGGTTCAAGGTCAATAAAAAATTCAACTTCACGTTCTGGGGGTAGACCAGGAAGTTCTTCAGGAAATACGTCAGGAAATTCACTAACAATAGAAATATTATTCAAATCTGACGTGTTTTTGTTCAAGTCCATAACATGGGCTAAGAAAGCTTGACATCTGTTTTTCAATAAGCGAATGACTTTATGGCTTGATATGACAGCGATTGATTTTAATGGTTTGGTTGCTTGAATTCGCATAACAGGTTGGTTAGGAATATGAAAACTAACAACCTTATGAAAATAATCAATTTTGGCATGGTGAGTAGTTAACCAATCAATTCCTAAAATCACATCAAAAGCAAGTATCTTTAAAGAGCTAAGGTCAACAGGTAATGTGATTGTGCCAACTTGGATTAAACAAAATTTATAAACTGTAGATGTAATAAAAGTTTCTCCTAACGGAGTCTCTACAGATAGGTCAAAGTCTAATTTCTCCGGAGTCAAGTTTAAACGTTGAGCACAAGCAGGAAAGATAAAAGAATGGGTAGAACCGGTATCTAGTAAAGTATAAAATTCGCAAGAATTCAAGATTAGCTTACCCGTGATCACCTCATTCGGGTTTCTCGCGTTTTGGCCAGTCACGACAAACGCTCTTCCAGGAACTACTGATTTCGACTTATCCGGGACAGCTTTTGGAGTCACCATCCCCGCTGAACTTGGTTTTGCTATAGAACACTCTCGAGCTATATGACCCTCCTTTCCACAGTTATAACATACCTTGGATTGTTGTGGGCAGTTTGGGCTGAAATGTCCCTCTTTCCCGCATTTGTAACATACGACCGGTGGTCGTTCTTCTCCCCTAGAAACAGTTGATGTTTGTGCTGACGTCTTCACGTTATCATTGTTGTACCTTCTCTTCTTGAAATCTCCTCCCGACTCGCTCCTTCTATTATCCCGACCACGATTATCACCAGAGTGGTTACCGCTTTTGTCCGAATGTTTTCCTCTCTGCTGATTTTCATTACTCCGATAACTGCCACCACCGGTATGTCCTTGGTTGTGGTCCCTTGGTTGAACATACTCATTATTTCACTCTAATAATTGAGCTCTGTTTACAACATTTGAATATAAAGAAAATTTATGAGAGATAAGATATTGCCGAATCTCGGATTTTAAACCTCTCAGAAACATCCTTGTCATTCGTTCCTCATTCTCCACCAAATGAGGTGCAAACTTGGATAACTCTGTAAACTTCACCTCGTACTGGGACACCGTCATGTTGTTTTGTTCCAGTCTAATAAACTCTACCTCCTTCATATGACGAGTACTTTCAGGAAAGTACTTGTCATTAAATAGTTTCTGAAACATTTCCTAGGACACGTTGAGTGCGTCAGGCTGGGTACGCTTCACAGACTCCCACCAGTAGTCTGCCTCACCGCGAAACATAAAGGTGGTGAATGGAACCTTCTGTTATCTTTGTAGGTTGCTGTGTTTGTCAGTGGCGTTGATACATCTGCAACTGAAACAAAAGGAACTGTTCTTATTCATAGTGCCGAGCAGGTATAAATTCAAGAATTCTACAGTGTTTCAAGTATCAGTTGGATTTAAAAGTCATTTGTAAAAATATCTAGTTATATGAGCTGAATATTCTTGGCAACCTTGGTCATTGTACATTCTGTAGCTTGAAAATTATGCAAAAACAGAAGAAGCAAAGGTTGAGGAGCTAATCAAATCAGTTGCAGAATCTGGTGCCAAGGTTATAGTTAGTGGAGCAGCTGTTGGAGAGATGGCACTGCATTTCTGCGAGCGATACAAGTATGATGTCCCTTCCTAGCCTCCTAGGTTAATATACTTATATTCTTCTGGAGTTGCAGTTTTTGCATTCATACTATGGAGTAAGCCCCATTGCAGCAAATTTGGACAACAGTTTGGATGATATATTAGTCTACTTTGTTCAACCATATACAGCATTCATACAAGCCTCACGGAGACCATGCTTGCATAAAAAAAATTTTGCATGTAAAATTCAGGCTGATATACTGGCATATACTCGTATATTGTATTCACTTTTATTTTTAACTTTTAAGTGACTGCAAAGGGTGGGGAGGGTCAGAATAGCTTTTGGCTCCTTTCTGCTATCCAAACTCACATATTGTTAAAAAACCAGCTCTCATGTTCTTTTGCTTCTCACTTAACCTGATGATGGAAGTAGAAGGGTGCATTTGAAAAATTCTTGACAGTTGCTTTAAGAGTTTGAAGTACTTCTGCACAACTAAACGTAACTATTTAGTGGGGAAAAACCGGGGTGGGACTCAAAAGATTTAAGCCAAGTGTCATCAGAACCCCCCTACATGTATCACTATAATATATTTTAAATGGATTTTTAGGTGTTACAATATGGATGCATGTGATATGAAGTGCTCGTTCATATTGTCTCTCTGAATATGATGCAAAAGCTTATGTGACCATTTTGGCATATTGGTATTAGTGATACAGATTACGGGCATATACTGATTATTATCTTTCACTCATGCTTATATTGTTGGTCATCTAATTTTACTCCAGAACTGTATGTTTTAACTCTTTAAAAATTCTATTTGCAGACTTATGGTGTTAAAAATAAATTCCAAGTTTGAACTCAGACGCTTTTGTCGTACTACAGGCGCTGTTGCTATGGTAAGCATATTAGTGTATTGTATAGACTGAATACCATCTACTAGTCCTTCTGACACTGGTCTTTCTGACAACAGTTAAAGCTTGGCCAGCCTAATCCAGATGATCTTGGTTATGCCGATTCTGTTTCAGTGGAGGAGATTGGTGGTGCTAGGGTATGGAAAACCAGGGTGCCTTGTGTCTTAGTTTATTTTTGTTTTTCTTCTGGTTTTTTTTTTGCCCAATTCAGATTTTCTGATTTTTATAGGTTACTGTTGTGAGAAATGAAGAGGGTGGGAATTCAGTATCCACTGTAGTTCTAAGAGGTAGCACTGATAGTATATTGGATGACCTTGAAAGGGCAGTTGATGATGGTGTCAATACGTACAAGGTATTTTGTTAGAGCAATGCCATGTCTTATATTATAGTCTTTCATTTTAAGCCACCTTTGAAAGCGGCTTCTTTGGTAACTTTGAATTGATATTTTGGAGCTAAATTGACAATTTTGGTGAAATTATGTATCAGGCAATGTGCAGAGATAGTCGGACAGTGCCTGGTGCTGCAGCCACTGAAATTGAGTTAGCAAGAAGACTGAAGGAATTTTCTTTCAAAGAAACGGGGTATTTTTTTAAAAAATACAATTATTTTCATCTATTAGTTGCAGCTTATGGCACTGTAGTAATTCTTGTTACTAGAACCCTTTTCTTTATCTAGAGTTCTCTCTACCTTTCCTCTCTGGATAGATTTTTCATTATTTTCCTCTTGTACACACAAGCACATAATATTATGGTATATGTGAAATTATAGTCCATTCTTAGTAACTAGGCATCCATGTGACTGCCATAAAACAAAGGAGTGCTTATATAAACTTGAAGAGCTTCCTCTATGCATACTTCGTCAAATAAATTGTAAGGGGCTGTTTATTTCGTCTTCACAGATTCTGAATACATCTTAATATGTTTCATTCAGATGTGTATTAATAATAAGACTAAATCCCTCTTGGTGAATAAGTTAGAATTTTCATCTTATTTCCTAAGAGGTGCATTTGAGTGGTGTTTTAATCAAAATTGACATTCACATGACTCCAAAGATCATGATTCATTACTTATTCATATCAATACTATGACTGTACTCTTTCTTTTCAGGTTTTTAGATGTGTAATAACTTTATGCTATTTCATTATTCATTCTGCATTCAGATGACACAACTTATTAATGCAGAAGTAAATAGTCATATATCAATTACAACTTGATTAAAACAAATAGCACCTTAGTATAATATAGTTTCTTGCTACATATGGGATGATATTTCTCATTTTGAAATTTTATGTAGCATCCCAGCAGATTAAACTTGTTTATGGGGAGGATTTCCATGTAGCTACAGCCAATAATATCTTCTATTGTTTTCGTAAGGTTGTTAGCTTTCATATTCCTAATCAACCTATTATGCGAATTCAAGCGACCAAACCATTAAAATCAATCACGGTCATCTCAAGCCATAAAGCTATTCGTTTATTGAAAAGCGGATGCCAAGCTTTCTTAGCTCATGTCACAGATTTAAACAAAAATACGTCAATTTTGAATGATATTTCTATTGTTAATAAATTTCCTGACGTATTCCTTGAAGAACTTCCTGGCCTGCCCCCAGAGCATGAAATTAAATTTTATATTGACCTTGAACCCGATACAAAACTCATTTCTAAAGCCCCATATCGGATGACTCATATTGAACTTCTGGAGTTAAAGACCTAATTGTAAGAATTGTTAGACATCGGTTTCATTCGACATAGTACTTCTCCTTGGCGTGCTCCTATTCTATTTGTGAAGAAGAAAGATGGAAGTATGCGACTTTGTATTGATTATCGGGAGTTGAATCATCTCACCATCAAAAATAAGTACTCGTTGCCTCGCATTGATGACCTGTTTGACCAGTTGCAAGGAGCACAATTCTTTTTAAAGATCGATATTCGTTCTGGATATCATCAGCTGAAGGTTAGAACCGATGATATTCCAAAGACTGCCTTCAGAACTCGGTACGGGCATTATGAATTCTTAGTAATGTCTTTTGGATTGATTAATGCTCTTGCTGCCTTCATGGATATGATGAACCGAGTATTCAAGGAATATTTGGATCACTTTGTGGTCGTCTTTATTGATGACATCCTTATTTATTCCAAAAGCCGTGAAGATCATGAGCAACACTTGAGGCGGATACTCCAAAAGCTTCGTGAAAACAAGCTTTATGCCAAGTTGAAGAAATGCTTGAAGAAGTGGCATTCCTTGGGCACGTAGTATCAAGTCATGGAATATCTGTTGACCCGACAAAGATTGAAGCTATTCAAAGCTGGGAGCAACCCAAATCAGTGACCGAAGTACGTAGTGTAAGACCCCAACTTATTAATGAATAAAATCAAATTTTCTCTAATTATTATTGTGAATAATAAGGTGTTAATTTGATATAATATTTTGGTTATGGGTGAAATGTGTAAATTTTGTAAAATAAACAAGTGATTATAAAATATTCATTTTGTCGGGGAATATTCGTTTGGTCGTGAAATATTCTTTCTGTCGTGGAATATTCGTACGACGGCGCAGCTATTTGTGGGCCCCATAACGGAAAACGGTTAGATGAAGATAACGACAAAAATTGAGTTTTTATAAATAACGACGTAGTTATTACCGTTAACACTGTTGAAATACCCGGTGGTTAAAATACAGTAATACGCATGGTTGCATAGTAGCACACGGATTGCACATTATTTTTGAATTATTGATTCTTACGAAGGAAGGCACTACTCAATAATTGTTACAGTAGTTACTGTTTAATATTTTATTTTATTGATTCAATAATTGCTGCATTGATATTTTATATTATTGTTGTTTCAATAATTGTCACTGCACAGTATTTTCCATTATCAGATCAATAATTCATATTATTTGAATAATATTATTAGATAGCATTATTGGCAATGTCTAGAAAGTTCTGTCTAAGGAGAGGTTTGGTCACCTAATTGCGCGCCAGTAAGGAGAAATATTTATTAAAAAGCCCCCTCTTTCCTGGGAACGGCCTGGTTGTCATAAATGTGATTCTATAATATTAATTGTGAATAATTAATTATTGATTCATATGATAAGGAAATATTTATTTATGTGAATATAAATGTTAGATATATTTTGTGGTTAAAAATGAATGAGTTAATGTTGAGGTGTTTTATCAGTATTTTTGTCGGAATAGAGGTATTAAAAATCAATCAGGGTTTTTGAGATATATTGCGGGGGTTATAATTTTTAATCCGACCGTTGGATCGTTGTGATTTTTGGATATGTTATACATATATAAGTTGAGTATATATCCACAAATTTTGAACCGTTAAAAATGAACGTATGATTTGTTATGAATTTTAAGAGATGACTGGTTCAAAAATTATTGAAGTTTCGGAATTTATCATTTTGTTGAAAAATTCTAGAATTGGTGGTCCCCACTGCTATAGACCGCACAGATAGGTTATTCGAATAGAATAATAAAGAATGGAATAACAGAAGAATTCACCAGGCATGCGATAGACCGCACAGACAAGTTATTCCAACAGAATAATAAAGAATGGAATAACAGAAAAATTCACCAGGCATGCGATAGATCGCACAGACAGGTTATTCCAACAGAATAATAAATAATGGAATAATAGAAAAATTCACCAAGCATGCGATAGATCGCACAGACAGGTTATTCCAAAAGAATAATAAAGAATGGAATAAAAACCCTTACGAATATTGAAAAAAAATAACTCTCGTCATGAATACGAAAGAAATAATACCCCTTACTTTAGAAGAAATCTGGATACTGAAATAGTGAGGTAGCAGACTTCTCTTTTTTTTTTCTCTCTATAATAATTACTCTATAGCTTTAGTGAATTGGTGAAAATAATGAAGGAATGAGCTTCTATTTATAGGAAAATATAGTTTCGATAATTGCACGTTTTGTGACTCGAAATATTACAGTATAATACATTCCTCTTTTTCTTCATTTTTAATTTAGTCCTGTAAGTATTATCAAACTTGCACCACCTCCCCTAATAGTAAATAATGTGAATCAATAGTAAATCATGTGAATCAATAGTTATAGACATGTAAAAATATGAATTACAGTATAGTACCTTCATCTATACCTCAATTTTTAACTTAGTCATGCAAGTATTATCAATCTTGCACCACCACCCCTAATAGTACAAGAATGTGAATCAATAGTACACAAATGTGAACAAATAGTTATAATCATGTGAATTAATAGTAATTAATTGCTCATTTATCCGATTAATTACCCGATTGGTTAGTATAACTTCCAGACATCAATTAATATCGAAATAAATGTCGATTTCCACAAACACTAATAATTCTAACACAATGGAACTATCAATTTCATCTTTAATTAACACAAACTTATTCATCATTAATATTATAACTCACAATATTTAACAACCAGGTCGTTCCTAGGAAAGATGGGGTTTTTCGATAAGAATTTCTCCTTATTGGTGTGCAATTAGGTGACCAAACCTCTCCTTGACAGAACTTATAAACATTGTCAATATTGCAAATAATAATATGAATAACTTTGCCGTCTCGATTATTGATTTAATAATATAACATATTATGCAGATGATACTGTGACAATAATTGAATCAATAATATGAGAGATATGATGCAGTAATTACTATAGCAATAATTGAATATAACTGAGTGACTTCTCACATAAGCATCAATAATCAATATCGTGTGCTACTATATAACCACGCGTATTACTGTACTTTTACTACCGGGTAGTTCAACAGCTTTAACGGTACCACTTTCGCCGTTATTTTTATAAAATGATAATTCTGTCGTTTTATTACTACGACGATACTTCCGTTGTGGGGTCCACCAATGATTGTGCCATCGTACGAATATTTCCTGCTAAAACTAATATTTCCCGACCAATCGAATATTATATAACACCTTACTTACTTTGCAAAATTTATAAATATTACCCCCAACTATAACATTATATCAAATCCACACCATAATATTCAAAAAATTATTTTGAAAAATTTAAATCTTTATTCATAAAATCTAGGGTCTCACATTGGTTATGGGTGAAATGTGAAATTTTTTCAAAATAAGTAAGTGGTTATAAAATATTCATTGTTGTCGGGGAATATTCGTTTGGTCGTGAAATATTCTTGCTGTCAGGGAATATTAGTACGATGGCGCAGCCATTTGTGGGCCCCATAACGGAAAACGGTCAGATGAAGAAAACGATAAGTTTGAGTTTTTATAAATAACGACGTAATGGTTACCGTTAACACTATTAGAATACCTGTTGGTTAAAATACAGTAATACGCGTGGTTGCACAGTAGCACATGGTATTGCATAGTATTTTTGAATTATTAATTCTTACGTAAGAAGACACTACTCAATAATTGTTACAGTAATTACTGTTCAATATTTTATTTTATTGATTCAATAATTGCTACGTTGATATTTTATATTATTATTTTTTTAATAATTGTCACTGCACAGTATTTTTCATTATCAGATCAATAATTCATATTATTCGAATAGTATTATTAGATAGCATTATTGACAATGTCTAAGGAAATTCTGTCTAAGAAAGGGGTTTGGTCACTTAATTGCGCGCCAGTAAAGAAAAATCCTTATCGAAAAGCCCCTTTCTTTCTTGGGAACGACCTGGTTATCATAATTATGATTCTGTAATATTATTTGTGAATAATTAAATATTGATTTATATGATAAGAAAATATTTATTTTATGTGGATATAAATGAAGGAATTAATGCTAAGGTATTTTATCAGTATTCTGTCGGAATGAGGGTGTTTTATTATTATTTTGTCAGAATGGAGATATTAAAAATCGTCCGTATATGGATTTCGGTCATTTTTCGTTTGGAATTTAGAAAAATTTAAATCTACAAAGTTTTAGAGAATGTAATTTCCTATGGAATGGACATAAAATTCATATTTTTCTGATAAAAGGGCTATTTATTATGAATTATTGAAGTTTCAGAAATAAATATTTTTATTAAAATTATGTGTGAGACCCACTTTTGTCCTTTGTTGATAAAATGTGCTGAATTAATTTTTCAAAAGTGGAGGGCTAATTTTGGTCAGTGGCGTGCTTGAATTGTTATAAGAATATTAATATTTTATTAATTTCGTCTGCTTTGATGTTCTGGCATTTTTCTATAAATAGGTGCTTAGGTTAGAATTAAAAATCACACCAGAAACATAAGTTTTCTCTCTCTATATTATCGAGCGTATTTTTTTGAGTATTTAGATACTTTGAGAGTTATTATTCAGTGCAAGTTTCCTTCGGCGTTACATCCGATATTCCAGTCAGAAGTACTGTTCTTTTGAGGTAAGGGATGTTATTTTCTCCGTAAATGATATTATTTTCTTCAATATTATTATACCGAAATATTGATATGAATTTTATTGTGGAATTTCTACCTTTTTGTGTCGGGGTTACTATTCACGTATACAGCACTATTCACGAATACGGCACTATTCACAAAAAAATAAAATTTTTTCTTCTTTGTCCAAGATGTGTATTATGGTTACTATCTTTGATTGTATCTATATTTTAATCTTCATTCTTGAATTTTACTCCACTATGATTTATTATGGAGCGTTTTTGAACTTAGATTATCTAAAGTACAAATCCCTAATCTTTGTCTTTTTATCTCACTGGATTCGTTTCTTTAAAATATTTTTTATCATCCTCAGTTCTAAATGATGATATAACTGTATATCTTTGGCCTATTGTGCAAAGATGAATGATTACCTGATGAATATCTTTGGCCCGTAGTGCAAAGATGAACAGGTGTTGAGATGAACATGACCAACTAGTGATACAAATGAATATCTTTGGCCCGTAGTGCAAAGATGAATATTTGATGCAAGATATATATTCATTGATGTTACATGGATAAAATATTGATGATGGAATTTTAAATTCATAGATGATAGTAGATTTCATTCTCTACTTAACTCTTCTAATGAATTGTTATTTTCACAGCGAATATTGATCTAAAACTGGTTGTCCATTATATTTTATCTAATTTATTGAAGGCTAACGATAATTTGTTGTTCATTATCTTAATCATAATATTCTTTACTGGGCTAGTTGAGCTCACCCTTTTTCTTTTTGTTCCATTTTTCTTCTCATGAGGTGAGAATATAACAGGAACTAGCCGGGGTATGGAGTGATGGTTCTACAAAGTTATTTTAGCAGTCCTTACTATTTTTGTAAAATAGTGTATCAATAATTATAATGAGTACTTCTTTTGAGTTTGAATACTGTCTATTAGACAATATTTGTATTTAAACTCACAGTATATGTGTTGTCGTATTTTGTACGATAATTGTATTAATGAAGTTGTATTTGTTTCTGTACCATGTATTGACGACTCAGAATGGGTGATGTATACCTATTTTGGGGGCATCACACTTACCTTAGTAGAAGATTGGATATTGCAATAGTGTAGTAGCAGAATACTCTTTTTCTTTCTCTCTTATTATCTCTCTATAGTTTCTCTCTATAGTTTTAGTGAATTCGTAAGAAATAATGAAGGAATGAGCTTCTATTTATAGGAGAATGGACTAAATAGTAACTGATTCATGGACGGTCCAGATTGATTTACTATTAAAAGGGACGGTCCATATTGATTTACTATTAAAATCTTAGCCGAAGGTCTGAAAAATTAGCATATCTCCTCATGAAATAATAAGCCAAACTTACAACAAACGCCTCATGACAAATCCCTCTATTTATATCAAAAATTGAATAAATATTTATCACAAATCACTTATCTTTAATTAATACATTTTTAATCTTTCAACAATTATTCATCATTAATATTATAACTCACAATATTGGCAACCAGATCGTTCTTAGGAAAGAGGGGGCTTTCTGATAATGATTTCTCCTTACTGGCACGCAATTAAATAACCAAACATCTTTCCTCGACAGAATTTTCTAGACATTGTCAATAATATAAATAATAATATGAATAACTCTGTCATCTCAATTATTGATTTAATAATATAAAATATTGTGCAGATGATACTGTAAAAATAATTAAATCAATAATATGAGATACTATTCAGCAACTACTGTAGCAATTATTTAATAAAACTGAGTGACTTCTTACGTAAGCATCAATAATCAGAGATATTTTATAATACCGTGTGTGTGACGCCCCCAAAATAGGTATACATCACCCATTCTGAGTCGCCAAATACATGGTACAAAATACAAATATAAACTTAATTTATACAACTGTTAAGTGTCGTGTAGAATACGACAAAATATAAGCTGTGAGTTTTAATACAAATATTATCTTCTAGACAGTATTCAAACTCAAAATAAGTCCTCATTATATTTATTATCACACTATTTCACAGAATAGTGAAGACTACTAATGCAAACATCTGGACCGTCACTTCCGTTCTCCGACTAGTCCCAGCTATATTCTCATTTTCTGAAGAGAACAATGAAAGCAAAGGGTGAGCTCAACTAGCCTAGTAAAAAATATTATGACTAAAATAATACAGAATAAATTATCGTTAGCCTTCAACATTGTTAAACTGATAAAATATAATAAACATCAAGTTTAACTGCAGCGAAACAAGCAATCCATTAGAAGAGTCAAGTAGAGCATGATATCTACTATCTTCTATGATTTAAAAAGTTTATCAACAGTTTTATCGCTGAGACTCAGCTTAATAAATAATCCACATCATCGAATCATCCCTGCACTACGAGCCAAGGATATTCATTAGTATCACAACCACGAATAATTCATGCACTATGGGCCAAGGATAATCGTATTTTCACCAATTGTCATGATCATACCAGCAACTGTCCATCAATGCACTACGGGCCAATGAGGACTTTTACCACATCATTTGTAACATTTCGGGTCATGATTATACCGAATGATCCCTGGTCATAATCATACCAATCAACAGTCCATCCATGCACTACGACCAAAGATGACTTTCATCATAATCTAAGCATGAAGATGATGACAATGATATAAGAATTCAATTAAATGAGAGCAATGATAAATTTTAAAGATTTATAATTTAATTTATCTAGAATTCAATAATATCCATAATTCAAGAATAATATTGTATCAAAAATAATTTAGACAGAAAGGAATTAATTTTTGTCATGAATAGTATCCCGTGAATAGTACTCCGGTATGAAAAGATTAAACTTTAACAAGAATGTTCAGAAAAATATCCTTGTGAAACAATACTAGATGAAGTACAAATTTCAAGGATATTCTACTAATTTCAAGGAATATAGACGTAATACTTAACAACATGAGTGTTGAATTCAGAATCTAAAACGAAATAATATTACTTACATACTACAGACTATGGAAGAAAATATTATTTCATACGAATATTGAACAAAAATTGTAAGACCCCAACTTTTATGAATAAAGATAATTTTTCTATAATTATCATTTTTGAATATTATGGAATGAATTTGTTATAATGTTATAGTTGTGGGTAGTATTTATAAATTCTGCAAAGTATGCAAGTTGTTATATTATATTCGATTGGTCGGGGAATATTCATTTTAACAGAAAATATTCGTACAACGGCGCAATCATTGGTGGACCCCACAACAAAATTATTGTCGGATTAAGAAAATGACAAAAATATTTTTATGAAAATAACGACAGAAGTTTTATCGTTAATACTGTTGAACTACTCGATAGTAAAAGTACAGTAATACGCGTGGTTGCATAGTAGCACACGGTATTGATTATTGATGCTTACGTGAGAAGTCACTCAGTTATATTCAATTATTGCTACAGTAATTGCTGCATCATATCTCTCATATTATTGATTCGATTATTGTCACAGTATCAGCTGCATAATATGTTATATTATTAAATTAATAATTGAGACGATAAAGTTATTTATATTATTAAATTGCAATATTTACAATGTCTAAAAGTTCTGTCAAGGAGAGGTTTAGTCATCTAATTGCGCGCCAGTAAGGAGAAATCCTTATCGGAAAGCCCCCTCTTTCCTGAGAACGACCTGGTTGATAAATATTGTGAGTTATGATATTAATGATGAATAAGTTCGTGTTGATTAAAGATGAAATTGATAGTTCTATTGTGTTGGAATTGTTTGTGTTAGTAAAAATTGACATTTATTTCGATAATAATTGATGTCTGGAGGTTATATTGACCAATCGAGTAATTAATCGGATAAATGAGCAACTAATTGCTACTAATTCACATGATTATATAACTATTTGTTCACATATGTGTACTATTGATTCACATTATTTACTATTAGGGGAGGTGGTGCAAGTTTGATAATACTTGCAGGACTAAATTAAAAATGAAAGAAAAGTTGGAGGTATTGTACTGTAATTTTTCGAGCTCCAAAATGTGCAATTATCGAAACTATATTTTTCTATAAATAGAAGCTCATTCTTCCTTCATTTCTCACCAATTCACTAAAGCTATAGAGCAATTATTATAGAAAAAAATTGTAGAGAGAAAATCTATAGAAGAAGAGAAGCCTGCTACCTCACTATTCCAGTATCCAGTATCTAGTTTCTTCTGAAGTAAGGGGTATTATTCCTTTTGTATTCATGAAGAGAACTTCTGTTATTCCATTCTTTATTATTATGTTGGAATAACCTGTATACGCGGACTACCCTATACTTGGTAAAAATTTTCTGTTATTCCATTATTTATTATTCTGTTGGAATATCCTGTCTGTGCGTTTTACGCCAGACCTGTTTCTGTCTTTATTATTCTGTTGGAATATCCTGTCTGTGCGTTTTACACCGGACCTGGTTCCGTTTTTATTACTTTGTTGGAATATCCTGTCTGTACGTTTTACGCCGGACCTGGTTCCGTCTATATTATTCTGTTAGAATAACCTGTCTGTGCGGTCTATCGCATGCCTGGTGATTTCTTTTGTTATTCCATTCTTTATTATACTCAGTTGGTTAAAGTTTTGACTTCTATACTCCATGAAATTAGTGGAATATCATTGATATTTGCTCTTCATCTAGTATCTTTTCATGAAAATATTTTTCTGAACATTCTTGAATTTTACTCTATAAAGAAGTATCATGTTAACAATTTGGACGTTATTAGTTCTTGGTTAAATTAATTCTTGAACTTGTTTTATTGAATTCTTATATCATTGTCATCATCCTCATGTTTATATTTTGTTGAAAGTCATCTGTGGCCTGTAGTGCATAGATGGACTTGGTATGATTATGACCAGGGATTATTCGGTGTAATCATGACCGTAATGTTACAAATGATGTGAAAAAAGTCCTCATTGGCCCGTAGTGCATTGATGGACAGTTATTGGCATGATCATGACCATTGATGAATACACGAATATCATTGACCCGTAATGCATGGATAATTTGTGGTCGTGACCCTAAAGAATATCCTTGGCCGTAGTGCAGGGAAGATGTGGATTATTTATTAAGCTGAGTCTCAGCGATAAAAAGTGATGAAAAACCTTTTAAATCATAAAAGATTAGTAGATTTTATTCTCTACTTGACTCTTTTAATGGATTGCTTGCTCCGCTGCAGTTAAACTTGATGTCTATTGTATTTTATCAGTTTAACATTGTTGAAGGCTAATGATAATTTATCCTGCATTATCTTAGTCATAATATTTCTTACTAGGCTAGTTGAGCTCACCCTTTCTTTCACTGTTCTCTTCAGGAAATAAGAATATAGCTGAAACGAGTCGGGGAACGGAGTGATGGTTCATATGATAGTATTAGTAGTCCTCACTATTCTGTTAAATAGTGTGACAATAAATGTAATGAGGACTCCATTGAGTGTGGATATTGTCTAGATAATAATATTTGTATTAAAACTCACAGCATTTGTTTTGTCGTATTTTATACGACAGTTGTATAATTAAGATTGTATTTGTATTTTGTACCATGTATTTGGGGACTCAGAATAGGTGATGTATACCTATTTTGGGGACATCACAGTTGGTATCAAAGCTTAGGGATATGGTCCCTGGCTAAGATTTGAGACAAGAACTAGGAGGGGAGAGACGGGGAATTCTTTCGCTAGTATGACCTACCAAAGTTTATTTGGTATTTAATTGGTCGGTCAGAGTATAGGGATAATATGTGATATGTTAATTAACCCTTATTTTGTGGCAGTATTTGAAAATGGCATCCGAGAATGTTGAGAACATCAATGGAGCACATGAGATCGTTGAGTCTCCACAGATCAATAACCAGGACAATGTGCATCAGGAAGGCGACAATCCTCATCCAAACAACAACACTGACCAAATGATAAACGATGGAAATTTCCAAGGCTTCATGCAATTCATGCAACATCAGGCGAGAGCGGCTCCTGTCCAAAATGTAGGTGGAAACACTGGCAACTCTCAGACAGTCACCGCTACTTTCCCGAAAGTATTCGTCAGATGAAAGAGGTAGAGTTCATTAAACTGGAGCAAAACAACATGACCGTGTCGCAGTACAAAGCCAAGTTTGCCGAGCTATCCCGGTTTGCGTCCTATTTGGTTGATAATGAGGAGAGAATGACGCGAATGTTTCTAAGAGATTTGAAACCCGAGATACGTCAATATCTTATCTCTCATAAACTGTGTTTGTATTCAGATGTTGTTAATATGGCTCAGTTATTGGAGCGCGATAAGGAGTCAACCCAACCAAAAGAGAGCAGCCGACAAAATGATAATACCAGTGATAACAGTCATCGAAGTGGTGACAATAAGCGTGGAGGAAATCAACATGCCAGAAATAGTAACCACTTCGGTGGTAATCATGGCCAAAACAATAAGAATGGACATTTCAAGAAGAGGAGATTCAACAATGATGGAAAGACGTCAGCATTAGCACATGTCGTTAAGGAAGGAGAATGACCACCTATCATATGCTTCAAATGTGGAGGGGAGGGACACATCAGTCCAAATTACGCGATGCCCTCCAAAGCATGTTACAATTATAGAAGAGAAGGTCACCTGGCCCGATTTTGTCATGCACCGAAGACAAGTCCAGTTGGGATGGAGGCATCAAAGGTCGTCCCAGACAAGACAAAATCGGTAGTTCAAGGGAGAGCATTTGTCGTGACCTCCCAGAAAGCAAGGAACCCGAACGTGGTCATCACGGGTAAGCTTATCATAAACTCTAGCGAAGTATATACCTTATTTGATACCGGTTCTACCCATTCTTTTATTTCTCCTACTTGCGCTCAACGTTTAAATTTGACTCTGGAGAAATTGGACTTTGACTTATCTGTTGAAACTCTATTGGGAGAAACTTTCATTACATCCACTGTTTATAAGTTTTGTTTAGTTCAAATCGGTACCCTCACATTACTTGTCGATCTTATTTCATTGAAAATACTTGCATTTGACGTAATTCTAGGGATTGATTGGTAAACTACTCATCATGCAAAAATTAATTATTTTCGTAAGGTTGTTAGCTTTCATATTCTTAACCAACCTATTATGCGAATTCAAATAACCAAAACATTAAAATCAATCACTATCATCTCAAGCCATAAAGCTGTTCATTTATTGAAAAACGGATGTCAAGCTTTCTTAGCTCATGTCACGGATCTAAATAAAAATACGTCAGTTTTGAATGATATTTCTATTGTTAATGAATTTTCTGACGTATTCCCTGAAGAACTTCCTGGCGTACCCTCAGAGCGTGAAATTAAATTTTATATCAACCTTGAACCCGGTACAAAACCTATTTCCAAAGCCCCATATCGAATGACTCCAATTGAACTTCAGGAGTTAAAGACCCAACTACAGGAATTGTTAGACATCGGTTTCATTCGTCCTAGTACGTCTCCTTGGGGTGCTCCTGTTCTATTCGTGAAAAAGAAAGATGGGAGTATGCGACTTTGTATTGATTATAGGGAGTTGAACCATGTCACCATAAAAAATAAGTACCCATAGCCACGTATTGATGACCTATTTGACCAGTTATAAGGAGCCAAATTCTTTTCAAAGATTGATCTTCGTTCCGGTTATCACCAATTGAAGATTAGAACTGATGACATTCCAAAGACGACTTTCAGAACTCAGTACGGGCATTATGAATTCCTAGTCATGTCTTTTGGATTGACTAATGCTCTTGCTGCCTTCATGGATAGGATGATCTGAGTATTCAAGGAATATTTAGATCACTTTTTGGTCGTCTTTATTGATGACATCCTTATTTATTCCAAAAGCCATGAAGATCATGAGCAATACTTGAGGTTGATACTTCAAAAGCTTCGTGAATATAAGCTTTATGCCAAGTTGAAGAAATGCGAGTTCTGGCTTGAGGAAGTAGCATTCCTTGCGCACGTAGTATCAAGTCATGGAATATCTGTTGACCCAGCAAAGATTGAACCTATTCAAAGCTGGGAGCAACCCAAATCAATGACCGAAGTACGTAGCTTTAGAAAGGCTTAGCTGGTTATTATTGAAGATTCGTGAAAGGATTTTCTCTAATCGCTACTCCATTAACTCAGCTGACTCGGAATGATACAAAATTCGGTTGGAGTGAGGAATGTGAGAAGAGTTTTCAAGAACTCAAGAGGAGACTCATTTCAGCACCTATTCTGACAATACCATCTGGCTCGGAGGGATTTGTCATCTACAGTGATGCTTCGGGCAAAGGGTTAGGTTGTGTTCTCATGCAACCTAGAAAAGTCATAGCCTATGCCTCACGATAACTCAAATAATATGAGAGAAATTATCCTACTCATGATCTAGAGTTGGCAACAGTCGTTTTTACACTAAAAATTTGGAGGCATTACTTGTATGGGGAGAAAGTGGAGATCTTTACGGATCATAAAAGCCTCAAATATTTCTTCACTCAAATGGAACTCAACAAGCGACAGAGACGTTGGCTTGAACTGTTGAAAGATTATGATCATACAATCCAATACCATCCCGAAAAAATAAACGTGGTAGCTGACACATTAAGTAGAAGATCATATGCGGGTATGAGTGCGATATTGTCAACACAAAGACCCATTTTGTATGACTTACAAATGATGGAGATAGAGATAAAGACTCCAGGGACCCACGTGATAATGGCAAATATACGAGTAGAACTGACTTTAATCGATAAAGTTAAACCTGCTCAAGCTACAGACCTGGAGCTGATGCGTATGAGGAAGAAAGTGCAAGAAGGTGCTATGCCGGAAGCAAGAATTGATGAAAAAGGAATACTTCGAGTCAACTCCAGACTTTGTGTTCCTAACGACCTGATTTAAAGTATAAAATCATGATGGAGGCGCACAACACACCGTTCGCAATCCATCTTGGGAGTACCAAAATGTATCATGATCTTCGACATACATTTTGGTGGAGCAATATGAAGAGAGAGATAGCGGGATTATCTCAAGGTGTCTAACTTGTCAACGAGTCAAGGCGGAGTATCAAGTGCCAAAAGGTCTATTGCAACCACTTGAAATTCCAGAATGGAAGTGGGAGCACATTACCATGGATTTCGTTACTGGTCTTCCCAAGGTTTCTCAAGGCATATATGCGATTTGGGTCATTGTTGATAGATTGACTAAGTCTGCTCATTTCTTACCGATACGAGAAACTTATACACTTGAACGTCTTGCTCGTATATACATAAATGAGATTGTAAGATTGCATGGTATGGCAGTATCCATAGTTTCTGATCGAGACCTAAGATTCACTTCAAGATTTTAGGTTAGTTTACAAAAAGCTATGGGCACAGATTTACGATTTAGTTCGGCATATCATCCTCAGACTGACGGACAATCAGAGAGGACTATTCAAACTCTTGAAGATTTATTAAGACTCTGTGTCATTGACTTCAAGGGAAGTTGGGACAAGTTCTTACCATTGGTAGAGTTTTCCTACAACAACAGTTATCAAGCAAGTATTGGCATGACTCCATTCGAGGCGTTGTATGGAAGAAAGTGTCGTTCTCCAGTATGTTGGGATGAGGTGGGTGAAGCAACGTTGTTGGGACCGAATTTGGTACGTATGACTACGGAAAAGATTCAAACGATCTGACAACGTATAAAAACCTCACAAGATCGATAAAAAGTTATGCTGATCTTCATCGAAAGGACGTGGAATTTGATATTGGAGATCATGTGTTGTTACATGTTACTCCATGAAAAGAAGTTACGAGATTTAGAAAGAGAGAAAAGCTCAATCCTCGATTCATTGGCCTATTTTCAATCCTCGAACGAGTAGTAACTGTAGCCTATAGACTCGCCTTACAGCCAAATATGTCTCGTGTTCATAATGTTTTTCACATATCTATGATACGTAAATATGTGAAAGACCCGAACCACATTATTGAATTAGAACCGGACGAGATAGAGGAAGATTTAACGTATGAAGAGTTACCTGTTAAAATCTTGGATAAGAAGGATCATATTCTACGCTCCAAGGTTATACCTCAAATCAAAGTTTTGTGGAGAAACCACGACGTGGAAGAAATGACTTGGGAGTTAGAATCTGAAATGAAGTCAAGATATCCTCACCTATTCGACATACCAGGTACGTACCCTAATTTCGAGGGCGAAATTTCATAAGAAGGGGAGGTTGTAAGACCCCAACTTTTATGAATAAAGATGATTTTTCTATAATTATCATTTTTTGAATATTATGGAATAAATTTGTTATAATGTTATAGTTGTGGGTAGTATTTATAAATTTTGTAAAGTATGCGAGTTATTATATTATATTCGATTGGTCGGGGAATATTCATTTTAACAGAAAATATTTGTACAACGGCGCAATCATTGGTGGACCCTACAACAGAATTATTGTCAGATTGAGAAAACGACAAAAATATTTTTATGAAAATAACGGCGGAAGTTTTACCGTTAATACTGTTGAACTACTCGGTAGTAAAAGTACAGTAATACGCGTGGTTGCATAATAGCACACGGTATTGATTATTGATGCTTACGTAAGAAGTCACTCAGTTATACTCAATTATTGCTACAGTAATTGCTGCATCATATCTCTCATATTATTAATTCGATTATTGTCACAGTATCAGCTGCATAATATGTTATATTATTAAATCAATAATTGAGACGACAAAGTTATTTGTATTATTAAATTGCAATATTTACAATATCTAGAAGTTCTGTCAAGGAGAGGTTTAGTCATCTAATTGTGCACTAATAAGGAGAAATCCTTATCGGAAAGCCCCTTCTTTCCTGGGAATGACCTGGTTGATACATATTGTGAGTTATGATATTAATGATGAATAAGTTCGTGTTGATTAAAGATGAAATTGATAGTTCTATTGTGTTAGAATTATTTGTGTTAGTAAAAACTGACATTTATTTCGATAATAATTGATGTCTAGAGGTTATATTGACTAATCGAGTAATTAACCGAATAAATGAGCAATTAATTGCTACTAATTCACATGCTTATATAACTATTTGTTCACATGTGTGTACTATTAATTCACATTATTTACTATTAGGGGAGATAGTGCAAGTTTGATAATTTTTGCAGGACTAAATTAAAAATGAAAGAAAAGTTGGAGGTATTGTACTGTAATTTTTCGAGCCCCAAAACGTGCAATTATCGAAACTATATTTTTCTATAAATAGAATCTCATTCTTCCTTCATTTCTCACTAATTCACTAAAGCTATAGAGCAATTATTATAGAGAGAAATTGTAGAGAGAAAATCTATAGAAGAAGAGAAGCCTGCTACCTCACTATTACAGTATCCAGTATCCAGTTTCTTATGAGGTAAGGGGTATTATTCCTTTTGTATTCATGAAGAGAACTTCTGTTATTCCATTCTTTATTATTATGTTGGAATAACCTGTATACGCGGACTACCTTATACTTGGTGATATTCTTCTATTATTCCATTCTTTATTATTCTATTAGAATATCCTGTCTGTGCATTTTACGCCGGACCTGGTTCCGTCTTTATTATTCTGTTAGAATATCCTGTCTGTGCGTTTTACGCCGGACCTGGTTCCGTCTTTATTAATCTGTTGGAATATCCTGTCTGTGCGTTTTACGCCGGACCTGGTTCCGTCTTTATTATTCTGTTGGAATATCATGTATGTGCGTTTTACGCCAGACCTGGTTCCGTCTATATTATTCTGTTGGAATAACCTGCCTGTGCGGTCTATCGCATGCCTGGTGATTTCTTTTGTTATTCCATTCTTTATTATACTCAGTTGGTTAAAGTTTTGACTTCTATACTCTATAAAATTAGTGGAATATCCTTGATATTTGCACTTCATCCAGTATCTTTTCATGAAAATATTCTTCTGAGCATTCTTAAATTTTACTCTACAAAGAAGTATCATGTTGACAATTTGGACGTTATTAGTTCTTGGTTAAATTAATTCTTGAACTTGTTTTATTGAATTCTTATATCATTGTCATCATCCTCATGTTTATATTTTGTTGAAAGTCATATGTCGCCTGTAGTGCATAGATGGACTTGGTATGATTATGACCAGGGATTATTCGATGTAATCATGACCGTAATGTTACAAATGATGTGAAAAAAGTCCTCATTGGCCCGTAGTGCATTGATGGACAGTTATTGGCATGATCATGACCATTGATGAATACATGAATATCCTTGGCCCGTAGTGCATGGATAATTTGTGGTCGTGACCCTAAAGAATATCCTTGGCCGTAGTGCAGGGATGATGTGGATTATTTATTAAGCTGAGTCTCAGCGATAAAAAGTGATGAAAAACCTTTTAAATCATAAAAGATAATAGATTTTATTATCTACTTGACTCTTTTAATGTATTGCTTGTTTCGCTGCAGTTAAAATTGATGTCTATTATATTTTATCAGTTTAACATTGTTGAAGGCTAAAGATAATTTATTCTGGATTATCTTAGTCATAATATTTCTTACTGGGCTAGTTAAGCTCACCCTTTCTTTCACTGTTCTCTTCAGGAAATGAGAATATAACTGGAACGAGTCGGGGAACGGAGTGACGGTCCAGATGATAGTATTAGTAGTCCTCACTATTCTGTTAAATAGTGTGACAATAAATGTAATGAGGATTCCATTGAGTGTGGATATTGTCTAGATGACAATATTTGTATTAAAACTCACAGTATTTGTTTTGCACGATAGTTGTATAATTAAGATTGTATTTCTATTCTGTACCATGTATTTGGCGACTCAAAATAGGTGTTGTATACTTATTTTAGGGGCGTCACAAAAATAATATTCCTTACGAATACGAAAGAAATAATACCCCTTACCTTAGTAGGATATTCGATACTGAAATAGTGTAGTAACAGAATACTCTTCTTCTTTTTCTCTGATTCTCTCTTTATAGAATTCTCTTGTGAGTCGTAGTGAATTGGTGAGAATGAAAGAAGAAATAAGCTTCTATTTATAGAAGATTTCTAGCTTAACCCTTGAAATGTGAAGAGGCAAGTGGCTTGACGACTGGTGATGTGAAAAGAAAAGTGGTTTGACGCCTGTAATGTGAAACAACAAGTGGTTCGACGCCTGCAATATGAAACGACAAGTGGTTCGACGCCTGTAATATGAAACGACAAGTGGTTCGACGCCTGCAATGTGAAACGACAAGTGGTTCGACGTCTGGTAAAGGCAATTGCTATTGGCAAAAGTGAGTCTTAGATGATGACATATGGGCCCCCATAGAATAAACCAAACTTACCACAAACGTCTTATAACAGACTTCTTATTTATATCAAAGATTGAATAAATATTACCACAAATCATTTTATCTTCAATCAACACATTTTTAATCTTCCAACAATTATTCATCATTAATATTATAACTCACAATATTTAACAACCAGATCATTCCCAGAAAAGAGGGAGATTTCCGATAAGGATTTTTCCCTATTGGCACAACATTAGGTGACCAAACCTCTCCTCGACAAAACTTTCTAGACATCGTCAATATTATAAATAATAATATGAATAACTTTATCGTCTCAATTATTGATTTAATAATATAAAATATTATGTAGATGATACTGTGACAATAATTGAACCAATAATATGAGATACTATGCAGTAATTACTATAGCAATAATTGAGTATAATTGAGTGACTTCTTACGTAAGCATCAATAATCAATACTGTGTGCTACTATGCAACCACGCGTATTGCTGTACTTTTATCACCGGGTATTTCGGTAGTTAACGGTAAAATTTTCGCCGTTACTTTTTATAAAAATATATTTCTATCGTTTTTTAACTCTGACAATAATTCTGTTGTGGGGTCCACCAATGATTATGTCATCGTACGAATATTCTCCGACAAAAAGAATATTCCCCGACCAAACGAATATTTTATAACAACTTGCTTACTTTGTAAAATTTATAAATATTACTCATAACTATTATATCAAATCCACACCATAATATTCAAAATGATATTTAGAGAAAAAATAATCTTTATTCATAAAAGTTGGGGTCTTACAGTGTGCTACTGTCTAACAAAGCGTATTACTATACTTTTATCACTGAGTATTTCAACAGTTTAACGGTAAAAGTTTTGCCGTTATTTTTATAAAAAAAGTATTCATGTCGCTTTCTATATTCGATAGTTATTTCGTTGTGAGGTCCACCAATGATTGCGTCGTTGTACGAATATTTTTCGACAAAAAAAATATTTTCCAACCAAACGAATATTCCCCGACACAACGAATATTTTATATCAACTTGCTCACTTTGTAAAATTTTCACATATCACCCTTAATTTTAACCTTTTATCAATTTAACCAATTACTGAATAATAATTATAAGAAAAAATGAATACTTTTATTTCATAAAATTTGGGGTCTTATACCTTTCAATTTTGTCAATTAAATGTTGAACTATTAATTTTTTTCCAATTCCATTCAATTTGCTGACTTGGATGTCTGAGTAGGGCATAATTAAGCTTATGTGTAATAAAAAAAATAATTTTTTAATTTTTGATTAAACATTTATGATATATTAAAGGGCAAAATCGTCAAACCCTTTTATATTAAACATTAAAACTAAACAAATTAACTACTCATTTCTTTAAACAAACAAGTAATCATAAAACCAAAAATCTAGCAATCCCCGCCGGCAAGACTCCGACGAACCACCTGACACCAAAGCGTCTAGCTAAAATTCGGGATAGACTCCCAAAAAATCCAGTGATGAAATACAATCCACTTAACTACTCATTTCTTCAAAGGAAGAATGATTCATAACAACCAAACCCAAAAAATAGAAATCTTATTTATCAAACTAAATCAAAAAATCTAATTCATCACACAAAAATCAGATATTATTCATTTGAACTGAAGAACCAAATCACAAGATAGTAAACAACTCGTAATAAAACTGATGAGCAAAAGGAATCTGATGTATATTATGGTAAATCATTTGTATACATATTTGATTTCATATAATTAGTGCAAGAAAAACGAAATCACACATATATAGACAATAATAATACAATGAACCCTAATAATCACATTCCAAAAATCAGTCTCAACTTGTTCACATCAACCCAAATATAGATCTAAATATGTTAGTTAGCGTAACAATCGAAGGCGAGGTAGAGGAGAGAGAAAGAGAAAGAGAAAGGCGAAAAAAGAAGTCAATCTGTTGGCAAAATTCATCTTGGATTTTTTTAGGAGAATGGAGGGTGTTTGATGTTGAAGCGGCTATGGTAGGTGTAGGGAAAGACAGGGGACGAGAATGACGAGGCGATGGGGGGATGGGGTAGTGGTTCACAAGAAGGGAGAATGAGGAAGGGAAGGGAAGATTTGAAGAGAGAAAAGGTGATCTAGTTTAATTTTTTTTAATTGTTATTTAATTTTGTTTTGTTTAATTTTTATTTTATTATTAATAAAATTTTGGTGTACTCTATTACGATTTTATCCTTTAATATATCAAAAATGTTTACTCACAAAATAAAAAATTATTTTTTAAAAATAATTTATCAGATCAATTTTGTTCCACTTAGACAGTCACGTCAGTAATTTCTGACGTGACATGCCCAATTGAATGTAATCAGAAAAAAATTAATAGTTGAATCATCTAATTGACAAAATTAAAAGATGGATCACCAAAGTAAAATATGACATATAATTTAGGGTAATAAATCATATTTAAGCCGAACCACATATATAACTCTTATTCGGTAATATTATAATCTCTTCCTCTCTTTTTTTTCTTTCAACCATGATGTCTTACATTGGTTGAAGTATAAATAACAATGCACCACCCATGTCTATCAGTGTTTAGAGTTTATTTACGACATAATTCACAAATCAGTAGGTCAGATTACTAAACTTGATGTACAAAATTTTGGAGGAAAAGAAGAAGAAGATCTACGAATGGATTAATGATATAAAATATCAATGGGAGTAATACTTTTTCTTAAACTTAAGTTCTTAAGAGGAAATAATTATATAGAAATCTCCACCAGTCTTTAGGGTTTTGTTTTTGTGAGCCCAAGTACAAATTAGGGTTCACATACGACCTAAAGAATTGAATGACAAATAGAAAAGTCAGAAATAAATGTGCAAAACCCGAGAGAAAGCCTCCACGTGTCTCAAGAAAGAAGACTCGTGGAGGCGACTCATTTTGAGAATTGATTGAGGGATTGAATTGGTGGCTAGAAGGACAGGACGATTTGGGAATTACTCTGATGATTAAGGCTATTTCTGAAATTTTCCTGAGAACATGTGCCTGGCACGTGCCCATTTTCCAGGAAACTCTATAAATAGCTCTTCCATTCTATAAAGAAGGGACTTTTGACTCTTGGACCTTTTGGAGGACTAGGAGACTTGAAGATTCTCTCTTAACCCGAAGCACTCAAGAAGGCTTTCTGAATCCTTGTTACCCTAACGAGGTTCTCGGATTCTAAGAGTTCTGTCACGTGTCATTGGAGTAATCGCTCACATGTTCTTCTCCCCTCTTTAATTCATCAATCAATTCCATATTCTTAGTGGATTTTTATCATCCTCAGCCACTTCAAAACCTTAACCCTAGCAAGGTACAATTTCATTGCCCACAGTTTTTTAATAATCCTGTTGGTTATTGGATCCAAACCGGAACGTTCAACTCGGTGGATATGACCACATAGTTCATTGTCTAGATACAATGAACATGTGGATTATAATCTCTACATAAATATGGGAGTTACATATATTTATATATGGTGTTAATCATATATATTTATATGGGGGTTACACATATATAAATATGGGCGTTATATATATATATATATATATATATATATATATATATATATATATATATATATATAGGGCTATATGTATATACACAGCTGTGTATTACACAGTCGGGCTATGGCGACGGGTGAGGGTCACCCGTCACTATAGCCCAAAAAACTGTCGCCATAGCTGTACTACACAGTTGTGTCCATACATTTTTCCCATATATATAGATTGTGGTGCTGATCTTTGTACATGATATACACACAAAGACATGATTAGCATACATTTTTAAAGCCATTAGAAGTCATCTTGTTAAGCTAGAAAGTTTGAAGTTACTTGAACTGTGTAAAAAAAATTTGGTGCTCGTGATAATGTAGCCCAAATTATCGTTGAGATCATTATTCGTTGAGTTTGTTATTCTGGCCATTCGTGTTTGTGGGTATACGTTTCAAGAGATATGTAAATTTTTTTGATTATATCCGATGTGTGTGCTATATATTCTTACAAATCTGCAAAATTATCTCCAGCCAGCCCAATCCTTAATTATTATCGAGCTTCATTGAAAAAAAGTAATTAGGAGTTGGACTAAAGCATATCGGTTGCGATGTCTTTAAGGATTTGATTTTTAATAATCTGCAGACTTATATCTGCCAGCTCAATCCGTAATTATTATCAATTTCATTAAAAAGAAAGTAATTAGGAGTTGGACTAAAGCATATCAGTTGCGAATTTTAATTACCAAATTACAAGTCAACTAAGTATTAGTCAAACATATGTTTTAACTAGCTTGGTTCCAACTTCCAAGGTTTGGCATTTAGACCTTCTTGATACTTCATCAGTTATGAATTATGATTAGGTTGATACGAACACACAAATGAAGAAACAAGGAAACTTACAAGTAGCCATATACTCGGGAGCAGCATGACCATAGGTCCTCATGCTCATTATGCGTGAGTCGGGATCCATAGAATCATAGATCATGCCAATGATACTTGTCGAGACGTGTGTGTCATTGTTTACTGAACCTATCTTTACCTGTCCAAGATTGGAAAGATTAGCATTAAATTCTTGACATCTATTCCAAAACATGAAGATATATATATATATATATATATATATATATATATATATATATATATATATATATATCAAACTAGTAGCGAACTATAATGAACTTATTGATCATAATAGAATCAACTATATAATATTTCAAAATTACTCAACATACCCCATCCAACAATATATCAGAGGTCTTAAAGATGCCCAAAATGACTTGCTCCTCTGCTTCGTGGAAGAAAGCAAGGCATCTACCTGCTCCTATTAATACTTTCAGTCGTACCAGACCACTGCAAATATAGTATATATGCATCACATAGTTACTTCACTAACATTTACCGAAACTATTCAAGTACTAATTGTTTCTCCTATTTTTTAAGCTTATCATAAATTTAGCAATTCTCAATAATATAAATGGTAAAAATGGAGATACACAGCCGTGTAACTTTTAAAGTTACACGGTCTATGATCGTAGGTTGTTTTCACTCTACGATCGTAGAGTAGCCCACAGATAGTAGAGTGAATTCACTCTACTATCGTAGAGTAGTCCACGATAGTAGAGTGAATTCACAAATCGTGGAGTGACTACTCTACGATCATAGAATGAAATCACTTTACGATCGTAGACCGTGTAACTTTAAAAGTTACACGGCTGTGCACCTCCATATTCCCCAATATAAATATATACTATTAACGCCAAGATCTTTCCACGAGCCCCAATCACGTAAGGCACGTCCAATTCTGCACAGTAAACACGACAACACCAAAAGCTTGACGGCTTGGACCGTCGGGGGATAGCTCCGGCGTGAGAGTCAGTACAGGTGATCACAAGGTTAACAATGGAGGAAATAAAATGTCTAGTGTCTTGAGGTAGAAAAATATCAGTTACCTTTTTTCTTATGTGATCCTTGCCTCATATACTCTAATCCCAATTTTTCGTGCCACCGACTCCCCTAACACCACACACTACCGATAACTCACCTGCTAATCTCATCACCTTTGTCCACCACCGGCTAATATAGTCACATCCTCATAAATGCCATGCAGGAGATGACAGAGATAACAGTCAACTGTTATCTTATATAATCATTACCGGTCAAAGCCCAAGTGGAACCATACTCACCTAATGGTTCGGCCCACTGACTCAGCCCAATACTCCACAGGCCCAAAATAAAGATATTATCCACCCAATGGGTCGGTCCAATGAACCGGTCCAATACTTTCAAGACCCCATCCCAACATGTCTAAAGTATTATGACCCAACATTGCCCCCCAGTCTTTTATTAAACAGGAGGTTTAATGAAAGAGTATACATGGCCGAATAAATAAAATTGACCAAGGCCAACTGATGAATCCCAAATAGCAATTCAAATAAAAATCGGAAGCCCAATCGAGAAGCCCACTCCAGTTAACAATTAAGATCAAAATCGTATGTCACCTCTTCAAATTCTAATCATTGCTGGCATTAAAAGAGCTACCATCGAACTTCGTGAAAAGTTGAAAAGACCGCCGGTATAAAAAATGATTTTCCCCAACTTTGACAGTTTTACCTGCAAATTCAAATTTCAGACGCCTTCTGCTCTCTTCTTCCTCCCGTTTCTCCCTTCTTCTACAAATCGACTTTTATGGCTACTCAAACTTCCTGTGAAGAGGTCCCCCTCACTGTGACTCCCATTACCTCTATTCCTCCAAGCCCTATCAAAGAAGCTTCGGGTCCAAACCCCAAATCTGCTGCTACTCCTAGCAAGAACCCACCACCAAATCCATCAGAGTTTTTCAAGAATGAAGAATATTTCCCTCATGCCAATACTCCTTCTACTGTTACAGAAATTATGTTGCATGACATCCAGACTCGATACCAGATTCTGGACATCCACCTAGTAAGGGCTCCAGCGTCCCAGGAACGAATGTACCAGCGACCTAAAGGTTGGACTGCCATGCCGGTGACCCTTCTCAAAAAGGGAGTTCGCCTACCCCTCCATGCCTTCGTTGTCACTCTACTAAGGTTCGTAGGCGTGGGGCTTGCCCAGCTTGTCCCGAACTCCTATATCCATATCCTGGCATTTATCGCCTTCTGCCATGAACAAGGGATTCCACCTGCTGTCGACTTCTTTTTCACTCTCTTCATAATCGGTAAATCTCAGGAATTAGGTTTCGAGATGCTGAGCAAACAATCTCCCAAACCTAATGCCAAGTTTGAGAAGCGACCTCTAATAGACACTCCTTCGAGCAACCATGAATGGCACAAGGAGTGATTCTTTGTCAAAGGACCCGAAGTCTCCTCTATACCCGACTGGACTATTTCTGATCGTATCTCTGCAAACTTCGGAGATATTTCAAAGGAACGTATAAGAGAAATTACGAGTCTTCTAGAGAAGATTCCCATCAAGGAATGGAGCTTCAATCTTCTGAGCAAACAAGCATGGTTATAGGACCATAAATGTAAGTCCCGAACCCAATTTATTGTATAACTTTACCAATTTCCATAAGTAATTATTCTAAATAATTGTTCCTCATCTTTTGCAGTGTCTCTGATCAAGCCGACTTCTTCAGACACAAAAGATCTTGAAGAATTTCTATCTTGGAAATCTTCCAAACCTTCCCAATTCTATACTGAACCCCAGACTTCCGAACCTCAAACCACTGAACCAACTCCCCCCGAAGGGATAAGCCAACCTCGCCGAATCAAGCGAACTGGCCGAAAAAGCAAACACACCCCCACACAAACTTACAACGAGTATCTCCTCGATATGCCCCTTGACGAACGGACCCGAGTCCTTCGTGCCAAAAAGAAGAAAATCCAAATAACTCCTCCAGCCGCCGAAGAACCACAAGTACCTCCCACAGAAGTCGATCTTCTGCCGGACATCCCGATTGAAATCACTGTTTTTGAAGAAGAACCCAAAGAACAAGTAAAGCGCACACCCACACTTGTTCGAAAAAGAAAACCAACCTCTTCGGAATTTAGGCCCGAAGCCAAGGGATCCCCCACTCTCTGGTCAGAATCCAATGAGAATTTCCCATTTCAGCTCTACAACTCCTTCGTCCGTGATACCGATGACCATCGGTTCGGCAACAGCTCTATAATGGACCTGATCAACGAGGGAATAAAGTACCAAGCTAGAGTAAGTTGTCTTTTGACTTATCCAATTACATCTTGGCCCATCGATTTGAATTGATTTATTAACATTGACCATCCGTAGGCAAACGCTATCTTTGGACGCCTCCATCCCAAATACAAAGAAGCCGAAGCCGAAGAGGATGTCGCTTGAAGAGAGAATGCCATATTGAAATCGGCTTTGGCAAGAGAAAGAGGTGACCACAATATCACCTAGTTTAACAATGAATACCTTCGGAAAGATCTTGCTCAAACCAAAGATGTAAGATCTCGAATTTTATGAAATGAAAGTATTCAATTTTCTTATAATTATTATTCTATTTAATGGTTAAATTGATAAAGGGTTAAAGTTAAGGGTAATATTTGAAAATTTTGCAAAGTAAGCAAGTTGATATAAAATATTCGTTGTGTCAGGGAATATTCGATTGGTCGGAGAATATTCGTTTTAACGGAGAATATTCGTACGACGACACCATCATTGGTGGACCCCACAATGGAATAACTGTCGGAGTTAGAAAACGACAGAAATATCTTGTTATAAAAATAACTGCGAAAGTTTTACCGTTAAACTATTGAAATACCCGGTGGTAAAAGTACAGTAATACGCGTGGTTGCATAGTAGCACACGGTATTGATTATTGATGCTTACGTAAAAAGCCACTCAATTTATTCAATTATTGCTATAGTAGTTGCTGCATAATAATTCTCATATTATTGATTCAATTATTGTCACACTATCATCTGCATAATATTTTATATTATTTAATCAATAATTGAGACAACAAAGTTATTCATATTATTATTTGTAATATTGATAATGTCTAGAAAGTTCTGTCGATGAGAGTTTTGGTCACCTAATTGCGCGCCAATGGGGAAAAATCCTTATCGAAAAGCCCCCTCTTTCCTGAGAATGATCTGGTTGTTAAATATTATGAGTTATAATATTAATGATGAATAATTGTTGATGTATTAAGAATGTGTTTATTAAAGATAAGTGAATTACAAAAGTTAAAGGGGAATAATGCAAACTTAAAAAACTTTATGGGTACTAAAGTGTAATAAGTTAAATCAATCTGGACCATTGATGGTGATTTTAATAGTAAATTAATCTGGACCATCGATGGTGATTTTAATAGTAAATCAATCTGGACCGTCGATGGTGGTTTTAATAGTAAATCAATCTGGACCGTCGATGGTGGTTTTAATAGTAAATCAATCTAGACCGTCGGTAGTGTTTTAAAAGTAAATCCATCTGGACCGTCGGTGGTAGTTTTTAAAGTAAATTAATCTGAACCGTCAATTGTGGTTTTAATAGTAATCAATCTGGATCGTTCGTGAATTAGTTACTATTTAGTCATTTCTCCTATAAATAGAAGCTTAATTCTTCTTTCATTCTCACCAATTCACTGAGACTCACAAGAGAAGCTATAGAGAGAGAAACTATAGAGAAAAAGAAGAAGAGTATTCTGCTACTTCACTATTGCAGTATCCAATCTTCTACTAAGGTAAGGGATATTATTTGTTGTATTCGTAAGGGATATTATTTGTTGTATTCGTAAGGGGTATTATTTCTTTCGTATTCATAAGGAATACTATTTTTTCGTATTCATCCTTTAATATGTCGGAATAACCTGTCTACGCGGATTACATACCGTATAACAGGTGAAAATCCATTTACAGTTTCGTATGTTATTTCTTTTCATATTCTTAAATCTAAACTTACTTGGTAAATATTGTTTCTATAATCCCTGAAATTAGTGGGATATCCTTGAAGTTTTGCGCTTCATCCAGTATCGTTTCATTGGAATATTGATTTGAACTTTTTTATTAAATATCAATATTTTCACCCGGGGTATTATTTATGGGTTACTATTCACCCGGTTACTATTCACTAGAATATAATTCACTGAGGTATTCGGGGCACTTTTCATGCTGGGGTACTATTCACGAGTTACTATTCACCCAGTTACTATTCACTCAAATATTATTCATTCGGGTATTCAGGACACTTTTCATGTCGGGAAACTATTCACAGGGTACTATTCCTGAAGTACTATTCACGGGGTACTATTCACCGAAAAAAAGTTATTTCTTTACTGTCCAAATTATTTTTGACACGTGGATATTATTATTAAATTTTACTCCACAAAGTAGTATCATGTTGACAATTTGGATATATTTAAACTCTGGATAAATTTAAAGTATTTACTATTTATCCTTGATTTCGTTTGATTAATGCTTATATCATTGTCATCATCCTCATGCTTATATTGTGATGAAAGTCATCTTTGGCTTACGTGCATAGATGGACTGTTGATTGGTATGATTATGACCAAGGATCATTCGGTATAATCATGACCCGTAATGTTACAAATGATGTGGTAAAAGTCCTCATTGGCCCATAGTGCATTGATGGACAATTGTTGGTATGATTATGACAAAGGATTATTCCGTAAAATCATGACCATTGGTGAAAACACGAATATCCTTGGCCCATAGTGTATGGATAATTCGTGATCATGATACTAATGAATATCCTTAGCCGTAATGCAAGGATGATTCGATGATGTGGATTATTTATTAAGCTGAGTCTCAGCGATAAAATATTGATAATAAACTTTTAATTCGTAGAAGATAGTAGATATCATGCTCTACTTGACTCTTCTAAAAATACAGTTGCATGTCTTTAGCCAGTAGTGCAAAGATGAACTGTTAATTAATATCTTTGGCCCGTAGTGCAAAAATGAATTTATTAGTATGATTATGAAAAGGAACTATGATTTGGTATAACCATGATCTTTGATATTTCAGGTAAAGACATGTGATGAAAATTATCTTTATCTTGGGTGCGAAGAGGAATTTAGAATCACAATTATGATTATGAGTTATTTTTGTGGACAGGAACTGTTGATTGATGTTACAGGGATAAAACATGGCTGGTGGACTTTTAACATGGAGAAGATAATAGACTTTATGGTCTATTTGACTCATTTAATGGATTCCTCGTTCCGCTGCTACTATGGTTGAAAAGTTTTATCATCTACCATATGTTCTAAATCTCTGATTTATTACTGATGAAGGATATTGATAATTTAATTATCTTTAGTCATGATATTCTTTACTGGGCTAGTTGTGCTCATCCTTTTGCTTCACAATTCCTTTCAGGTAATAAGAGTGTAGCTGGGTCGAGCGGGGGTAACAGGGGAATAGAACGATGGTCTATAACTGTTGAGGTTTCCCCTAAAACAATATGGAAATGATTTTATTGAGAATTATAGATAAGTGTGTCGTATTTTATACGTCATTTTAACCGTTAATTTTGGTGAACTGAATAGGGTGATGTGAACCCAACTTTGGAAGGATGTTTTGCCACTATCATACAAGATGTCTAATAACATATGACTTCGTGTTATCATAAGACAGGGTTGTGCACATCCACTTGCTGAGTATATCTACGAGCACTACCTATATAATCTTGGAGTTTGGTTGAAATATAATTCTCAATTGGAGACAATGGAGATAATTATATGTCAAGAGAAGACTGTCGAAGTTTCTTAATACATTATAAAATGGAATGACATGCAATATATAATTGTATTGAGGTCCTAAAATGTGTGTGTCGTATTTTATACATCACTTCATAATTGATTTTGGTGAACAACAATAGGGTGATGATAAACCGACTTTGAAAGCGTCAAAAGTGCACCTCATTAGAATGAACAGGATAGTAATCTTCTCGTTCTTCTTTGGGGTCTTGAAATATTTGCTGCTGTATTTTATATGGCATTGTAATAATTTAAGTTTGGATGCTGTCTACGAGACAATATTGTATTAAAACTCACAACTTATGTGTTGTCGTACTCTGCACGACCGTTCAACAGTCGTATAAATGAAGTTTGTATTTAATTCCTATAGTGTGATATCTGGAGACTCAGAATGGGTCGTGTGGACCTATTTTTGTGGGCGTCACAAAAGAAGAATTGAAGACTTCCAAGGCCACTCATCGAGTTATCATCGATATAAGTGTCGATCTGCTTCAGAAAAATAAAATTTTGACGAAGCAGACTGAAGATCTAGCCCAATCCAACTCAAGCATGGCGAAGCAAAATAACGATATCCAAGCTAAAGAAGCAAGGCATCTAGCCTATCGTCAAAAGCTTGAAGAGGAACTTCGAGAACTCCGGGCTCTCAGGGATTTGGGCCCCCACCCCACTGACGATAAGCTTCGTAAGGAGATCGAAGCAGAGTACAGAAAGTCGGCCGAGCTGAACGATGAAATTGTCCACATGTACTCAGAAGGGTACGAGGTCTACCAAAGTAAATACAAAGCCAAACTTGTAGCGGCCAAAGTAAATTCGGCTCTCCTTGACTCTTTAGACAGCGAAGACGATAAGGAAGCTTAAAGATGTCATTTCTTTCGTAGCTTTAGAACTCTTTGTAAAGGCTCATATCTCCTTTGTAAACAATTAAATATCAATGAAATATCAACTTCATTCCTTATTATATCTTTGTGATCTTTTCTTGTCAATACTTCGCCATCAATCAACTTGAAAAATGTACAAGCTCTTTTTAAACTTAACTTAAACTGTTAGTAAACAATTAAACAAGTCATATAACAGATAAGATCAGGAAATAACACAATCCGAACTCAACACTTAAACAAAATCAGGTAATAAAATAATACAATACTTATTCATTACCGAAGTGTGAGACAGATCTGAATGAATCCGACTGAACTCCTTGCAGCATATAGACTTTGTTTACCACGCAGGGCCTAACAAATCCACTGAACTTTGTTTACCACGCAGAGCCTAACAAGTTCACAAGATCCGCCGAACAAATAGGCTAATGGTCAGCGAGTCCACCCGAACCTCCTTACACCGATGAAGTTTGTTTACCACGCGGGGCCTAACAAATTCACAAGGTCCACCTACCAAATAGGCTACCATCGAATGGTCAGCGAGTCCACCCAAACCTCCTTACACCGATGAAGTTTGTTTACCACGCGGGGCCTATCAAATTCACAAGGTACACCTACCAAATAGGCTACCATCGAATGGTCAGCGAGTCCACCCGAACCTCCTTACATTGATGAAGTTTGTTTACCACGCGAGGCCTAACAAATTCACAAGGTCCACCTACCAAATAGGCTACCATCGAATGGTCAGCGAATCCACCCGAACCTCCTTACACCGATAAAGTTTGTCCGTGCCCGTTAGACTGTGGATGAGCTACCGAAGTCCTTCTGCTGTACGCCCCATTCCTTCAAGAATGTTCCAAACTTTGATCCCACAAAAATGGACCCATTACATCTACCCCCCAGATAGCAAAAGGTATAGGAGATAAAATCGAGTATAGCTCTTTTGGTGACTAATGTGGGATCGGACTGTTGAGCTGACACTTTTGACACTTCTTCACGCATTCGGTAGCCTCTTTAAAATTTGTAGGACAATAGTATCCCTATCCAAGTACTTTGTAGGTTAATGACTTTGCAGTCATATGGTCGTCACAGATGCCTTCATGAACCTCCCGAATAGCATAATCAGCTTCGAATGGAGTCAAACATTTCAGCAATGGAGACGAAAAAGCCATTTGATAAAGATCTCCATCAATAAAAATAAAGTTAGCACTCTTGTACTTAACTTTCTTGGCCAACAACTGATCCGAAGAAACGACGCCATATGCCAGATACTCCAGATATAGAGTTAACCAGAAGTTAAAACGGTCAACATACATCACTGATTCATACTGAAGACTATGAACCCGAATATAACGACCTATTGCACCTTGACTCCCTTTGGACCTGTCAAAATAATCCCTGCTCCACTGATGTCCGAAGTAGAAGATCCATCTGCGTACAACATCCACAAACTTTGCCTCTGCCGAAGTACTGCAACGGCTTTGACGGACTCTTTAGCTTCTCCCTAACTATCATTAGCTTATTTCATCATCCCTAAGGATATGGCTTACATAGTAAACCAGGTGCTGCCTACCCCCAACTTCATACACCAAAACTGCTCCCACTGTCAACAAACTAGGTGCCAAATACGTGTACAATGGTTCAGCAGGAACGGGCTTCACCAATAAAGGCGCCGAAGAAAGATAGGTTTTTATTCCTTGGAAGGCGTCTTCACATTCTGAAGTACACTGGAACGTCTTAGCATCCTTCGGCCCTTTCAATGTATCAAAGATCGACAAATATCTTTCTACCGATTTGGACATAAACCTCCTCAAAGCTTCTTCTGAACAGTCTGGTCTTTTCCATCGGAACCTGCAGCTTTAGATGGGCCTCTTCGACGATGAATATCCGTAGGGCGGTGTTCCCTGTTCGGATTCTCAGGAGCGCGGCTTCTAGATCTGCTTCAGTACTGAGCCCTTTCGATGCGGCGAGAACACTCAAGGCGGAATGCCTTCTTTGTATTCCCGGGTGAATATCCCCTTGAGCTGCTTCTTCATCTGCTTCTACCATGCTCTCGAGAATCGATAGGGTGGAGTGCCCTCTTCGATCCCTCGGGAGTATGGCTTCTTGATCTTCTTCGATCCCGAGGTCGGCCTCGATATGTATCTTTAGAATGCATAGGCTTCTTTTCACTGCTTCAGAAGAATATCTAAGACTTTATCAGCTCTTCGGCCATCTGGGCCAACTTGGACGCTCTGTCAGTCTGACCATGTCGGTATATGGTTCTAAGCAGTGTGCCTTCTACCCTTTTCCTACTCTAATCAGGTTTTTTGCTAGCAGTATAAACTAATCTTCTTTTAGCATCACCATGGGCTCTCGAACGAGAACCCTCTGACACATGCTTGGAAGTCGTACTTGTGACGCCCCCAAAATAGGTTCATTCCACCCAACCCATTCTGAGTCGCCAAATACATGGTTCAGAAAACAACTACAACTTTATTATTACAATTGTCGTACAAAATATGACAACACATATACTGTGAGTTTAAATACAAATAGATATCAACTGTGACTCATATCCCAACCTTGGATAGCGCATCACAATGGCACCTTACATAAAGGTACAGTCAATAACTATTTTAGAAATTAAAATATTTGGAAAATGCTCAAGAAAACCTTCGTACATGGGAGGCCATGCATCTAAGTTATAATAGATATCATACGACTGGAGAATTATCCTTGGTTGACCCAATAGACCCCAAAAAAAATGAAAAGATTACTATCATGTTCTTTTCAATGGTGAGTCTTCTTTTGACATATAATTATCTCTATTGTCTCTAATTGAGAATTATATTTCAACCAAACTCCAAGATTATATAGGTAGTGCTCGTAGATATACTCAGCAAGTGGATGTGCACAACCCTGTTTTATGATAACACGAAGTTGTATGTCATTAGACATCTTGTATAATAGTGGTAAAACTCCCTTCCAAAGTTGGGTTCGCCTCATCCTATTTGATTCACCAAATATAACTATTAAATGACGTATAAAATACAACATACTTATCTAAAGTTTTCAATAAAATTATTTTTATATTGTTTTAGGGTTATTTTCAACAGCTATCGACCACCGTTCTATTCCCTTGTTACCCCCGCTCGACCCAGCTATACTCTTATCACCTGAAAGGAATTGTGAAATAAAAGGATAAGCGCAACTAGCTCAGTAAAAAATATCATGACTAAAGATAACTAAATTATCAATAGCCTTCATCAGTTATGAATCAGAGATTTAGAACATATGACAGATGAATAAACTTTTCAACCATAGTTGCTGCGGAACGAGCAATCCATTAGAAGAGTCAAATAGACCATAAAGTCTATTATCTTCTCCATGTTAAAAGTTCACCAATAATGTTTTATCCCTGTAACATCAATCAACAATCATGTGAATAACTCATAATCATAATTGTGGTTCTAAATCAATAATTAATTATTCACAAATAATATTACAGAATCACAACAATGACAACCGGGTCGTTCCCAGGAAAGAGAGGGTTTTTCGGTAAAGATTTCTCCTTACTGACACGCAATTAAATAATCTCTCCTAGACAGAACTTCCTTAGACATTGCCAATAATACTATCTAATAATATTATTCAAGTAATATAAATTATTGATCTGATAATTTGAAATACTGTGCAATGACAATTATTGAATCAATAATATAAAATATCAATGCAACAATTATTGAATCAATAAAATATTGAACAGTAATTACTGTAACAGTTATTGAATAGTGACTTCTTACGTAAGAATCAATAATTGGTGCAATACCGTGTGCTACTGTGCAACAATACGTATTACTTTATTTTAACCACCAGGTATTTCAACAGTGTTAACGGTAACAACTACGCCGTTATTTTTAAAAAAAAACATTATTGTCATTTTCTTCATTCGATAATTTTCTGTTACAGGGCCCACAAATAGCTGCGCCGTCGAAAGAATATTCCACGACCAAACAAATATTCCCCAACAACAATGAGTATTTTATAACCACTTGTCTTTTTTGAAAAATTTACATATATCACCCTTAATTTTAAACTTTTATCAATTTAACTATTTACTAAATAGAAAAATTGAATTTTATTTCATAAAATTCGGGGTCTTACAGTACTATCATGAGCACTCTTCGCAGGACCTAAACGATCCTTGACAGATACTCGTTGCATATAGGGCTAAGCAAAAAACGGGTATAACCGAATTATCGAACCGAACCGAAATAATTTAACCGAAATTTTCTGATAATTCGGTTTTTTTTAACATTTCGGTTATACCCGAAATTTATTACGGTTTTCGGTTAAGTTGTACGGGTATTACTTTTGGGTTATTCGGATAAACCGAATAACCGAACAAGCTAAGCAAAGTCGAAATATTTACTAAACCTGTAAACCGAACAAAGCACATAACTAGTTTAGGTCTACAGATCTACACAGACTACACTCATCTACTTTACTAAATTAGTACCGATAGCAGCGATAGCCCACTCTCTCAACTCTCAACTCTCAACTCTCAAGTTCTCAACTGAAGTCTCAGTCTCTCAGATCTCGATCGAATTCTCTCAGAGTCAGATCTCGAACTCTCAAACCCAGACCGAGATCTCGAACTCTCATCGGTCGACGCCGACGGCCATCGCCTCATCGCGAACTCTCAATCTCTGAAGTCTCAAGTCTCATCCGCCATCCGGTACGAATTTTCCTTCAACTTCCTTCACCATCTCTATCTTACTCTCTAATGGCTGCTCTGAATCAATATCTTATTGGGTCTTCCCAAATTCTGTGAATGAGAAATCCTTAGGAAAGAAACAACTAATACAATTCCAAATTTTACTATTTGATTTGTTGAATCTTTGTTATGTATTCATTTATTTTCTATCTCACCCGCTAATTATTTTTGATAAAAGGTGTTTGCCTTTTCTTTTTATGCTTTCACAGTCTCGTAGTAGCAGTCTAGCAGAAAGGTGTAACCTTTCTGGGTAATAATTGTAAAACTTAGTTTTCTTTCAATTATATACCATTCTTTTTTTGTTGATGATTGGGTTTACCACAACACTGCTTTCAATAATTTTCAAGTAAACAACAAAATAGAAAACACAGCACATGTATAGGCCTTCCTTGGGTTCCATTGTTCTTGTTTCCTTTTTGTCCTCATTTTGATCTCAAGCCATCTGCATTGAAGCTTTGGTTTACATGTCATATAATAATCCAAAGCAGTGTTGTGCTAATTGAACTTAATTAATGAGGTACTCCTTAAAGCTTGCAAGATCATATGAGAAAAGAATGCTAAAATTTTGTGGTTTAGTTGTGTTTTTCTGCAGTCAGTAATGTGGTGTAGTTGAGTGTGTTTTTCCAAATTTCTTATTCTGCACTTGTCATACTTGTTTTGTTTCAATGATAAACCGTGTTAAATTGTTAAATAGAGTTTGATTATAGGCCAATTGATATGTTTTGTATATGAAGGTTGATGATGATAGTTAATCCAATGGGTATTGCAAATTCATTATGTGTATTCCAGTTTTTATAAACATTCTAAGGTGTTGGATACTTGGATCTAATTATATACTCTTCCCTTTTCCTGTTTGGTCATGTGATGTACAGGATTTGTGTTGCATGTTCATGTTGCTGTTGTTGACTTGCTGTTGGTTGTTGCTGTTGTATGTTGCTGTTGGCTGGACTGCTGGTCTGCTGCTAGCTGTTGCGCCTGCCTGCTACTCTGCTGGCTTGTTGCTGCTTTGTTAAGTCATGTTGGGTGTTGGCGTGTTACTGCTTTGTTAAGTCATGTTGGCTTGTTACTGCTTTGTTAAGTCATAACTTTGTTAAGGTCTTGAGGACTGGACATTTAATTTGTTGGCTTGTTGTTGCTAACTTGCTGTATTTTTAAACATTTGCTGTTAAGTTACTTTGCTGCTGGACAATTAAGTAAACAGTTGCTACCTTGCTGGACAGTTTAATTAGTTAAACAATTAAGTAGTTATCAGTAAATATTTTGGATGTTAGTTCGGTTATTACCCGAATACCCGAAATAATAATTCGGTAATTCGGTTTTCGGTTATTCGGTTATTTTCAAATTTCGGTTATTATTTCGGATAGTAAAATTATCAATATTTCGGTTTTCGGTTATAACCGAATAGCTTATTCGGTTCGGTTATAACCGAATGACCACTCCTAGTTGCATAGACAAACTCACAACCATCGGCTGTCCCTCCGGGGTAACTGTTCTACTTTTCACCATGGATTCCGACATAGAACAGCTACAGTTTATGATTGAAAATTCCAAGAACACTAGATAATCAAGGCCCTCCTTCTAGCGCCAATGTTAACGTCAAGATCTTTTCACGAGTCCCAATCACGTAAGGCATATCCAATCCTGCACAGTAAACACGACAACACCAAAAGCTTGACGGCTTGGACCGTCGGGGGATAGCTCCGGCGTGAGAGTCAGTACAGGCGATCACAAGGTTAACAATGGAGGAAATAAAATGTCTAGTGTCTTGAGAGAGAAAAATATCAGTTACCTTTTTTCTTGTGTGATCCTTGCCTTATATACTCTAATCTCGGTTTTTCATGCCACCGACTCCCCTGACACCACCCACTATCGATAGCTCACCTGCTAATCCTATCACCTTTGTCCACCGCCGGCTAATACAGTCACATCCTCATAAATGTCATGCAGGAGATGACAGAGATAACAGTCAACTGTTATCTTATATAATCATTACCGGTCAAAGCCCAAGTGGAACCATACTCACCTAATGGTTCGGCCCACTGACTCAACCCAATACTCCACAGACCCTAAATAAAGATATTATCCACCCAATGAGTCGGCCCAATGAACTGGCCCAATACTTTTAAGACCCCAACCCAACATGTTTAAAGTAATATGGCCTAACATATACCTTCTAAAAAATTGTTCCAAACTGTTATTAAAAGAAGTCAAGGAGGGAGGCGGCAGCGGCTACGCCAGTCACGCCGAGCCGGAGGGGGATACGAGGAAATAGTTGATGGGAAAATGTAGAATTGTTCCAGCGAGTGATGCTAACGTGAGCAGGTGGGTGATACCTTGAGCGCGAAGGTAAATGGGGATGGGGTGAATAAAGGAAATAGTGATGAGGTCGGGGAGAGAGAAAATTAGATACGTGCGAGCCAAGAGCGTGATATTGTGGTCTTGGTGTAAACAAAGGAGAATATGGGAAAAATTGAGCCAAAGTAATGTGATGGGTATGGATGATACTAGAAGGAAAATAATAGACCTTTGCAAGGTTAGTGACAGTAATTTGGGATGCTGAGCTCCGAACGCTTGCGTGCAAAGCGGCTCCATGGCTAGAGCCAAGCCAGAGAGGACAGAATAGCAAGTTAGTTGGCGAAAGCCATGGCTAGTGAGCCGGCGTCGAAGCATGGAGAGAATAGAACGGATGTAGAGGATTAGGGCCGTGAGAACTATGGGGAAAGAAAGGTGAAAAGGGATTTGGGATTTGGTTTCGGTCATAATTTGTGATGCGGTGGGAAAGAATTGGGTGATGGTTTGATTTTGTTGTTTAGGTGATTTTTGGTGGGTTGTGGCGATTGAGAGAGAGATGAGAGATCAAAATAGAAATGAGTTGTTTGTGATTTTGTTGATGATAGCGATTATGATCAGTGACGACAGTGATTGTGGGACTGGTATTTGGATTACACATAGTGAAGTTGAAATTTGATATATAGAAATTTTAATTCTCACGTTTGGAAACTACTGAATTAAGAAGAGATACGAGCACTCAATTTTTTGTCACACTAAATTTTCTCTTGGTAATGCAAGCAAGCAAGAATAATCTTTACTACACAGAAAATAGCAACTTCGAAAATTCAACACTACCGGGGATACAAATCAGTTAATGAATCCTCATTTAAGGAGAAATTAGCAGATTCTTCTTTTTCTGGATCAATGCTACTGTGCATAAAAAATGCAGGCTCTGAAGGTAATGCGAGAGTGAGAGAGAAGCTATTGAGCATAAGAGCAACTGAAGCCATGGTAGGTCTGTCAGCTGCATTTCCTTGTACACATAGCAGCCCAATGTGGATACATCTCATCATTTCGCCTAATGAACCTGAACTGCTTCTTAATGTTGGATCTATAACATTTGAAGCAGCTCCTGCTCGCCAATTTTTCCAAGCCTGAAATGATAGTATGTATAAGCTTTCATGACTTCAGAATAATGTGGCTAGTGATAAAGTTTATGCATGTTTGAACTTACATAGCTTACTAGGTCCTCTTCATTCTCCCCATTTTGGAAAAAACTGTTCTTCTGACCACTTACTATTTCCAGAACTAATACGCCAAAGCTAAACACATCGGACTTAACTGAGAACTCCCCATGAATTATGTACTCTGGTGCCATATATCCACTGCAATGGTTACATCTCTGTTAATTGTCAAACTTGAGCCAGCGAACATAAAACCACTTTTATCTAAATGTTTTCAGTAAAAATGAAATAAAGTATTGAGAATTCTCAAGCGCACTAGTCACTAGTTGTATAAAATGGTGCAAGACTTACTAGGCTCCCACAAATCTACTTGTAGTGCCTCCGGTTTCATCTAGGTCGAGCAACCTTGCCATGCCAAAATCTGCAATTTTGGGATTCATCTCTGCATCTAACAGAACATTGCTAGCTTTTAGATTATGATGAATAATCCGTAGCCTAGAATCTTTATGAAGGTAAAGAAGTCCCCTAGCAACGCCTCCTATGATTTGGTATCGTCTTTCCCAATCCAAATATGAACTCTTTACTGAATCTACAAGAAAGATTAACCATATTGCATGCTTCAAAGCTCAATTGTATTATAAACTTCCAAGAAAAATAACTGCTATCTCCGTTTCAAAATATAAGATCACTTGTCTTTGTATGTTACAAAGGCAAATTATACAAAAAGCAATTAATATTATATTTTGGAACGGAGGGAGTATTTAATATTTATTACAAAATCTCAACTTTAAACATTTTACAAACATTCTTATACTTAAATACTCGTTGAAATCAAAAGAGATCATCCACAAAGAAGGGCAGAGTTATGCACTCTACCAAATATATATATATATATATATATATATATATATATATATATATATATATATATATATATATACAGAAGACAGAATCCTTATTTTTTTAGAAGGAATATTCATGTATTTGAATTTTTATTCATATATATATGGTCATTTCACTAATGTAAAGAGCACTATATATATATATATATATATATATATATATATATATATATATATGGAGCTTTTAGAAGTATTGCTTACCGTAGAGGTGATTATCTAAGCTTCCCTTCTGCATGTATTCATAAACAAGGAAGAATTCCTTGTCTTCCTGGCAATATCCCAAGAGCTTAACAACATTGGGATGACTACAATTTCCCAAGAATTTTATCTCCGTCTGCACCAACAACTTCAAAAACAAATCTTAGCAAAATTAAGTAGTCTAAGAGATTCTATAACTATCTATCACGTGTTAAATGTCTCGGTATTACTCATTACTGAACATTCTTCACTTGTACGAATATTTTTTAAACAAAGAAAGAACAAATCTAAAAGTTAATGCACCCATAAAAAGTAAAAAAGGTTTCATGGAGGCTCAAACATCAAAATCGAGTTACTTCTAAGGAAACGTAATTTTCAACGGAGCCAGAATTGTTGATGTTAATAGAAAGTCTATATTTATCTCTATTTAGAGATTTAAACAAATAGGTAATATGAAAGGAAAATTACCTTGCACTCTTCAAATCCTTGCATGCTAACTGGACGGAGTCTCTTAACGGCAATGGCCATTCCAACACCAAACTCTGATGCGGCATGGGTGTTCTCATGGACCCAACCTTCAAAAACCTTTCCAAACATTCCCTCGCCCAACACCATATCTGGTCTAAAGCCTCTTGTTGCTTCCACCAGCTCATTGAATGTGAACATTTTCAAATTTGGAGCCATAATTCGCCCCATGGCCTCCTGGATAACACCTTCACCTTTAGCCACCTCCATGTCGTTAGGGATCCTTTTATTGTTGCTTCTTCTGTTCCTTGAAGGCTTTGCATCACTATGTCCTGAAAAAGGGAAGGACAATCTAGGTAACATGGTTATATGAAAAACTATCACAAACATACCAATGAAAACATATAGAAGAAGATTGATGATTTTGTTTTAAATCTATGGCAGAAGTTCGTCTGAAGCATGTATCCATTTTATTAGCAATGTCAACTCTGCAATGATATTCACGGAAAAGACCTTCTGGTTTTCTACCTTAGTTATAACAGTGTAAGAAAATTGTTAATAAAACCTAAAAGCAACGGCCCAACTATATAAAGGATCTGCTTGAATAGAATAAAATTTGTGTGAGGCTAACTCAAAAATGAAGGGGTCAAAGAACAACTTTCCAAATTATACAGAACACTGTGAATAGATAGAATGAGCAAAATCTAAGGAATCAACTAGGAAAACTACTATGCTATGGAAACAGAGCAAAAACAGAAAAACTAAAATACCCCAGTTGGTTTCGGGAACTTACAATAGCTTTCCACTCAGGAGTTCGTGAAACAAGAAGCAAAAAGAAAATCAGAGGAATAAAAACAAAACCAACGTAACAGGGTCATTAAGAGGGGAATCAAAGCTTAATTAGAGAAATATTCTTCAATCACCTTTCTGATTCTAAAGCTATTGAAGCATGGCAGCAGGATCGCTACTATAATTTTAAGAAGCTAGAGTTGGATGCATGACTACTGCGAAAATAACTAGCTTTTCAGATTGGACCACAAAAAGCACCTGGTTCAGATGGACTGCTCGGTTAATCTTACCATGACTAGTTGCAATGCACCATATTAATGAAACTTCAGTAACAATTTCACCTTATGTTTTAAGAACTGGCACATTCATCTACAAGTAAACTACACCAATTCTACCTTTATTCCTCAGAACCCCAAAGCCGATTTCAGAGTCATTCGACTCTGTAAAGTCAACTACAAACTAATTTAAAAAGGTTCTTGACAGAGAATGAAGAAAATACTCTAGCCCAAATTCTCAAAACCAAAAATGGTTTGATTTATGGATATAATTTTGTTCAGTTCTATAGTTCAGAAAGTGGTTTCAAGCTTTATGCAATTTATACATTTAGTCTTAACGTCTTAAGATACTGAATGAGTAATTCATCTGTTGTCCCATTAAGAAGAGACATTCTGAGAAATAGATTCATCTCATAAACCAATATATACCCTATATCACTATATTATTGTGAAGGGCCCAACCACTCCAAAATGGTACGATGGTACCACTCCATAATTGACCCAACTTAGGGATATATTGCACTTTTACACTGTAAAATTTAGGGATATATTGCACTTTTACCTTTTTACAGTGGAATATATATATGTATATATATATATATATATATATACACACACACTCACACAAGTTGGTATATGAAGAGTTTTACCAGAAAACTTCCAAGCTTTGCCAAAAAGAAACATGCCGATCTTTTCTGTAAATGTCATCCTAGCAGGAGATTGCTCATCGTGATGCCCTCCATTATTTATTATTCCCTCTTCCAAAGAACAATTTTTATTCTCTTGGTTGTGATTAGCATTCTCCACCTCAACCATTGGAGAACCTAAATGATTAGCATTCCCCCCAACCCTAGAGGAATCCACATGCTCTTGATTGTATTTCGTAATCTGCTCCTCCAACTTAGAAGAATTAGCTTTCACATTCACTTGGTCACAATTAGTAATTGGTGTGTCAACTAAAGTATAAATTGTTCCCCTCTCTTGCAAGGTCAATGCCAACTCTAGACCAACCACAACCTCAGCCATAGTTGGACGGAGTTTGGGTGCATTGTGCAAGCATTGGATCGCAACTCTCACAAATTCCACTAGGGAATTGGGTAAGATTTCCCCCTTGATATTGGGATCAATTATCTGCTCCAAGTGTCCTTCTTTGAAGCAGTATTGCGCCCATCCAGCTAAACCTCGTTGCTCTTCATCCAGTCTGTTATCCACTGCCCGTCTTCCACACAAGGCTTCAAATAACACAACACCCAAGCCATACACATCAGATTTTCTAGTCAGTCTGTGAGTTGCGAAATAGTATGGATCCAGATACCCGGGTGTGCCTTTAACATGGGTGCTTACATATGTAGAAAATGGCTGATTTGATGGACCAATTTTGGACAAACCGAAGTCTGAAATCTTGGCTGCCATATTTTCATCCAACAGAATGTTTGAACTCTTCACATCACGGTGTATCACTCTGTGCTGAACACTTGTACCTGTGTGAAGGTAGTCCAGTCCACGTGCAGCCCCAATGCAAATCTTGAGGCGCTGCTCCCATGATAGAGGAGGTGGAGAAGTATCACCCTTCCTAACCCTCTTATGCAGATGATCAGCGAGGGTTCCACGCGGCATATATTCATAAACAAGGATCATCTCATGACAATCGTCGCAGTAACCCACGAGAGAGACTAAATGGCTGTGTTGAAACTTGGAAAGCATCTCAATCTCTGTAAGAAATTCCTTGGGTCCTTGCTTCGACCCGGATTTAAACCGTTTAATAGCAACTGTAGTAGCTCCAAAATCAATGATCCCTTTGTAAACCTTCCCGAACCCGCCCTGCCCAATGACCAATTCATTGTGAAAGTTGAATGTGGCCCACTGGATATCACGAAGTGAAAAGCGTCGACATAATTTTTGCAAAGACAATGATAACTGGTTAGTTTGCTGTGTAAATTTTGCTTCTTGGAGTTGTTGAAGCTTATAAACCAAAATATTCAATAGAGTGATCAGAATTATCACTCCATTCGAATTTTGTGTCATTGGAACGGATGTTGAAGCCGGAATAGGAACTGGGAAGATTGTTGTCAAACAAGAAAGTAATTGTCGGAAATATTATTAACAGGGAGGCAAGGTAGTAGTTTATAGCAAGAACTAACTCAGATCAAAAAGAAAGTAACATAAATCTAGAATATAGAAGGAAATATTCTCAACAAGAATTCAAGATCCACAAACATGAAACCAAATTTTGCTTGGTGCAATCTAATGCCAAAACTACGCGGAGTTGACTTACTGCTGGATGCTCATTCGAGGAACTACTAATAAAAAACCACATGTCCACAACCAACGCTAAAGACACAATCTAATGTGCTTGTTGGAACTTTGTAAGTAAATTTTTTATTTTATTTTATTTTAATTTTACCAACCAAGTGAACTAAAAACTTTACCAACGGAGTAACCATCAAATTCAATTCCGACCAAAAATAAATTACAGCAGTGATTGTAGGCTTGGCTTACCGGAAGTGAAATAAAATAGCATTTAAAGTTAAAATTTTCAGAAAGAAAAACAAAAACATCAATTCCCGAAATTGTCGCGGCGGGTCCACCAATGATTGTGTCGTCGTACGAATATTTCCTGTTAAAACGAATATTCTCCGACCAATCGAATATTATATAGCAACTTGCGTACTTTGCAAAATTTATAAATATTACCCACAACTATAACATTATATCAATTTTACTCCATGATATTCAAAAATGATATTTATAAAAAATTCATCTTTATTTATAAAAATTGGGGTCTTACGGTATATATATACATGTTCCTTTTTGAAAATTAGCTTCCAATCTCTCATATAATAATCTTATATAAAACAAGCTGATCAAAGCCTGCTTTTATAGGAATAGGAAAGTAAAGGATCATCACCTGCTATTACCATTGAACGGTAAAATGAATCCCAAACGGTAAAATAAATTAATATCCAAATAAATATGAAAATGGTAAAATAAACCCAACAACTAGAAATTTATTATTGAAATTATACAAACAGTACCATTCACTTTATATATTTTATCTCACCTTTTTTGAAAAAAAAAATTATACATTTAGCCATCCTTTATGGGGACGGAGGGAGTAGTACAGTTCATCTAAAACTACTTCATCTCATTGGAATAATAAAATATATTCTCTTCGATTTTAATTTTTTGAAGTTAACTTAAAATATTTTAATATAAGTATTTGTCTGATCTCCTACCTACTTCTTTATGAGCAGACGGAAAGTGATTAGCAGATTTGCAACTCAAATGAAAGCTACAAAATATATTCATTTAAATTTTAAAATGAAGAGTAAAATATATATTTTTTTGGCCTCTTCTAAGTATAATAACTCTTCCATCAATCTGTCCCACTTAAGTTTATTAGATTACATATATGCCCCTTCCTATACCTATTAAAAAAACTCTACATACGCAGGTGTCTATGCTGCACAAGCATAGGTCCACCCCTGACGATATACATGTAGTGTTATGCATATATCGATAAATGAGACTTTTCATTTATTTACTATGATTAGACTTTTCGTTATTTACTTTGATGCTAAATTAAATATTTGTGGTTCATAAAGACAAAGACACTCATTAGCTTGACAATATTTGAAAGAACTTAAAGCATATATATATATAATATATATATATATATATATATATATATATATATATATATATATATGGGGACTAATGAATAGTCAACGTTGTTAAATTAAGATTATTCTTATAACAGATGGTGAGCGTCCATATGATGATCAAACGGTTAAATAGAGCTTTCGTCCGTAATTTAGTTTTTAGTATTTCATAGTTTAATATTACAGATGGGACGTCCAAAATACCCCTCCTAGAGCAAGTCCCCGTATGTAATATTAAACTGTGGATGCTAAGTATGAACTGATCTTAAACGTCATCATTTTAATCTTCAGTTTCGTTTGCAGTTTAATAGTGCGGACATTAAGTCTATCCAAACAATGTCGTATGGCAACTAAAATTGGGAAATTGTGAAGTCCTAATTTAATAGTGGGGACGATAGATTTAATATGAAAACGATGTCATTTTAAGATAACAACCATCCGCATAACTAAACTGCGAACTCTTAGTCCACCTAAATCAAATGCGTAGTTGTTTCTTCTTGTCCATTTGAGATCTAAGCAACCAACCAACCTAACATCTTTGCTGCGAATTTGAGAGAAAAATAACAAAACAAAAGGAGACCGGAAAATCCGTGCAACCAACCTAACATCTTTGTTGATGTAAATTTTAAATTCTTCGTATGTATATATTTTGTATTGTTGTATACAAACATGAAATTTTGTTTATTTTGTTTGTGTTAGTTATAAAAACATTGTAATGTTTATTTTGTTGGTTATAAAAATAAAATTTTGATTTTTTTTTTGTATTAGTTACCAATGTGTTGTTGATATATATTTAATTTCTGTGTTAGTTATAAGAATTCAATCTCGAACCTAGATATGATCGAACTCCGCTGGGAGCGGGAAGGGATCCGCTCATTTAATTATATCGAGTTACGGAGTCATTACATCGCCACGTGGTATGCATGGCAAAATATTGTATCTGATTTTGTGGTGGCCACAAGACAGGAGATTAGTTTAGCCAAATACCTCTAGTGGTATAGGCGGAAGACTCGTCTGAGAATTAGCCGCCCACAAGTTGAACCAAACGAGACATATACACCACGTGACTTATTTCATCAGTACGAAGCTCCAAATGTAAGACCCCGAATTTTATGAAATAAAAGTATTCAATTTTTTTTATAATTACTATTCAGTAAATGGTTAAATTGATAAAAGTTAAAGTTAAGGGTGATATATGAATTTTTTTTTTTCAAAATACGCAAGTGGTTATAAAATATTCATTTTCGTCGAGGAATATTCGTTTGGTCGTGGAATATTCTTTCTGTCGGGGAATATTCGTACGACAGCGCAGCCATTTGTGGTTTTAATAAATAACGGCGTAGTTGTTACCGTTAACACTGTTGGAATACCCGGTGGGTAAAGTAAAGTAATACGCGTTGTTGCACAGTAGCACACGATTTTGCACAGTATTTTTGAATTATTGATTCTTACGTAAGAAGACACTACTCAATAATTGTTACAGTAGTTACTGTTCAATATTTTATTTTATTGATTCAATAATTACTGCGTTAATATTTTATATTATTATTGTTTCAATAATTATCACTGCACAGTATCTCTATTATCAGATCAATAATTCATATTATTTGGAATAATATTATTAGATAGCATTATTGGCAATGTCTAGAAAGTTCTGTCAAGGAGAGGTTTGGTCACCTAATTGCGCGCCAGTAAGGAAAAATCTTTATTGGAAAGCCCCCTCTTTCCTGGGAACTGCCTGGTTGTCATTATTGTGATTCTGTAATATTATTTGTGAATAATTAATTATTAATTTATATGATAAGGAAATATTTATTTTATGTGGATATAAATAATGGATATATTTATTTTTTATGTGGATAAAAATGAAAGAATTAATGTTGATGTATTTTATCAGTATTTTGTCGGACTAGAAGTATTAAAAATCATCCGTTTGAGAATATCGGATATTTTTGGTTTGGAATTTAGAAAAATTCAAAGCTACAAAGTTGTAGAGAATTTGATTTCAGTCAGAATGGACATAAAATTCGTATTTTTCTGATAATCGGACTATTTTCTATGAATTGTTGAAATTTTGGAAAATAAAATAAATTTTAAATTATTGGGTGGGACCCACTTTTATCAATTGTTGAAACCATGTGCTAAATTCTTGTTCAAACATGAGGGCTGGTTGGTGGCTGATTTCTAGTCAAGGGAATGTGCGGGAGAAAAATAAAAAGAATATATTATTTTATTAAATTAGTCTCCTTTGTCGTTCTAGCATTTTCCTATAAATAGGTGCTTATGTTAAAATTGAAAAACACACCACAATTCATAAGTTTTCTCTCTTTCTATCTCTATATTATCGAGCGTATTTTGTGAGTATTTAGAGTGAAAGTTTACTTCGGATTTACATCCGATATTCCAGTCAGAAATACTGCTCTTTTGAGGTACGAGATTTTAAGGGTTATTATGTTTTTCAGTTCGTACTTCTTCTGACCTTCAGAAAATTCTAGAAAAATTTGAAAAGATATTTTGATGAGTTTTATTGATTGTGTCCAAAAATAGTGATTTTTGGATGTATAGATTAAGAGTTATAAATTTTATGAGAAAAGATTATTCTAAAAGTAACCGCTTATAACTCCTTGTGGTTAACTCCAAAATTGATAAAATTTTTATTGGAAGTACATCTATATCATATCAGTGCACTCTGTGAATTTCGAAATTTTTGGATAAAATTACAATTTATGATAAATGTCTAAATATTCGGCTGTTTTGGCCATATGAAAAATAGTAAATGAATTTTAAAAATTCTGAGAAAAATAGATGTTCAATATAGGATTATATTCTCCTAAATTTCATAGAAAAAATATTTTTGGGAATGATTTGGTATTTTTCATGAAAATACACTAGTTTTGAGTAAATGAATTAAATATGTTATGTGAAGTAAGAAAATTAGAAAATAGGATTTTATGGCTTGAGAATCCTACATGAGGTATATGCAAATTTTTTATGAGAGTTTTGGTTATTGGTGATGAAATCTTATGAGTTTGACATTTTAGGATGATTAAATGCATTATTTAATAAAGTGTAAACAATTAAAATAAATTGTTTATAAGTTTAAGAAATGTTATTCTTTCAATATCATTATACCGAAATATTAGTATGAATTTTATTGTAGAATTTCTACCTTTTTCATGTCGGGGTTACTATTCATGAGTTACTATTCACGGGTACTATTCACGACAAAATTAGTTTCTTTTTCTAACCAAATTATAGTTGATTTATGAATATTACTCTTGAGATTAAAACTATATGTTGATCATATTATTTTTATTATTATATATAATATTTTTATAACCCTAATGATGATATTGCTCTTTGACTTGAGTGTAAAGATGGGTAGATTTTTGGTATGATCATAACTATGGGTTCTCTTTGGCCAGTAGTGCAAAGTCGAATTGTTGACTGGTATGATCATGACCATTGAATTTATAATTGAATATCTTTAGCTTAAGTGCAAAGGTAAATTGATCAACATAGTTATAATTATTGTTTATATAAATTCTGAAATGATTATATATTTCTTTGAGATAATAATATATTTGGCCTGTAATGCAAATATGAACTGTTGATGAATATATTTGGCTTGTAGTGCAAATATGAACTGTTGAGAAATATCTTTAGCCTGTAGTGCAAAGTTGAATTGTTGATGAATATATTTGGCCCGTAGTGCAAAGATGACATGTTGTTGAATATCTTTGGTCAGTAGTGCAAAGATGAACAGGTGTTGACATGAACATGACCAACTGAGGATACAAATGAATATCTTTGGCCGTAGTGTAAAGATGAAGTTATTAGTATGATTATGAACAAGAAATGTGATTTGGTGTAACCATGATCTTTGATGTTTCAGGTAAAGATAGGTGATGAAAATTATCTTCGTCCTAGATGAGAAGAGGAATGTAGAACTACAAGTATGATTATGAGTTATTCATATGATTGTGAACCAGAATTGTTGATTGATGTTACAAGGATAAAATATTATTGGTGAATTTTTAACATGGAGAAAATAATAGACTTTATAGTATATTTGACTCTTTTAATGGATTGCTCGTTCCGCTGCAACTATGTTTAAAATTTTTATCATCTACCATATGTTCTAAATCTCTGATTTATTATTGATAAAGGCTATTGATAATTTAATTATCTTTAGTCATGATATTCTTTACTGAGCTAGTTGTGCTCACCCTTTTGCTTCACAATTCCTTTCAGGTAATAAAAGTGTAGCTGGGTCGAGCGGGGGTAACAAGGGAATAGAACGGTGGTCTCTAGCTGTGGAGTTCTCCTTAAACAGTACAGACAAGTGTGTTGTATACATCTTTTAGTAGTTATATTTGGTGAATCATATAGGGTGAGGCGAACCCAACGTTGGAAGGGTGTTTTGTCACCATCATACAAGATGTCTAATGACATATAACCCTGTGTCATCATAAGACAGGGTTGTGCTCATCCACTTGCTGAGTATATTTACGAGCACTAACTATATAATCTTGGTATTTTTTTAAAGTATAATTCTCAATTAGAGACAGTGGAGATAATGATAAGTCAATAGAAGACTCACCATTGGGAAGAATATGATAGTAATCTTCTCGTTTTTCTTTGGGGTCTATTGGGTCAACCAAGGATAATTCTGTGGCCATATGATATCTATCATAACCTAGACGCATGGCCTCCCATGTACGAAGGTTTCCTTGAGCACTTCCCAAAGATTCTAATTTCTAAAACAGTTTTTGACTATACCTTTATGTAGGTATCACTGTGAGGTGTTGTCCACTGATGGAACATTTGTCACATTACGGTTGGGACACGAGTCACAGTTGGTATATATTTGTATCCAAACTCACAGCATATGTGTTGTTGTATTTTGTACGATAATTGTTGTAATAAAGTTGTAGTTATTTTCTGTACCATGTATTTGGCGACTCAGAATAGGTTGGGTGAAATTAACCTATTTTAGGGTTGTCACAGTTGGTATCAGAGCTTAGGGATATGGTCTCTGGCGGAGATCGGGGAATATAACTAGGGGGAGAGATGAGTAAATCATTCGCTAGTGTGTCCTACCTAAGCTTATTTGTTGGTCAGTCATAATATCGGGATATTATGTGATATGTTAGTTTGTTTAATTAACCCTTATTTTATGGCAGTATTTGAGAATGGCTGCTGAGAATGTTAACAATGGAGTGAATGAGACCGTGGGGATACCTCTAATCACAAACCAGGATAATGTGATGTCAGGCGAAGAAGGAATTAGAGAAATCCATGTGGTGAGTGAAGAATTGACAGTTACACCCGAGATGGTCGCAGAGGTAACAGCTGAGAGTGAGGAAGAAGAGGTACCTGAGGAGAATTTATTAGAGGTATTATATGATCAAAATGTAGAATTACAAAATCGTATTCATGAGTTAGAAGAGCAGGCTGAAGAACGACAACCGGTCGTAGAGCAAAAGGATGCAACAATTCAAGCTTGTGTTACCCGATATGTGATACTTGAACAGAAGCATTTTTTGACAGAGTATGAGATGATAAAGATGGAATCTGAGCTGAAATAAGAAAAAACTGAACGAGTGAGAATAAGTGATGCATGGGCAAAAGCCGCACGACACGTGGATATTGTGGAAAGAGATATCCGATCTAAGAAGGCTAAAATAGATGATATAAATTTCTCTTTTTGGAAAGCAATTGGGAGAACCCAACATCGAGTTTTGAATTACCCTGTACATAGCGGTCAACCAGAATCCGATATGGATCGAAGATTGATGATTCAGATCATGAATCAGGAGTACGACGAGGCAGTTGAGGGAGGAATATGTCCTATAGAAAAGTATATTCCAACGGTAGTGATGACGCCAAATGTTGTCTCAGACAAGTCAAAGTCGAGTAGTTCAAGGGATAGCGGTTGTCATGACTTCCCAACAAGTGAGGAACCCAAATGAAGTTATCACGGGAGATGAGCAATGGAAAAATTATGGTGACCGGGGAGATAGAATCTGGAATGAAAGTAAGGTATTCTCAACTTTTTGAAATACCAGGTACGTAAATTTCGGGGACGAAATTTCATAAGGAGGGGAGATTGTAAGACCCCGAATTTTATAAAATAAAAGTATTCAATTTTTCTTATAATTACTATTCAGTAAATGGTTAAATTGATAAAAGTTAAAGTTAAGGGTGATATATGAATTTTTTTTCAAAATACACAAGTGGTTATAAAATATTCATTTTTGTCGGGGAATATTCGTTTGGTCGTGGAATATTCTTTCTGTCGGGGAATATTCGTACGACGGCGCAGCCATTTGTGAGCCCCATAACGAATAACTATCGGATGAAAAAAATGACAAAAATTGAGTTTTTATAAATAACGGTGTAAGACCCCAACTTATTAATAAATAAAATTAAATTTTCTCTATTTATTATTTTAAAATAGAAAGGGTTGATTTGATTAATGTGGTTAGTTATGGGTAAAATGCGCAAATATTTCAAATAAGTAAGTGGTTATAAAATATTTATTTTTGGTCGGTGAATATTCGTGTGGTCGTGAAATATTCTTTCTGTCGGGGAATATTCGTATGACGGCGCAGCTATTTATGTGCCCCATAAAGGAAAACGATTGGATGAAGATAACGACAAAAATTGAGTTTTTATAAATAACGGTGTAGTTGTTATCGTTAACACTGTTGGAATACCCGATGGTTAAAATACAGTAATACGCGTGGTTGCACAGTAGCACACGTATTGCACAGTATTTTTGAATTATTAATTCTTACGAAGGAAGGCACTACTCAATAATTGTTACAGTAATTACTGTTTAATATTTTATTTTATTGATTTAATAATTGCTGCGTTGATATTTTATATTATTGTTGTTTCAATAATTGTTGTTGCACAGTATTTTCCATTATCAGATCAATAATTCATATTATTTGAATAATATTATTAGATAAGATTATTGGCAATGTCTAGAAAGTTCTGTCTAAGGAGAGGTTTGGTCATCTAATTGCGCGCCAGTAAGGAGAAATCCTCATTGGAAAGCCCTCTCTTTCCTGGGAACGGCCTGGTTGTCATAAATGTGATTCTGTAATATTATTTGTGAATAATTAATTATTGATTCATATGATAAGAAAATATTTATTTTATGTGGATATAAATGAGGGATATATTTTTGTGGTTAAAAATGAAGGAGTTAATGTTAAGGTGTTTTATCAGTATTTTTATCGGAATAGAGGTATTAAAAATTAAATTAGGGTTTTTGAGAAATATTGCGGGGGTTATAATTTTTAATCCGACCGTTGGATCGTGGTAATATTTGGATATGTTATACATACATAAGTTGAGTATATGTCCATAAATTTTGAACCGTTAAAAATAAACGTATGATTTGTTATGAATTTTACGAGATGACTGGTTCAGAAATTGTTGAATTTTCGGAGTTAATCATTTTGGTGGAAAATTTTAGAATTGGTGGGCCCCACTCTTAGTTGGTGAAAAAATGTGCTGATATTTTTATTCAAATATGGTGGGTGGGAATAGTAGCAGGTAAAGCCATCAGGTTGTAGGTTAAGTCTGCTTCGGCGTGCTAATATTTTTCTATAAATAGAGGGTTAAGTTAGAATTAAAAATCACACCAGAATTCATAAGTTTTCTCTCTTTCTCTCTCTAGATTATTGAGTGTATTTTGTGAGTATTTAGATACTTTGAAAGTTGCTATTCAGCACAAGTTTCATTCAGCCTCATATCTGATATTCAGTCAGAAGTACGGTTATTTTGAGGTAAGGGATATTATTTTCTTCTTAAATGATATTATTTTCTTCAATATCATTATGCTAAAATATTGATATGAGTTTTTTTATCAAATTTAGAATATTTTGTGTCGGGGTTACTATTTACGTATACGTTACTATTCACGTATAAGGCACTATTCACGAATACGACACTATTTACCCAAAAATAAAATTTTCTTCTTTTTTTGTCCAAGATGTCTATTATGGTTACTATCTTTGATTGTATCCATGTTTTGATCTTTATTTTTGATTTCTGCTTCACAATTGATTATTATGAAGTATTATTGATCTTGGATAAACTTGTGACGCCCCCAGAATAGGTATACAACACCCATTCTGAGTCGCCAAATACATGGTACAGAAAGCAAACTACAACTTCAATAATACAATTGTCGTGCAAAATACGACAACACATACTGTGAGTTTAAATACAAATATTGTCTTCTAGACAATATCCACACTCAAATAAATCCTCATTACAATTATTCAAACACTATTTTACAGAAATAGTGAGGACTGCTAATACATCTTTCTAGAACCATCACTCCATACCCCGACTAGATCCTGCTATGTTCTCACCTCCTGAGAAGAAAAATGGAACAAAAAGGAAAAGGGTGAGCTCAACTAGCCCAGTAAAGAATATTATGACTAAGATAATATACAACAAATTATCGTTAGTCTTCAACAGGGAAAAATCTGATAAAATATAATCGACAACAAGTTTTAGATCAACAACTGCAGCGGAAACAGCAAACCATTAGAAGAGTCAAGTAGAGAAAGAATTCTACTATCTTCTAAGATTTAAAAGTCCATCATCAATATTTTATCCCTGTAACATCAATTAATAATCATCTTTAACCAAATATTCATCTTTGCACTACAGGCCAAAGATATTCATTTGTATCATCGGTCGGTCATGTTCATCTCAACACCTGTTCATCTTTGCACTACAGGCCAAAGATATTCATCAAGTAATTATACATCTTTGCACTACAGGCCAAAGATATTCAGTAATATCATCATTTAGGACTGAGGATGATGAAAAATATCTTAAAGAGAACGAATCCAATGAGACAGAAGGACAAATAGTAGGGATTCGTATAACAGTTTATCCAAGATCAATAATACTTCATAATAATCAATTGTGAAGCAGAATTCAAAAATAAAGATCAAAACATGGATACAATCAAAGATAGTAACCATAATAGACATCTTGGACAAAAAGGAAAAATTTTATTTTTCGGTGAATAGTGCCGTATTCGTGAATAGTACCGTATACGTGAATAGTGCCGTATACGTGAATAGTAACCCCGACACAAAAAGTTCCAAATTTGATAAAAACTCATATCAATATTTCAGCATAATGATATTGAAGAAAATAATATCATTAAGAAGAAAATAATATCCCTTACCTCAAAATATCAGTACTTCTGGTCGGAATACCGGTATAAGGCTGAAAGAAACTTGCTCTGATGAATAGAAACTCTCAAAGTATCTAAATACTCACAAAATACACTCAATAATCTAGAGAGAGAAAGAGAGAAAACTTGTTTCTGGTGTGATTTTCAATTCTAACTTAGCCCTCTATTTATAGGAAAATTTTGGTAGGTTTGACCTGCAACCTGATGGCTTTACCTGCTACTATTCCCACCCACCACATTTGAAATATAATTCAGCACATTTCTTCACCAACCACAAGTGGGGCCCACCAATTCTAGAATTTTCCACCAAAATGATAAACTCCGAAAATTCAACAATTTCTGAACCAGTCATCTTGTAAAATTCGTAATAAATCATACGTTCATTTTTAACGGTTCAAAATTTGTGGACATATACTCAACTTATATATGTATAACATATCCAAAAATTACCACGATCCAACGGTCGGATTAAAAATTATAACCCCCGCAAACTATCTCAAAAACCCTGATTTTTAATACCTCCATTCCGACAAAAATACTGACAAAAACCTCAACATTAACTCCTTCATTTTTAACCACAAAAATATATCCCTCATTTATATCCACATAAAATAAATATTTTCTTATCATATGAATCAATAATTAATTATTCACAAATAATATTACAGAATCACATTTATGACAACCAGGCCGTTCCCAGGAAAGAGGGGGCTTTCCAATAAGGATTTTTCCTTACTGGCGCGCAATTAGATGACCAAACCTCTCCTTAGACAGAACTTTCTAGACATTGCCAATAATGTTATCTAATAATATTATTCAAATAATATGAATTATTGATCTGATAATGGAAAATACTGTGCAACAACAATTATTGAAACAACAATAATATAAAATATCAACGCAGCAATTATTGAATCAATAAAATAAAATATTGAATAATAACTACTGTAACAATTATTGAGTAGTGCCTTCTTACGTAAGAATCAATAATTGGTGCAATACCGTGTGCTACTGTATTTTAACCACCGGGTATTCCAACAGTATTAACGGTAACAACTACGCCGTTATTTATAAACAACTTATACTTGTCGTTTTCTTCATCCAATCGCTTTCCGTTATGGGGCCCACACAAGGCTGCGCCGTCGTACGAATATTCCCCGACAGCAAGAATATTCCACGACCAAAAATAAATATTTTATAACCACTTGCTTATTTTGCAAAATTTGCACATTTCACCCATAACCAAAGTATTATATCAAATTAACCCCTTATTATTCACAATAATATTTAGAGAAAATTTGATTTTATTCATTAATAAGTTGGGGTCTTACAACCTCCCCTCCTTATGAAATTTCGTCCTCGAAATTGACGTACGTACCTGATGTTTCAAAAAGGTGAGGATACCTCGCTTTCATTTCTGATTCCAACTCCCAGGTCATTTCTTCAATAGCATGGTTTCTCCACAAAACCTTAACTTGTGGTATAACCTTCGTGCGTAGGACATGCTCTTTCCTATCCAAGATCTTAACAGGTACCTCCTCGTACGTTAAATCTTCAGCTATCTCGTCTGGTTCTAACTCAATAATGTGGTTCGGGTCTTTAACATATTTACGAAGCATAGATATGTGAAAAACATTATGAACACGAGACATGCTTGGAGGTAATGCGAGTCTATATGCCACATTTCCTATTCGCTCAAGAATCTCAAATGGACCAACAAATCTTGGATTGAGCTTTCCTCTCTTCCCAAATCTTGTAACTCCCTTCCATGGTGCAACACGTAACAATACATGATCCCCAATATTAAATTCCACGTCCTTCCGATGAAGATCCGCATAACTCTTTTGTCGATCCTGTGCCGTTTGTATACGTTGTCGAATCGTTTGGATCTTCTCTGTAGTAATGCGTACCAATTCTGGTCCCAACAATGTTGCTTCACCCACCTCGTCCCAGCATACTGGAGAACGACATTTTCTTCCATACAACGCCTCAAATGGAGCCATACCTATGCTCGCCTGATAACTGTTGTTGTAGGAGAATTCCACCAATGGTAGGTACTTATCCCAACTCCCTTTGAGATCTAAGACACAAAGTCTTAATAGATCTTCAAGAGTTTGAATAGTCCTCTCTGATTGTCCGTCCGTTTGAGGATGGTATGCTGAACTGAATCGTAAATCCGTGCCCATAGCTTTCTGCAAGCTAACCCAAAATCGTGAAGTGAATCTTGGGTCACGATCCGAAACTATGGATACTGGCATGCCATGCAATCTCACAATCTCGTTCACGTACATACTAGCAAGACGTTCAAGGGAATAAGTCTCACGTATCGGCAAGAAATGAGCGGACTTGGTTAATCTATCAACAATAACCCAAATCGCATCTATGCCTTGAGAAACCTTGGGAAGACCTGTAACAAAATCCATAGTAATGTGTTCCCACTTCCATTTCGGGATCTCAAGTGGTTGCAATGGACCCTTTGGCACTTGATGCTCCGCCTTTACACGTTGACAAGTTAAACACCTCGAGATAAACTCCGCGATCTCTCTTTTCATATTGCTCCACCAAAATGTATGTCGAAGATCGTGATACATTTTGGTACTCCCAGGATGGATTGCAAACGGTGTGTTGTGTGCCTCCATCATTATTCTATGCTTCAAGTCAAAATCGTTAGGAACACAAAGTCTGGAGTTGACTCGAAGTATTCCTTCTTCATCGATTCTTGCTTCTGGAATAGCACCTTCTTGCACTTTCTTCTTCATACGCATCAGCTCTATATCCGTAGCTTGAGCAGCTTTAACTTTATCGATTAAAGTCGGTTCTACTCGTATATTTGATATCATCATGTGGGTACTTGGAGCCTTCATCTCTATCTCCATCCTTTGCAAGTCATACAAAATGGGCCTTTGTGTTAAAAACATTGCACTCGTACCCGCATATGATCTTCTACTCAATGCGTCAGCTACTACGTTTGCTTTTCCAGGATGGTATTGGATGGTATGATCGTAATCTTTCAACAGCTCAAGCCAACGTCGTTGCCGCATGTTGAGTTCCTTTTGGGTGAAGAAATATTTGAGGCTTTTATGATCTGTATAGATCTCCACTTTCTCCCCATACAGGTAGTGTCTCCAGATCTTCAACGCAAAAACGACTGCTGCCAACTCCAAATCATGAGTAGGATAATTCCTCTCATATTCTTTGAGTTGTCGTGAGGCATAGGCTATGACTTTCCCATGTTGCATGAGAACACATCCTAACCCTTTGCCTGAAGCATCGCTGTAGATAACAAATCCATCCGAACCAGATGGTATTGTCAAAACAGGTGCCGAAATGAGTCTCCTCTTGAGTTCTTGGAAACTCTTCTCGCATTCCTCACTCCATACGAATTTTGTATCTTTCCGAGTCAGCTGAGTTAACGGAGTAGCGATTCGAGAAAATCCTTCCACAAATCTCCGATAATAACCAGCTAAGCCCAGAAAGCTACGTACTTCGGTTACCGACTTCGGTTGCTCCCAACTTTGTATGGCTTCAATCTTCGCCGGGTCGACAGATACTCCATGTTTTGACACCACGTGCCCAAGGAATGCTACTTCCTCAAGCCAGAACTCGCATTTCTTCAGTTTGGCATATAGCTTGTTTTCACGAAGCCTTTGCAGTACCAGCTTCAAATGGCGCTCATGATCTTCACGGCTTTTGGAATAGATGAGGATGTCATCAATAAAGACAACAACGAACTGATCCAAATATTCTTTGAATACACGGTTCATCATATCCATGAAGGCAGCAGGAGCATTAGTCAATCCAAAAGACATTACTAAGAATTCATAATGCCCGTACCGAGTTCTGAAGGCAGTCTTTGGAATATCCTCAGTTTTAATCTTCAGCTGATGATATCCAGAACGAAGATCGATCTTTGAAAAGAATTGTGCTCCTTGCAACTGGTCAAACAGGTCATCAATGCGAGGTAGCGGATACCTATTCTTGATGGTGACATGGTTCAATTCTCGATAGTCAATACAAAGTCGCATACTCCCGTCTTTCTTCTTTACGAATAAAACAGGAGCACCCCAAGGAGACGTACTAGGACGAATAAAACCGATGTCCAACAACTCCTGTAGTTGGACTTTTAACTCCTGAAGTTCAATAGGAGCCATTCGATATGGGGTTTTAGAAATGGGCTTTGTACCGGGTTCAAGGTCAATAAAGAATTCAATTTCTCGTTCCGGGGGTAGACCGGGAAGTTCTTCAGGAAATACATCGGAAAATTCTCTAACAATAGAAATATTATTCAAATCTGACTTGTCTTTGTTCAAATCCATAACATGGGCTAAGAAAGCTTGACATCCGTTTTTCAATAAACGAATAGCTTTGTGGCTTGATATGACAGTGACTGATTTTAGTGGTTTAGTAGTTTGAATTCGTATGACAGGTTGGTTAGGAATATGAAAACTAACAACCTTACGAAAACAATCAATTTTAGCATGATGAGTGGTTAACCAATCAATTCCTAAAATCACATCAAAAGCAAGTATCTTTAAAGAGATAAGATCAACAGGTAATGTGATAGTGCCAACTTGGATCATGCAAGATTTATAAACTGTAGATGTAACGAAGGTTTCACCCAACGGAGTTTCAACAGATAAGTTAAAGTCCAATTTCTCCGGAGTCAAGTTTAAACGTTGAGCACAAGCAGGAGAGATAAAAGAATGGGTAGAACCGGTATCTAGTAAAGTATAAACTTCGCAAGAATTCAAGATTAGCTTACCCGTGATCACCTCGTTCGGGTTTCTCGCGTTTTGGCCAGTAACGACAAACGCCCTTCCAGGAACCGCTGATTTCGACTTATCCGGGATAACTTTTGGAGTCACCATCCCCGCTGAACTTGGTTTTGCTACAGAACACTCTCGAGCTATATGACCTTCCTTTCCACAGTTATAACATACCTTGGATTGTTGTGGGCAGTTTGGGCTGATATGTCCCTCTTTCCCACATTTGTAACATACGACCGGTGGTCGTTCTCCTCCCCTAGAAACAGTTGATGTTTGTGCTGACGTCTTCACGTTATCATTGTTGTACCTTCTCTTCTTGAAATCTCCTCCCGACTCGCTCCTTCTATTATCACGACCACGATTACCACCAGAGTGGTTACCGCTTTTGTCCGAATGTTTTCCTCCCTGCTGGTTTTCATTGCTTCGATGACTGCCGCCACCGGTATGACCCTGGTTGTGGTCCCTCGGTTGCACATACTCATTATCTCGCTCTAATAATTGAGCCCTGTTTACAACATCTGAATATAAAGAAAATTTATGAGAGATAAGATATTGCCGAATCTCGGGTTTTAGACCTCTCAGAAACATCCTTGTCATTCGTTCCTCATTTTCGACCAAATGAGGTGCAAACCTGGATAACTCTGCAAACTTCGCCTCGTACTGGGACACCGTCATGTTGTTTTGTTCCAGTCTAATAAACTCAACCTCCTTCATATGACGAATACTTTCAGGAAAGTACTTGTCATTGAACAGTTTTTGAAATGTTTCCCAGGACATGTTGAGTGCGTCAGGCTGGGTACGCTTCACAGACTCCCACCAGTAGTCTGCCTCACCGCGGAACATAAATGTGGCGAATGGAACCTTCTGTTCCTCCGTGCATCCCAAGACATCAAATATCTTGGTAATTTGCTTGACCCACGTTTCCGCCATGATCGGATCCGGCTTTCCCTTAAATTCTGGTGGTCCCAATTCTTTGAACTGCTTAGCTGTGACAAACCGCGCGTTGTTATCATTTCCACCCGTATTCTGCACACGAGTCTCCCTCGTCTGATTTTGCATGAACTGCAAAAAGCTCCTAAACATTCCATCATTCATCGTTTGCTCGGTAACGTTGTTTACAGGAGGAATATTGCCTTCCTGTTGCACGTTCCCCTGGGTAGTGATCAAAGGTGTCTCCACGGTCTGATTTACTCCATTATTAACGTTCTCAGCTGCCATTCTTAAATACTGCCATAAAACAAGGGTTAATAGTCATGTCATATATTATCCCTATACTCTGACCGACCAAATAAACACCAAATAAACTTAGTCAGGTCATACTAGCGAAGGAATTCCCCGTCTCTCCCCTCCTAGTTCTTGTCTCACATCTCAGCCAGGGATCATATCCCTAAGCTCTGATACCAACTGTGACGCCCCCAGAATAGGTATACAACACCCATTCTGAGTCGCCAAATACATGGTACAGAAAGCAAACTACAACTTCAATAATACAATTGTCGTGCAAAATACGACAACACATACTGTGAGTTTAAATACAAATATTGTCTTCTAGACAATATCCACACTCAAATAAATCCTCATTACAATTATTCAAACACTATTTTACAGAAATAGTGAGGACTGCTAATACATCTTTCTAGAACCATCACTCCATACCCCGACTAGATCCTGCTATGTTCTCACCTCCTGAGAAGAAAAATGGAACAAAAAGGAAAAGGGTGAGCTCAACTAGCCCAGTAAAGAATATTATGACTAAGATAATATACAACAAATTATCGTTAGTCTTCAACAGGGAAAAATCTGATAAAATATAATCGACAACAAGTTTTAGATCAACAACTGCAGCGGAAACAGCAAACCATTAGAAGAGTCAAGTAGAGAAAGAATTCTACTATCTTCTAAGATTTAAAAGTCCATCATCAATATTTTATCCCTGTAACATCAATTAATAATCATCTTTAACCAAATATTCATCTTTGCACTACAGGCCAAAGATATTCATTTGTATCATCAGTCGGTCATGTTCATCTCAACACCTGTTCATCTTTGCACTACAGGCCAAAGATATTCATCAAGTAATTATACATCTTTGCACTACAGGCCAAAGATATTCAGTAATATCATCATTTAGGACTGAGGATGATGAAAAATATCTTAAAGAGAACGAATCCAATGAGACAGAAGGACAAATAGTAGGGATTCGTATAACAGTTTATCCAAGATCAATAATACTTCATAATAATCAATTGTGAAGCAGAATTCAAAAATAAAGATCAAAACATGGATACAATCAAAGATAGTAACCATAATAGACATCTTGGACAAAAAGGAAAAATTTTATTTTTCGGTGAATAGTGCCGTATTCGTGAATAGTGCCGTATACGTGAATAGTGCCGTATACGTGAATAGTAACCCCGACACAAAAAGTTCCAAATTTGATAAAAACTCATATCAATATTTCAGCATAATGATATTGAAGAAAATAATATCATTAAGAAGAAAATAATATCCCTTACCTCAAAATATCAGTACTTCTGGTCGGAATACCGGTATAAGGCTGAAAGAAACTTGCTCTGATGAATAGAAACTCTCAAAGTATCTAAATACTCACAAAATACACTCAATAATCTAGAGAGAGAAAGAGAGAAAACTTGTTTCTGGTGTGATTTTCAATTCTAACTTAGCCCTCTATTTATAGGAAAATTTTGGTAGGTTTGACCTGCAACCTGATGGCTTTACCTGCTACTATTCCCACCCACCACATTTGAAATATAATTCAGCACATTTCTTCACCAACCACAAGTGGGGCCCACCAATTCTAGAATTTTCCACCAAAATGATAAACTCCGAAAATTCAACAATTTCTGAACCAGTCATCTTGTAAAATTCGTAATAAATCATACGTTCATTTTTAACGGTTCAAAATTTGTGGACATATACTCAACTTATATATGTATAACATATCCAAAAATTACCACGATCCAACGGTCGGATTAAAAATTATAACCCCCGCAAACTATCTCAAAAACCCTGATTTTTAATACCTCCATTCCGACAAAAATACTGATAAAAACCTCAACATTAACTCCTTCATTTTTAACCACAAAAATATATCCCTCATTTATATCCACATAAAATAAATATTTCCTTATCATATGAATCAATAATTAATTATTCACAAATAATATTACAGAATCACATTTATGACAACCAGGCCGTTCCCAGGAAAGAGGGGGCTTTCCAATAAGGATTTCTCCTTACTGGCGCGCAATTAGATGACCAAACCTCTCCTTAGACAGAACTTTCTAGACATTGCCAATAATGTTATCTAATAATATTATTCAAATAATATGAATTATTGATCTGATAATGGAAAATACTGTGCAGCAACAATTATTGAAACAACAATAATATAAAATATCAACGCAGCAATTATTGAATCAATAAAATAAAATATTGAATAATAACTACTGTAACAATTATTGAGTAGTGCCTTCTTACGTAAGAATCAATAATTGGTGCAATACCGTGTGCTACTGTATTTTAACCACCGGGTATTCCAACAGTATTAACGGTAACAACTACGCCGTTATTTATAAACAACTTATACTTGTCGTTTTCTTCATCCAATCGCTTTCCGTTATGGGGCCCACACAAGGCTGCGCCGTCGTACGAATATTCCCCGACAGCAAGAATATTCCACGACCAAAAATAAATATTTTATAACCACTTGCTTATTTTGCAAAATTTGCACATTTCACCCATAACCAAAGTATTATATCAAATTAACCCCTTATTATTCACAATAATATTTAGAGAAAATTTGATTTTATTCATTAATAAGTTGGGGTCTTACAACCTCCCCTCCTTATGAAATTTCGTCCTCGAAATTGACGTACGTACCTGATGTTTCAAAAAGGTGAGGATACCTCGCTTTCATTTCTGATTCCAACTCCCAGGTCATTTCTTCAATAGCATGGTTTCTCCACAAAACCTTAACTTGTGGTATAACCTTCGTGCGTAGGACATGCTCTTTCCTATCCAAGATCTTAACAGGTACCTCCTCGTACGTTAAATCTTCAGCTATCTCGTCTGGTTCTAACTCAATAATGTGGTTCGGGTCTTTAACATATTTACGAAGCATAGATATGTGAAAAACATTATGAACACGAGACATGCTTGGAGGTAATGCGAGTCTATATGCCACATTTCCTATTCGCTCAAGAATCTCAAATAGACCAACAAATCTTGGATTGAGCTTTCCTCTCTTCCCAAATCTTGTAACTCCCTTCCATGGTGCAACACGTAACAATACATGATCCCCAATATTAAATTCCACGTCCTTCCGATGAAGATCCGCATAACTCTTTTGTCGATCCTGTGCCGTTTGTATACGTTGTCGAATCGTTTGGATCTTCTCTGTAGTAATGCGTACCAATTCTGGTCCCAACAATGTTGCTTCACCCACCTCGTCCCAGCATACTGGAGAACGACATTTTCTTCCATACAACGCCTCAAATGGAGCCATACCTATGCTCGCCTGATAACTGTTGTTGTAGGAGAATTCCACCAATGGTAGGTACTTATCCCAACTCCCTTTGAGATCTAAGACACAAAGTCTTAATAGATCTTCAAGAGTTTGAATAGTCCTCTCTGATTGTCCGTCCGTTTGAGGATGATATGCTGAACTGAATCGTAAATCCGTGCCCATAGCTTTCTGCAAGCTAACCCAAAATCGTGAAGTGAATCTTGGGTCACGATCCGAAACTATGGATACTGGCATGCCATGCAATCTCACAATCTCGTTCACGTACATACTAGCAAGACGTTCAAGGGAATAAGTCTCACGTATCGGCAAGAAATGAGCGGACTTGGTTAATCTATCAACAATAACCCAAATCGCATCTATGCCTTGAGAAACCTTGGGAAGACCTGTAACAAAATCCATAGTAATGTGTTCCCACTTCCATTTCGGGATCTCAAGTGGTTGCAATGGACCCTTTGGCACTTGATGCTCCGCCTTTACACGTTGACAAGTTAAACACCTCGAGATAAACTCCGCGATCTCTCTTTTCATATTGCTCCACCAAAATGTATGTCGAAGATCGTGATACATTTTGGTACTCCCAGGATGGATTGCAAACGGTGTGTTGTGTGCCTCCGTCATTATTCTATGCTTCAAGTCAAAATCGTTAGGAACACAAAGTCTGGAGTTGACTCGAAGTATTCCTTCTTCATCGATTCTTGCTTCTGGAATAGCACCTTCTTGCACTTTCTTCTTCATACGCATCAGCTCTATATCCGTAGCTTGAGCAGCTTTAACTTTATCGATTAAAGTCGGTTCTACTCGTATATTTGATATCATCATGTGGGTACTTGGAGCCTTCATCTCTATCTCCATCCTTTGCAAGTCATACAAAATGGGCCTTTGTGTTAAAAACATTGCACTCGTACCCGCATATGATCTTCTACTCAATGCGTCAGCTACTACGTTTGCTTTTCCAGGATGGTATTGGATGGTATGATCGTAATCTTTCAACAGCTCAAGCCAACGTCGTTGCCGCATGTTGAGTTCCTTTTGGGTGAAGAAATATTTGAGGCTTTTATGATCTGTATAGATCTCCACTTTCTCCCCATACAGGTAGTGTCTCCAGATCTTCAACGCAAAAACGACTGCTGCCAACTCCAAATCATGAGTAGGATAATTCCTCTCATATTCTTTGAGTTGTCGTGAGGCATAGGCTATGACTTTCCCATGTTGCATGAGAACACATCCTAACCCTTTGCCTGAAGCATCGCTGTAGATAACAAATCCATCCGAACCAGATGGTATTGTCAAAACAGGTGCCGAAATGAGTCTCCTCTTGAGTTCTTGGAAACTCTTCTCGCATTCCTCACTCCATACGAATTTTGTATCTTTCCGAGTCAGCTGAGTTAATGGAGTAGCGATTCGAGAAAATCCTTCCACAAATCTCCGATAATAACCAGCTAAGCCCAGAAAGCTACGTACTTCGGTTACCGACTTCGGTTGCTCCCAACTTTGTATGGCTTCAATATTCGCCGGGTCGACAGATACTCCATGTTTTGACACCACGTGCCCAAGGAATGCTACTTCCTCAAGCCAGAACTCGCATTTCTTCAGTTTGGCATATAGCTTATTTTCACGAAGCCTTTGCAGTACCAGCTTCAAATGGCGCTCATGATCTTCACGGCTTTTGGAATAGATGAGGATGTCATCAATAAAGACAACAACGAACTGATCCAAATATTCTTTGAATACACGGTTCATCATATCCATGAAGGCAGCAGGAGCATTAGTCAATCCAAAAGACATTACTAAGAATTCATAATGCCCGTACCGAGTTCTGAAGGCAGTCTTTGGAATATCCTCAGTTTTAATCTTCAGCTGATGATATCCAGAACGAAGATCGATCTTTGAAAAGAATTGTGCTCCTTGCAACTGGTCAAACAGGTCATCAATGCGAGGTAGCGGATACCTATTCTTGATGGTGACATGGTTCAATTCTCGATAGTCAATACAAAGTCGCATACTCCCGTCTTTCTTCTTTACGAATAAAACAGGAGCACCCCAAGGAGACGTACTAGAACGAATAAAACCGATGTCCAACAACTCCTGTAGTTGGACTTTTAACTCCTGAAGTTCAATAGGAGCCATTCCTTTTTGTTCCATTTTTCTTCTCAGGAGGTGAGAACATAGCAGGATCTAGTCGGGATATGGAGTGATGGTTCTAGAAAGATGTTTTAGCTGTCTTCACTATTTCTGTAAAATTGTGTTTGAATAATTATAATGAGGACTTACTTGAGTGTGAATATTGTCTAGAAGACAATATTTATACTTAAACTCATAGTATGTGTTGTCGTATTTTGCACAACAATTGTATTATTGAAGTTGTAGTTTTCTTTTTGTACCATGTATTTGGCGACTCAAAATAGGTGTTGTATACCTATTTTGGGGGCATCACAAACGGCGTAGTTGTTACCGTTAACACTGTTGGAATACCCGGTGAGTAAAGTAAAGTAATACGTGTTGTTGCACAGTATCACACGGTTTTGCACAGTATTTTTGAATTATTGATTCTTACGTAAGAAGACATTACTCAATAATTGTTACAGTAATTACTGTTCAATATTTTATTTTATTGATTCAATAATTATAGCGTTAATATTTTATATTATTGTTGTTTCAATAATTATCACTACACAGTATCTCTATTATCATATCAATAATTCATATTATTTGGAATAATATTATTAGATAGCATTATTGGCAATGTCTAGAAAGTTCTGTCAATGAGAGATTTGGTCACCTAATTGCGCGCCAGTAAGGAGAAATCCTTATTGGAAAGCCCCTTCTTTCCTGGGAACTACCTGGTTGTCATTATTGTGATTCTGTAATATTATTTGTGAATAATTAATTATTGATTTATATGATAAGGAAATATTTATTTTATGTGGATATAAATAATGGATATATTTATTTTTTATGTGGATAAAAATGAAGAAATTAATGCTGATGTATTTTATCAATATTTTATCGGACTAGAAGTATTAAAAATCATCCGTTTGTGGATTTCAGATATTTTTGGTTTGAAATTTAGAAAAACTCAAAGCTACAAAGTTGTAGAGAATTCGATTTCAGTCAGAATGGACATAAAATTCGTATTTTTCTGATAACCGGTCTATTTTCTATGAATTGTTAAAATTTTAGAAAATAAGATAATTTTTAAATTATTGGGTGGGACCCACTTTTATCAATTGTTGAAACCATGTGCTGAATTCTTGTTCAAACATGAGGGTTGGTTGGTGGCTGATTTCTAGTCAAGGGAATGTGCGGGAGAAAAATAAAAAGAATATATTATTTTATTAAATTAGTCTCCTTTGGCGTTCTAGCATTTTCCTATAAATAGGTGCTTATGTTAGAATTGAAAAATACACCAGAATTCATAAGTTTTCTCTCTTTCTCTCTCTATATTATCGAGCGTATTTTGTGAGTATTTAGAGTGAAAGTTTACTTCAGCTTTACATCCGATATTCCAGTCAGAAATACTGCTCTTTTAAGGTAGGGGATTTTAAGGGTTATTCTGTTTTTCAGTTCGTATTTCTTCTGACCTTCAAAAAATTTTGAAAAAAATTGAAATGATATTTTAATGAGTTTTATTGATTGTGTCCAAAAATGATAATTTTTGGATGTATAGATTAAGAGTTATGAATTTTATGACAAAAGACTATTTTAAAAGTAACCGCTTATAACTCCTTGTGGTTAACTCCAAAATTGATAAAATTTTTATTGGGAGTACATCTATATCATATCAGTGTACTCTGTAAATTTCGAAATTTTTGGATAAAATTACAATTTATGATAAATGTCTAAATATTCGGCTGTTTTGGCCATATGAAAAATAGTAAATGAATTTTAAAAATTCTGAGAAAAATAGATGTTCAATATAGGACTATATTCTGCTAAATTCCAGAAAAAAAATATTTTTGGGACTGATTTGGTATTTTTTATAAAAATAGACTAGTTATGAGTAAATGAATTAAATATGTTATGTGAAGTAAGAAAATTAGAAAATAGGATTTTATGTCTTGAGAATCCTACATGAGGTATATGCAGATTTTTGATGAGGGTTTTGGTTATTGGGGATGAAATCTTATAAGTTTGACATTATAGGATGATTAAATACATTATTTAATAAAGTGTAAACAATTAAAATAAATTGTTTGTAAGTTTAAGAAATGTTATTCTTTCAATATCATTATACCAAAATATTGGTATGAATTTTATTGTGGAATTTTTACCTTTTTCATGTCGGGGTTACTATTCATGAGTTACTATTCATGATTTACTATTCACGAGTTATTATTTACGGGTAATATTCACGACAAAATTGGTTTCTTTTTCTAACCAAATTATAGTTGATTTATGAATATTACTCTTGAGATTAAAACTATATGTTGATCATATTATTTTTATTATCATATATAATATTTTTATAACCCTAATGATGATATTTCTCTTTGACTTGAGTGTAAAGATGGGTAGATTTTTGGTATGATCATGACTATGGGGTCTCTTTGGCCAGTAGTGCAAAGTTAAATTGTTAACTGGTATGATCATGACCATTGAATTTATAATTGAATATCTTTAGCTTAAGTACAAAGGTGAATTGATCAACATGGCTATAATTATTGTTTATATAAATTCTGAAACGATTATATATTTCTTTGAGATAATAATATATTTGGCCTGTAGTGCAAATATGAACTGTTGATGAATATATTTGGCATGTAGTGCAAATATGAACTGTTGAGGAATATCTTTGGCCTGTAGTGCAAAGATGAATTGTTGATGAATATCTTTGGCCCGTAGTGCAAAAATGACATGTTGTTGAATATCTTTGGCCAGTAGTGCAAAGATGAACAGGTGTTGAGATGAACATGACCAACTGGTGATACAAATGAATATCTTTGGCCGTGGTGCAAAGATGAAGTTATTAGTATGATTATGAACAAGAAATGTGATTTGGTATAACCATGATCTTTGATGTTTCAGGTAAAGATAGGTGATGAAAATTATCTTCGTCCTGGATGAGAAGAGGAATGTAGAACTACAATTATGATTATGAGTTATTCATATGATTGTGGACCAGAATTATTGATTGATGTTACAGGGTTAAAACATTGTTGGTGGATTTTTAACATGGAGAAGATAATAGACTTTATAGTCTATTTGACTCTTCTAATGGATTGCTCGTTCCGCTGCAACTATGGTTGAAATTTTTATCATCTACCATATTGTAAGACCCCGAATTTTTTGAAATAAAAGTATGCAATTTTTCTTATAATTACTATTCAGTAAATAGTTAAATTGATAAAAGTTTAAAGTTATGGGTGAAATATGAATTTTTTTTTCAAAATAAGCAAGTGGTTATAAAATAATCATTGCTGTCGGGGAATATTCGTTTGGTCGTGGAATATTCTTTCTGTCGGAGAATATTCGTACGACGGCGCAGCTATTTGTGGGCCCCATAACGAATAACTGTCGGGTGAAGGAAAACGACAAATTTGAGTTTTTACAAATAACGGCGTAGTTGTTACCGTTAACACTGTTGGAATACCCGGTGGTTAAAATACAGTAATACGCGTTATTGCACAGTAGCACACGGTATTGCATAGTATTTTTGAAATTATTGATTCTTACGTAAGTAGGCACTACTCAATAATTGTTACAGTAGTTACTGTTCAATATTTTATTTTATTGATTCAATAATTGTTGCGTTGATATTTTATATTATTGTTGTTTCAATAATTGTTGCTGCACAGTATTTTCCATTATCAGATCAATAATTCATATTATTTGAATAATATTATTAGATAACATTATTGTCAATGTCTAGAAAGTTCTGTCTAAGGAGAGGTTTGGTCATCTAATTGCGCGCCAGTACGGAGAAATTCTTATTGGAAAGCCCCCTCTTTCTTGGGAACGGCCTGGTTGTCATAAATGTGATTCTGTAATATTATTTGTTAATAATTAATTATTGATTCATATGATAAGAAAATATTTATTTTATGTGGATATAAATGAGGGATATATTTTTGTGGTTAAAAAATGAAGGAGTTAATGTTGAGATTTTTATCCGTATTTTTGTCGGAATGGAGGTATTAAAAATCAGGATTTTTGAGATATTTTGCGGGGGTTATAATTTTTAATCCGACCGTTGGATCGTGGTAATTTTTGGATATGTTATACATATATAAGTTGAGTATATGCCCACAAATTTTGAACCGTTAATAATGAACGTATGATTTATTATGAATTTTATGAGATGACTGGTTCAGAAATTGTTGAATTTTCGGAGTTTATCATTTTGGTGAAAAATTCTAGAATTGGTGGGCCCCACTTGTGGTTGGTGAAAAAATGTGCTGAATTATATTTCAAATGTGGTGGGTGAGAATAGTAGCAGGTAAAGCCATCAGGTTGCAGGTCAAACCTACCAAAATTTTCCTATAAATAGAGGGCTAAGTTAGAATTGAAAATCACACCAGAAACATAAGCTTTCTCTCTTTCTCTCTCTATATTATGAAGCATATTTTGTGAGTTTTTATATACTTGGTGAGTTGCTATTCATCAGTACAAGTTTTCTTCAGCATCATATCCGATATCCAGTCAGAAGTACTGCTCTTTTGAGGTAAGGGATAGTAAGGGATTGTAAGGGATAGTAAGGGATATTAAGGGATTTTAAGGGTTGTTATGATTTTCAGTTTCGTAATTTTTCTGATCTTCAAAAATTTTGGAAAAATTTAAAATGATATTTTGATGAGTTTTCTTGATTGTGTCCAAAAATGATGATTTTTGGATGTATAGATTGAGAGTTATGAATTTTATGAGAAAAGACTATTTTAGAAGTAACAGCTTATAATTCCTTGTGGTTAACTCCAAAATTGATGAAATTTTTATTGGGAGTACATGTATATGATAGAAGTATACTCTGTAAATTTCAGAATTTTTAGACAAAAGTACAATTTTTGATAAATGTCTGAATATTCGGCTATTTTGGCCATATGAAAAATAGTAAATGACTTTTAAAAATTCTGAGAAAAATATATGTTCACTATGGGACTATATTATGCTAAATCCCAGAAAAAAAATATTTTTGGAACTGATTTGATATTTTTCATGAAAATGGTCTAGTTATGAGTAAATGAATTAAATATGTTTTGTGAAGAAAGAAAATTGGAAAATAGGATTTTATGGCTTGAGAATCCTATATGAGGTATATGCAGATTTTTGATGAGGGTTTTGGTTATTGATGATGAAATTGTAAGAGTTGGCATTTTATGATGATTAAATGCATTAATTAGTAAAGTGTAAACAATTAAAATAAATTGTTTATAAATTTAAGTAATGTTATTCTTTCAATATCATTATATCGAAATATTGGTATGGATTTTATTGTAGAATTTCTATCTTTTGTGTCGGGGTTACTATTCATGAGTTACTATTCACGATTTACTATTCATGAGTTACGAATATTATTCTTGAGATTAAAACTATATGTTGATCATATTATTTTTATCATCATATATAACATTTTTATAACCCTGATGTTAAAATTCTCTTTCACTGGAGTGTAAAGATGGGTAGATTATTGGTATGATCATGACTAGGGTTCTCTTTGGCCTGTAGTGCAAAGTTGAATTGTGACTGGTATGATCATGACCATTGAAATTATAATTGAATATCTTAAGCTTAAGTGCAAAGGTGAATTGATCAACATGGTTATAATTATTGTTTATATAAATTCTGAAAAGATTATATATTTCTTTGAGATATTAATATCTTTGGCCTGTAGTGCAAAGATGAAATATTGATGAATATCTTTAGCCTGTAGTGCAAAGATGAATTGTTGATGAATATCTTTGGCCCGTAGTGCAAAGATGACATGTTGTTGAATATCTTTGGCCAGTAGTGCAAAGATGAACAGATGTTGAGATAAACATGACCAACTGGTGATACAAATGAATATCTTTGGCCCGTAGTGCAAAGATGGATTTGTTAGTATGATTATAAACAGGAACTGTGATTTGGCATAACCATGATCTTTGATGTTTCAGGTAAAGATAGGTGATGAAAATTATCATCGTCCTGGATGAGAAGAGGAATTTAGAACTACAGTTATGATTATGAGTTATTCATATGATTGTGGACCAGAATTGTTGATTGATGTTACAGGGATAAAACATTGTTGGTGGATTTTTAACATGGAGAAGATAATAGACTTTATAGTCTATTTGACTCTTCTAATGGATTGCTCGTTCCGCTGCAACTATGGTTGAAATTTTTATCATTTACCATATGTTCTAAATCTCTGATTTATTATTGATGAAGGCTATTGATAATTTAATTATCTTTAGTCATGATATTCTTTACTGAGCTAGTTGTGCTCACCCTTTTGCTTCACAATTCCTTTCAGGTAATAAGAGTGTAGCTGGGTCGAGCGAGGGTAACGGGGAAATAGAACGGTGGTCTCTAGCTGTGGATGTTCTCCCGAAGCAGTATAGAAAAGTTCATTTAGTAATTATATTTGGTGAATCCAATAGGGTAAGGTGTACCCAACGTTGGAAGGGTGGTTTGCCTCTATCATACAAGATGTCTAACGACATACAACCTCGTGTCATCATAAGACAGGGATGTGCTCATCCACTTGCTGAGTATATATACGAGCACTACCTATATAATCTTGGTGTTTGTTTAAAGTATAATTCTCAATTAGAGACAGTAGAGATAATGATATGTCAAGAGAAGACTCACCATTGGGAAGAATATGATAGTAATCTTCTCGTTTTTCTTTGGGGTCTATTGGGTAAACCAAGGATAATTCTGTGGCCATATGATATCTATCATAACCTAGACGCATGGCCTCCCATGTACGAAGGTTTCCTTGAGCACTTCCCAAAGATTCTAATTTCCAAAACAGTTTTTGACTATACCTTTATGTAAGGTGTCATTGTGAGGTGATGTCCACGGTTGGAACATGAGTCACATTTGGTATATATTTGTATCCAAACTCACAGCATATGTGTTGTTGTATTTTGCACGATAATTGTTGTAATAAAGTTACAGTTGTTTTCTGTACCATGTATTTGGCGACTCAGAATAGGTTGGATGGAATGGACCTATTTTGGGGGCGTTACATTTGGTATCAGAGCTTAGGGATATGATCTCTGGCGGAGATCGGGGAATACAACTAGGAGGGGAGAGATGAGTAAATCCTTCGCTAGTGTGTCCTACCTAAGCTTATTTGTTGGTCAGTCATAATATTGAGATATTATGTGATATGTTAATTTGTTTAATTAACCCTTGTTTTATGGCAGTATTTGAGAATGGCAGCTGAGAATGCTAACAATGGAGTGAATGAGACTGTGGGAATACCTCTAATCACTAACCATGATAATGTGATGTCAGACGAAGAAGGAATTAGAGATATCTATGTGGTGAGTGAAGAATTGATAGTTGCACCCGAGATAGTCGCAGAGGTAACAGCTGAGACTTAGGAAGAAGAGGAAAAAGAAGTACCAGAGGAGAGTTTATTAGAGGTATTATATGATCAAAATGTAGAATTTCAAAATCGTATTCATGAGTTAGAAGAGCAGGCAGAAGAACGACAGGCGGTCGTGGAACAAAAGGATGCAACAATTCAAGCTTGTGTTACCCGATATGTGATGCTTGAACAGAAGCATTCTTTGGCAGAGTATAAGATGATAAAAATAGAATCTGAGCTGAGAAAAGAAAAAACTGAACGAGTGAGAATAAGTGATGCATGGGCAAAAGCCGCACGACACGTGGATATTGTGGAAAGAGATGTTCGATCTAAGAAGGCTAAAATAGATGATATGAATTTCTCTTTTTGGAAAGTAATTGGGAGAACCCAACATCGAGTTTTGAATTACCCTGTACATAGCGGTCAACCTGAATCCGATATGGATCGAAGATTGATGATTCAGATCATGAATGAGGAGTACGAAGAGGCAGTTGAGGGAGGAATATGTCCTATAGAAAGGTATATTCCAACGGTAATGATGACGCCAAATGTTGCTCCAGACAAGTCAAAGCCGAGTAGTTCGAGGGATGGCGGTTGTCATGACTTCCCAACAAATGAGGAACCCAAATGAAGTTATCATGGGAGAAGAGCAATGGAGAAATCATGATGATCTGAGAGATAAAATCTGAAATGGAAGCAAGGTATTCTCAACTCTTCGAAATACCAGGTACGTAAATTTCGGGGACGAAATTTCATAAGGAGGGGAGATTGTAAGACCCCGAATTTTATGAAATAAAAGTATGCAATTTTTTTTATAATTACTATTCAGTAAATAGTTAAATTGATAAAAGTTTAAAGTTATGGGTGAAATATGAAATTTTTTTTCAAAATAAGCAAGTGGTTATAAAATAATCATTGCTGTCGGGGAATATTCGTTTGGTCGTGGAATATTCTTTCTGTCGGAGAATATTCGTACGACGGCGCAGCTATTTATGGGCCCCATAACGAATAACTGTCGGGTGAAGGAAAACGACAAATTTGAGTTTTTACAAATAACTGCGTAGTTGTTACCGTTAACACTGTTGGAATACCCGGTGGTTAAAATACAGTAATACGCGTTATTGCACAGTAGCACACGGTATTGCATAGTATTTTTGAAATTATTGATTCTTGCGTAAGAAGGCACTACTCAATAATTGTTACAGTAGTTACTGTTCAATATTTTATTTTATTGATTCAATAATTGTTGCGTTGATATTTTATATTATTGTTGTTTCAATAATTGTTGCTGCACAGTATTTTCCTTTATCAGATCAATAATTCATATTATTTGAATAATATTATTAGATAACATTATTGTCAATGTCTAGAAAGTTCTGTCTAAGGAGAGGTTTGGTCATCTAATTGCGCGCCAGTAAGGAGAAATTCTTATTGGAAAGCCCCCTCTTTCCTGGGAACGGCCTGGTTGTCATAAATGTGATTCTGTAATATTATTTGATAATAATTAATTATTGATTCATATGATAAGAAAATATTTATTTTATGTGGATATAAATGAGGGATATATTTTTGTGGTTAAAAAATGAAGGAGTTAATGTTGAGATTTTTATCCGTATTTTTGTCGGAATGGAGGTATTAAAAATCAGGATTTTTGAGATATTTTGCGGGGGTTATAATTTTTAATCCGACCGTTGGATCGTGGTAATTTTTGGATATGTTATACATATATAAGTTGAGTATATGCCCACAAATTTTGAACCGTTAATAATGAACGTATGATTTATTATGAATTTTATGAGATGACTGGTTCAGAAATTGTTGAATTTTCGGAGTTTATCATTTTGGTGGAAAATTCTAGAATTGGTGGGCCCCACTTGTGGTTGGTGAAGAAATGTGCTGAATTATATTTCAAATGTGGTGGGTGGGAATAGTAGCAGGTAAAGCCATCAGGTTGCAGGTCAAACCTACCAAAATTTTCCTATAAATAGAGGGCTAAGTTAGAATTAAAAATCACACCAGAAACATAAGCTTTCTCTCTTTCTCTCTCTATATTATGAAGCATATTTTGTGAGTTTTTAGATACTTGGTGAGTTGCTATTCATCAGTGCAAGTTTTCTTCAGCATCATATCCGATATCCAGTCAGAAGTACTGCTCTTTTGAGGTAAGGGATAGTAAGGGATATTAAGGAATTTTAAGGGTTGTTATGATTTTCAGTTTCGTAATTTTTCTGATCTTCAAAAATTCTGGAAAAATTTGAAATGATATTTTGATGAGTTTTCTTGATTGTGTCCAAAAATGGTGATTTTTGGATGTATAGATTGAGAGTTATGAATTTTATGAGAAAAGACTATTTTAGAAGTAACAGCTTATAATTCCTTGTGGTTAACTCCAAAATTGATGAAATTTTTATTGGGAGTACATGTATATGATAGAAGTATACTCTGTAAATTTCAGAATTTTTAGACAAAAGTACAATTTTTGATAAATGTCTGAATATTCGGCTATTTTGGCCATATGAAAAATAGTAAATGACTTTTAAAAATTCTGAGAAAAATATATGTTCACTATGGGACTATATTATGCTAAATCCCAGAAAAGAAATATTTTTGGAACTGATTTGATATTTTTCATAAAAATGGTCTAGTTATGAGTAAATGAATTAAATATGTTTTGTGAAGAAAGAAAATTGGAAAATAGGATTTTATGGCTTGAGAATCCTATATGAGGTATATGCAGATTTTTGATGAGGGTTTTGGTTATTGATGATGAAATTGTAAGAGTTGGCATTTTATGATGATTAAATGCATTAATTAGTAAAGTGTAAACAATTAAAATAAATTGTTTATAAATTTAAGTAATGTTATTCTTTCAATATCATTATACCGAAATATTGGTATGGATTTTATTGTAGAATTTCTATCTTTTGTGTCGGGGTTACTATTCATGAGTTACTATTCACGATTTACTATCCATGAGTTACGAATATTATTCTTGAGATTAAAACTATATATTGATCATATTATTTTTATCATCATATATAACATTTTTATAACCCTGATGTTGAAATTCTCTTTCACTGGAGTGTAAAGATGGGTATATTATTGGTATGATCATGACTAGGGTTCTCTTTGGCCTGTAGTGCAAAGTTGAATTGTGACTGGTATGATCATGACCATTGAAATTATAATTGAATATCTTAAGCTTAAGTGCAAAGGTGAATTGATCAACATGGTTATAATTATTGTTTATGTAAGACCCCGAATTTTATGAAATAAAAGTATTTAATTTTTCTTATAATTACAATTCAGTAAATGGTTAAATTGATAAAAAATTAAAGTTATGGGTGAAATGTGAAAATTTTTCAAAATACACAAGTGGTTATAAAATAATCATTGTTGTCGGGGAATATTCGTTTGGTCGTGGAATATTCTTTCTGTCGGGGAATATTCGTACGACGGCGCAGCTATTTGTGGGCCCATAACGAATAACTGTCGGGTGAAGAAAACGATAAATTTGAGTTTTTACAAATAACGGCGTAGTTGTTATCGTTAACACTGTTGGAATACCCGGTGGTTAAAATACAGTAATACGCGTTATTGCACAGTAGCACACGGTATTGCATAGTATTTTTGAAATTATTGATTCTTACGTGAGAAGGCACTACTCAATAATTGTTACAGTAATTACTGTTCAATATTTTATTTTATTGATTCAATAATTATTGCGTTGAAATTTTATATTATTGTTGTTCAATAATTGTTGCTGCTGCACAGTATTTTCCATTATCAGATCAATAATTCATATTATTTGAATAATATTATTAGATAACATTATTGGCAATGTCTAGAAAGTTCTGTCTAAGGAGAGGTTTGGTCATCTAATTGCGCGCCAGTAAGGAGAAATTCTTATTGGAAAGCCCCCTCTTTCCTGGGAACGGCCTGGTTGTCATAAATGTGATTCTGTAATATTATTTGTGAATAATTAATTATTGATTCATATGATAAGAAAATATTTATTTTATGTGGATATAAATGAGGGATATATTTTTGTGGTTAAAAAATGAAGGAGTTAATGTTGAGATTTTTATCCGTATTTTTGTCGGAATGGAGGTATTAAAAATCAGGGTTTTTGAGATATTTTGCGGGGGTTATAATTTTTAATCCGACCGTTGGATCGTGGTAATTTTTGGATATGTTATACATATATAAGTTGAGTATATGTCCACAAATTTTGAACCGTTAAAAATAAACGTATGATTTATTATGAATTTTACGAGATGACTGGTTCAGAAATTGTTGAATTTTCGGAGTTTATCATTTTGGTGGAAAATTCTAGAATTGGTGGGCTCCACTTGTGGTTGGTGAAGAAATGTGCTGAATTATATTTCAAATGTGGTGGGTGGGAATAGTAGCAGGTAAAGCCATCAGGTTGCAGGTCAAACCTACCAAAATTTTCCTATAAATAGAGGGTTAAGTTAAAATTGAAAATCACACCAGAAACAAGTTTTCTCTCTTTCTCTCTCTAGATTATTGAGTGTATTTTGTTAGTATTTAGATACTCTGTGAGTTTCTATTCATCAGTACAAGTTTTCTTCAGCCTTATACCGATCAGAAGTACTGCTCTTTTGAGGTAAGGGATTGTAAGGGATAGTAAGGGATATTAAGGGATTTTAAGGGTTGTTATGATTTTCAGTTTCGTAATTTTTCTGACCTTCAAAAATTCTGGAAAAATTTGAAATGATATTTTGATGAGTTTTCTTGATTGTGTCCAAAAATGGTGATTTTTGGATGTATAGATTGAGAGTTATGAATTTTACGGAAAAAGACTATTTTAAAAGTAACGCGCTTATAATTCCTTGTGGTTAACTCCAAAATTGATGAAATTTTTATTGGGAGTACATGTATATGATAGAAGTATACTCTGTAAATTTCAGAATTTTTAGACAAAAGTACAATTTTTGATAAATGTCTAAATATTCGGCTATTTTGGCCATATGAAAAATAGTAAATGACTTTTAAAAATTCTGAGAAAAATATATGTTCACTATGGGACTATATTATGTTAAATTCCAGAAAAGAAATATTTTTGGAACGGATTTGGTATTTTTCATGAAAATAGTCTAGTTATGAGAAAATGAATTAAATATGTTATGTGAAGTAAGAAAATTAGAAAATAGGATTTTATGGCTTGAGAATCCTATATATGAGGTATATGCAGATTTTTTATGAGGGTTTTGGTTATTGATGATGAAATCTTAAGAGTTGGCATTTTATGATGATTAAATGCATTAATTAGTAAAGTGTAAACAATTTAAATAAATTGTTTATAAGCTTAAGAAATATTATTCTTTCAATATCATTATACCGAAATACTGGTACGGATTTTATTGTGGAATTTCTATCTTTTGTGTCGGGGTTACTATTCATGAGTTACTATTCACGATTTACTATTCATGAGTTACGAATATTACTCTTGAGATTAAAACTATATGTTGATCATATTATTTTTATCATCATATATAACATTTTTATAACCCTGATGTTGAAATTCTCTTTCACTGGAGTGTAAAGATGGGTAGATTATTGGTATGATCATGACTAGGGTTCTCTTTGGCCTGTAGTGCAAAGTTGAATTGTGACTGATATGATCATGACCATTGAATTTATAATTGAATATCTTAAGCTTAAGTGCAAAGGTGAATTGATCAACATGGTTATAATTATTGTTTATATAAATTCTGAAATGATTATATATTTCTTTGAGATATGAATATATTTGGCCTGTAGTGCAAATATGAATTGTTGATGAATATCTTTGGCATGTAGTGCAAAGATGGCCTGTTGATGAATATCTTTGGCCTGTAGTGCAAAGATGAACTGTTGTTGAATATCTTTGGCCCGTAGTGCAAAGATGGTTTGTTGATGAATATCTTTGGCCCGTAGTGCAAAGATGGATTTGTTAGTATGATTATAAACAGGAATTGTGATTTGGTATAACCATGATCTTTGATGTTTCAGGTAAAGACAGGTGATGAAAATATTCTTCGTCCTGGGTGCGAAGAAAAATTTATAGTCACAATTATGATTATGAGTTATTCATATGATTGTGGAAAGGAACTGTTGAGTGATGTTACATGGATAAAATATTATTGGTGGATTTTTAACATGGAGAAGATAATAGACTTTATAGTCTATTTGACTCTTCTAATGGATTGCTCGTTCCGCTGCAACTATGGTTGAAATTTTTATCATTTACCATATGTTCTAAATCTCTGATTTATTATTGATGAAGGCTACTGATAATTTAATTATCTTTAGTCATGATATTCTTTACTGAGCTAGTTGTGCTCACCCTTTTGCTTCACAATTCCTTTCAGGTAATAAGAGTGTAGCTGGGTCGAGCGGGGGTAACAAGGGAATAGAACGGTGGTCATCATTTAGTAGTTATATTTGGTGAAGAAAATAGGGTGAGGCGAACCCAACGTTGGAAGGGTAGTTTGCCACTATCATACAAGATGTCTAACGACATACAACCTCGTGTCATCATAAGACAGGGTTGTGCTCATCCACTTGCTGGGTATATATACGAGCACTACCTATATAATCTTGGTGTTTGTTTGAAGTATAATTCTCAATTAGAGACAGTAGAGATAATGGTATGTCAAGAGAAGACTCACCATTGGGAAGAATATGATAGTAATCTTCTCGTTTTTCTTTGGGGTCTATTGGGTCAACCAAGGATAATTCTGTGGCCATATGATATCTATCATAACCTAGACGCGTGGCCTCCCATGTACGAAGGTTTCCTTGAGCACTTCCCAAAGATTCTAATTTCTAGAACAGTTTTTGACTATACCTTTATGTAAGGTACCTTTGTGAAGTGCTGATACATGATGGTGTCCAATGTCACATTTGGTATATATTTGTATCCAAACTCACAGCATATGTGATTGTTGTATTTTGCACGACAATTGTTGTAATAAAGTTGTAGTTGTTTTCTGTACCATGTATTTGACGACTCAGAATGGGTTGGATGGAATGGACCTATTTTGGGGTTGTCACAGGTGGTATCAGAGCTATAAGTAAAGAGCCCCGAGCCTCTCCCTGGTGACTTCCTGTTGATGGGGGATGCACCGAAGCCAGACTCTCCGTAGGGGACGCCGTTCTGCGGTGGCAAACTGATAGGTACCACTGTGAGGTGCTGTGGTTGAAGCACCATGAGAGTCACAGGTGGCATCAGAGCTTAGGGATATGATATCTGGCGGAGATCGGGGAATATAACTAGGAGGGGAGAGATGAGTAAATCCTTCGCTAGTGTGTCCTACCTAAGCTTATTTGTTGGTCAGTCATAATATCGGGATATTATGTGATATGTTAATTTGTTAAATTAATCCTTGTTTTGAAGCTGTATTCTAGAATGATATATGAAATACAGGAGATGAGCAATGGAGAAATTATGATGACAGGGAAGATGGAATCTGAAATGAAAGGAATGTATTCTCAATTCTTTGAAATACCAGGTACGTAAATTTCGAGGACGAAATTTCATAAGGAGGGGAGATTGTAAGACCCCGAATTTTATGAAATAAAAGTATTTAATTTTTCTTATAATTACAATTCAGTAAATGGTTAAATTGATAAAAAATTAAAGTTATGGGTGAAATGTGAAAATTTTTCAAAATACACAAGTGGTTATAAAATAATCATTGTTGTCGGGGAATATTCGTTTGGTCGTGGAATATTCTTTCTGTCGGGGAATATTCGTACGACGGCGCAGCTATTTGTGGGCCCCATAACGAATAACTGTCGGGTGAAGAAAACGATAAATTTGAGTTTTTACAAATAACGGCGTAGTTGTTATCGTTAACACTGTTGGAATACCCGGTGGTTAAAATACAGTAATACGCGTTATTGCACAGTAGCACACGGTATTGCATAGTATTTTTGAAATTATTGATTCTTACGTGAGAAGGCACTACTCAATAATTGTTACAGTAATTACTGTTCAATATTTTATTTTATTGATTCAATAATTATTGCGTTGAAATTTTATATTATTGTTGTTCAATAATTGTTGCTGCACAGTATTTTCCATTATCAGATCAATAATTCATATTATTTGAATAATATTATTAGATAACATTATTGGCAATGTCTAGAAAGTTCTGTCTAAGGAGAGGTTTGGTCATCTAATTGCGCGCCAGTAAGGAGAAATTCTTATTGGAAAGCCCCCTCTTTCCTGGGAACGGCCTGGTTGTCATAAATGTGATTCTGTAATATTATTTGTGAATAATTAATTATTGATTCATATGATAAGAAAATATTTATTTTATGTGGATATAAATGAGGGATATATTTTTGTGGTTAAAAAATGAAGGAGTTAATGTTGAGATTTTTATCCGTATTTTTGTCGGAATGGAGGTATTAAAAATCAGGGTTTTTGAGATATTTTGCGGGGGTTATAATTTTTAATCCGACCGTTGGATCGTGGTAATTTTTGGATATGTTATACATATATAAGTTGAGTATATGTCCACAAATTTTGAACCGTTAAAAATAAACGTATGATTTATTATGAATTTTACGAGATGACTGGTTCAGAAATTGTTGAATTTTCGGAGTTTATCATTTTGGTGGAAAATTCTAGAATTGGTGGGCTCCACTTGTGTTTGGTGAAGAAATGTGCTGAATTATATTTCAAATGTGGTGGGTGGGAATAGTAGCAGGTAAAGCCATCAGGTTGCAGGTCAAACCTACCAAAATTTTCCTATAAATAGAGGGTTAAGTTAGAATTGAAAATCACACCAGAAACAAGTTTTCTCTCTTTCTCTCTCTAGATTATTGAGTGTATTTTGTTAGTATTTAGATACTCTGTGAGTTTCTATTCATCAGTACAAGTTTTCTTCAGCCTTATACCGATCAGAAGTACAGCTCTTTTGAGGTAAGGGATTGTAAGGGATAGTAAGGGATTGTAAGGGATAGTAAGGGATAGTAAGGGATATTAAGGGATTTTAAGGGTTGTTATGATTTTCAGTTTCGTAATTTTTCTGACCTTCAAAAATTCTGGAAAAATTTGAAATGATATTTTGATGAGTTTTCTTGATTGTGTCCAAAAATGGTGATTTTTGGATGTATAGATTGAGAGTTATGAATTTTACGGGAAAAGACTATTTTAAAAGTAACCGCTTATAATTCCTTGTGGTTAACTCCAAAATTGATGAAATTTTTATTGGGAGTACATGTATATGATAGAAGTATACTCTGTAAATTTCAGAATTTTTAGACAAAAGTACAATTTTTGATAAATGTCTAAATATTCGGCTATTTTGGCCATATGAAAAATAGTAAATGACTTTTAAAAATTCTGAGAAAAATATATGTTCACTATGGGACTATATTATGTTAAATTCCAGAAAAGAAATATTTTTAGAACGGATTTGGTATTTTTCATGAAAATAGTCTAGTTATGAGAAAATGAATTAAATATGTTATGTGAAGTAAGAAAATTGGAAAATAGGATTTTATGGCTTGAGAATCCTATATATGAGGTATATGCAGATTTTTTATGAGGGTTTTGGTTATTGATGATGAAATCTTAAGAGTTGGCATTTTATGATGATTAAATGCATTAATTAGTAAAGTGTAAATAATTTAAATAAATTGTTTATAAGCTTAAGAAATATTATTCTTTCAATATCATTATACCGAAATACTGGTACGGATTTTATTGTGGAATTTCTATCTTTTGTGTCGGGGTTACTATTCATGAGTTACTATTCACGATTTACTATTCATGAGTTACGAATATTACTCTTGAGATTAAAACTATATGTTGATCATATTATTTTTATCATCATATATAACATTTTTATAGCCCTGATGTTGAAATTCTCTTTCACTGGAGTGTAAAGATGGGTAGATTATTGGTATGATCATGACTAGGGTTCTCTTTGGCCTGTAGTGCAAAGTTGAATTGTGACTGATATGATCATGACCATTGAATTTATAATTGAATATCTTAAGCTTAAGTGCAAAGGTGAATTGATCAACATGGTTATAATTATTGTTTATATAAATTCTGAAATGATTATATATTTCTTTGAGATATGAATATATTTGGCCTGTAGTGCAAATATGAATTGTTGATGAATATCTTTGGCATGTAGTGCAAAGATGGCCTGTTGATGAATATCTTTGGCTTGTAGTGCAAAGATGAACTGTTGTTGAATATCTTTGGCCCGTAGTGCAAAGATGGTTTGTTGATGAATATCTTTGGCCCGTAGTGCAAAGATGGATTTGTTAGTATGATTATAAACAGGAATTGTGATTTGGTATAACCATGATCTTTGATGTTTCAGGTAAAGACAGGTGATGAAAATATTCTTCGTCCTGGGTGCGAAGAAAAATTTATAGTCACAATTATGATTATGAGTTATTCATATGATTGTGGAAAGGAACTGTTGAGTGATGTTACATGGATAAAATATTATTGGTGGATTTTTAACATGGAGAAGATAATAGACTTTATAGTCTATTTGACTCTTCTAATGGATTGCTCGTTCCGCTGCAACTATGGTTGAAATTTTTATCATTTACCATATGTTCTAAATCTCTGATTTATTATTGATGAAGGCTACTGATAATTTAATTATCTTTAGTCATGATATTCTTTACTGAGCTAGTTGTGCTCACCCTTTTGCTTCACAATTCCTTTCAGGTAATAAGAGTGTAGCTGGGTCGAGCGGGGGTAACAAGGGAATAGAACGGTGGTCATCATTTAGTAGTTATATTTGGTGAAGAAAATAGGGTGAGGCGAACCCAACGTTGGAAGGGTAGTTTGCCACTATCATACAAGATGTCTAACGACATACAACCTCGTGTCATCATAAGACAGGGTTGTGCTCATCCACTTGCTGGGTATATATACGAGCACTACCTATATAATCTTGGTGTTTGTTTGAAGTATAATTCTCAATTAGAGACAGTAGAGATAATGGTATGTCAAGAGAAGACTCACCATTGGGAAGAATATGATAGTAATCTTCTCGTTTTTCTTTGGGGTCTATTGGGTCAACCAAGGATAATTCTGTGGCCATATGATATCTATCATAACCTAGACGCGTGGCCTCCCATGTACGAAGGTTTCCTTGAGCACTTCCCAAAGATTCTAATTTCTAGAACAGTTTTTGACTATACCTTTATGTAAGGTACCTTTGTGAAGTGCTGATACATGATGGTGTCCAATGTCACATTTGGTATATATTTGTATCCAAACTCACAACATATGTGATTGTTGTATTTTGCACGACAATTGTTGTAATAAAGTTGTAGTTGTTTTCTGTACCATGTATTTGACGACTCAGAATAGGTTGGATGGAATGGACCTATTTTGGGGTTGTCACAGTTTATATAAATTCTGAAATGATTATATATTTCTTTGAGATATTAATATCTTTGGCCTGTAGTGCAAAGATGAAATATTGATGAATATCTTTGGCCTGTAGTGCAAAGATGAATTGTTGATGAATATCTTTGGCCCGTAGTGCAAAGATGACATGTTGTTGAATATCTTTGGCCAGTAGTGCAAAGATGAACAGATGTTGAGATAAACATGACCAACTGGTGATACAAATGAATATCTTTGGCCCGTAGTGCAAAGATGGATTTGTTAGTATGATTATAAACATGAACTGTGATTTGGCATAACCATGATCTTTGATGTTTCAGGTAAAGATAGGTGATGAAAATTATCATCGTCCTGGATGAGAAGAGGAATTTAGAACTACAGTTATGATTATGAGTTATTCATATGATTGTGGACCAGAATTGTTGATTGATGTTACAGGGATAAAACATTGTTGGTGGATTTTTAACATGGAGAAGATAATAAACTTTATAGTCTATTTGACTCTTCTAATGGATTGCTCGTTCCGCTGCAACTATGGTTGAAATTTTTATCATTTACCATATGTTCTAAATCTCTGATTTATTATTGATGAAGGCTATTGATAATTTAATTATCTTTAGTCATGATATTCTTTACTGAGCTAGTTGTGCTCACCCTTTTGCTTCACAATTCCTTTCAGGTAATAAGAGTGTAGCTGGGTCGAGCGAGGGTAACGGGGAAATAGAACGGTGGTCTCTAGCTGTGGATGTTCTCCCGAAGCAGTATAGAAAAGTTCATTTAGTAATTATATTTGGTGAATCCAATAGGGTAAGGTGTACCCAACGTTGGAAGGGTGGTTTGCCTCTATCATACAAGATGTCTAACGACATACAACCTCGTGTCATCATAAGACAGGGATGTGCTCATCCACTTGCTGAGTATATATACGAGCACTACCTATATAATCTTGGTGTTTGTTTAAAGTATAATTCTCAATTAGAGACAGTAGAGATAATGATATGTCAAGAGAAGACTCACCATTGGGAAGAATATGATAGTAATCTTCTCGTTTTTCTTTGGGGTCTATTGGGTAAACCAAGGATAATTCTGTGGCCATATGATATCTATCATAACCTAGACGCATGGCCTCCCATGTACGAAGGTTTCCTTGAGCACTTCCCAAAGATTCTAATTTCCAAAACAGTTTTTGACTATACCTTTATGTAAGGTGTCATTGTGAGGTGATGTCCACGGTTGGAACATGAGTCACATTTGGTATATATTTGTATCCAAACTCACAGCATATGTGTTGTTGTATTTTGCACGATAATTGTTGTAATAAAGTTACAGTTGTTTTCTGTACCATGTATTTGGCGACTCAGAATAGGTTGGATGGAATGGACCTATTTTGGGGGCGTTACATTTGGTATCAGAGCTTAGGGATATGATCTCTGGCGGAGATCGGGGAATACAACTAGGAGGGGAGAGATGAGTAAATCCTTCGCTAGTGTGTCCTACCTAAGCTTATTTGTTGGTCAGTCATAATATTGAGATATTATGTGATATGTTAATTTGTTTAATTAACCCTTGTTTTATGGCAGTATTTGAGAATGGCAGCTGAGAATGCTAACAATGGAGTGAATGAGACTGTGGGAATACCTCTAATCACTAACCATGATAATGTGATGTCAGACGAAGAAGGAATTAGAGATATCTATGTGGTGAGTGAAGAATTGATAGTTGCACCCGAGATAGTCGCAGAGGTAACAGCTGAGACTGAGGAAGAAGAGGAAGAAGAAGTACCAGAGGAGAGTTTATTAGAGGTATTATATGATCAAAATGTAGAATTTCAAAATCGTATTCATGAGTTAGAAGAGCAGGCAGAAGAACGACAGGCGGTCGTGGAACAAAAGGATGCAACAATTCAAGCTTGTGTTACCCGATATGTGATGCTTGAACAGAAGCATTCTTTGGCAGAGTATAAGATGATAAAAATAGAATCTGAGCTGAGAAAAGAAAAAACTGAACGAGTGAGAATAAGTGATGCATGGGCAAAAGCCGCACGACACGTGGATATTGTGGAAAGAGATGTTCGATCTAAGAAGGCTAAAATAGATGATATGAATTTCTCTTTTTGGAAAGTAATTGGGAGAACCCAACATCGAGTTTTGAATTACCCTGTACATAGCGGTCAACCTGAATCCGATATGGATCGAAGATTGATGATTCAGATCATGAATGAGGAGTACGAAGAGGCAGTTGAGGGAGGAATATGTCCTATAGAAAGGTATATTCCAACGGTAATGATGACGCCAAATGTTGCTCCAGACAAGTCAAAGTCGAGTAGTTCGAGGGATGGCGGTTGTCATGACTTCCCAACAAATGAGGAACCCAAATGAAGTTATCATGGGAGAAGAGCAATGGAGAAATCATGATGATCTGAGAGATAAAATCTGAAATGGAAGCAAGGTATTCCCAACTCTTCGAAATACCAGGTACGTAAATTTCGGGGACGAAATTTCATAAGGAGGGGAGATTGTAAGACCCCGAATTTTATGAAATAAAAGTATGCAATTTTTTTTATAATTACTATTCAGTAAATAGTTAAATTGATAAAAGTTTAAAGTTATGGGTGAAATATGAATTTTTTTTTCAAAATAAGCAAGTGGTTATAAAATAATCATTGCTGTCGGGGAATATTCGTTTGGTCGTGGAATATTCTTTCTGTCGGAGAATATTCGTACGACGGCGCAGCTATTTATGGGCCCCATAACGAATAACTGTCGGGTGAAGGAAAACAACAAATTTGAGTTTTTACAAATAACGGCGTAGTTGTTACCGTTAACACTGTTGGAATACCCGGTGGTTAAAATACAGTAATACGCGTTATTGCACAGTAGCACACGGTATTGCATAGTATTTTTGAAATTATTGATTCTTGCGTAAGAAGGCACTACTCAATAATTGTTACAGTAGTTACTGTTCAATATTTTATTTTATTGATTCAATAATTGTTGCGTTGATATTTTATATTATTGTTGTTTCAATAATTGTTGCTGCACAGTATTTTCCTTTATCAGATCAATAATTCATATTATTTGAATAATATTATTAGATAACATTATTGTCAATGTCTAGAAAGTTCTGTCTAAGGAGAGGTTTGGTCATCTAATTGCGCGCCAGTAAGGAGAAATTCTTATTGGAAAGCCCCCTCTTTCCTGGGAACGGCCTGGTTGTCATAAATGTGATTCTGTAATATTATTTGATAATAATTAATTATTGATTCATATGATAAGAAAATATTTATTTTATGTGGATATAAATGAGGGATATATTTTTGTGGTTAAAAAATGAAGGAGTTAATGTTGAGATTTTTATCCGTATTTTTGTCGGAATGGAGGTATTAAAAATCAGGATTTTTGAGATATTTTGCGGGGGTTATAATTTTTAATCCGACCGTTGGATCGTGGTAATTTTTGGATATGTTATACATATATAAGTTGAGTATATGCCCATAAATTTTGAACCGTTAAAAATGAACGTATGATTTATTATGAATTTTATAAGATGACTGGTTCAGAAATTATTGAATTTTCGGAGTTTATCATTTTGGTGGAAAATTCTAGAATTGGTGGGCCCCACTTGTGGTTGGTGAAGAAATGTGCTGAATTATATTTCAAATGTGGTGGGTGGGAATATTAGCAGGTAAAGCCATCAGGTTGCAGGTCAAACCTACCAAAATTTTCCTATAAATAGAGGGCTAAGTTAGAATTGAAAATTACACCAGAAACATAAGCTTTCTCTCTTTCTCTCTCTATATTATGAAGCATATTTTGTGAGTTTTTAGATACTTGGTGAGTTGCTATTCATCAGTGCAAGTTTTCTTCAGCATCATATCCGATATCCAGTCAGAAGTACTGCTCTTTTGAGGTAAGGGATAGTAAGGGATATTAAGGGATTTTAAGGGTTGTTATGATTTTCAGTTTCGTAATTTTTCTGATCTTCAAAAATTCTGGAAAAATTTGAAATGATATTTTGATGAGTTTTCTTGATTGTGTCCAAAAATGGTGATTTTTGGATGTATAGATTGAGAGTTATGAATTTTATGAGAAAAGACTATTTTAGAAGTAACAGCTTATAATTCCTTGTGATTAACTCCAAAATTGATGAAATTTTTATTGGGAGTACATGTATATGATAGAAGTATACTCTGTAAATTTCAGAATTTTTAGACAAAAGTATAATTTTTGATAAATGTCTGAATATTCGGCTATTTTGGCCATATGAAAAATAGTAAATGACTTTTAAAAATTCTGAGAAAAATATATGTTCACTATGGGACTATATTATGCTAAATCCCAGAAAAAAAATATTTTTGGAACTGATTTGATATTTTTCATGAAAATGGTCTAGTTATGAGTAAATGAATTAAATATGTTTTGTGAAGAAAGAAAATTGGAAAATAGGATTTTATGGCTTGAGAATCCTATATGAGGTATATGCAGATTTTTGATGAGGGTTTTGGTTATTGATGATGAAATTGTAAGAGTTGGCATTTTATGATGATTAAATGCATTAATTAGTAAAGTGTAAACAATTAAAATAAATTGTTTATAAATTTAAGTAATGTTATTCTTTCAATATCATTATACCGAAATATTGGTATGGATTTTATTGTAGAATTTCTATCTTTTGTGTCGGGGTTACTATTCATGAGTTACTATTCACGATTTACTATTCATGAGTTACGAATATTATTCTTGAGATTAAAACTATATGTTGATCATATTATTTTTATCATCATATATAACATTTTTATAACCCTGCTGTTGAAATTCTCTTTCACTGGAGTGTAAAGATGGATAGATTATTGGTATGATCATGACTAGGGTTCTCTTTGGCCTGTAGTGCAAAGTTGAATTGTGACTGGTATGATCATGACCATTGAAATTATAATTGAATATCTTAAGCTTAAGTGCAAAGGTGAATTGATCAACATGGTTATAATTATTGTTTATATAAATTCTGAAATGATTATATATTTCTTTGAGATATTAATATCTTTGGCCTGTAGTGCAAAGATGAAATATTGATGAATATCTTTGGCCTGTAGTGCAAAGATGAATTGTTGATGAATATCTTTGGCCCGTAGTGCAAAGATGACATGTTGTTGAATATCTTTGGCCAGTGGTGCAAAGATGAACAGATGTTGAGATAAACATGACCAACTGGTGATACAAATGAATATCTTTGGCCCGTAGTGCAAAGATGGATTTATTAGTATGATTATAAACAGGAACTGTGATTTGGCATAACCATGATCTTTGATGTTTCAGGTAAAGATAGGTGATGAAAATTATCATCGTCCTGGATGAGAAGAGGAATTTAGAACTACAGTTATGATTATGAGTTATTCATATGATTGTGGACCAGAATTGTTGATTGATGTTACAGGGATAAAACATTGTTGGTGGATTTTTAACATGGAGAAGATAATAGACTTTATAGTCTATTTGACTCTTCTAATGGATTGCTCGTTCCGCTGCAACTATGGTTGAAATTTTTATCATTTACCATATGTTCTAAATCTCTGATTTATTATTGATGAAGGCTATTGATAATTTAATTATCTTTAGTCGTGATATTCTTTACTGAGCTAGTTGTGCTCACCCTTTTGCTTCACAATTCCTTTCAGGTAATAAGAGTGTAGCTGGGTCGAGCGAGGGTAACGGGGAAATAGAACGGTGGTCTCTAGCTGTGGATGTTCTCCCGAAGCAGTATAGAAAAGTTCATTTAGTAATTATATTTGGTGAATCCAATAGGGTAAGGTGTACCCAACGTTGGAAGGGTGGTTTGCCTCTATCATACAAGATGTCTAACGACATATAACCTCGTGTCATCATAAGACAGGGATGTGCTCATCCACTTGCTGAGTATATATACGAGCACTACCTATATAATCTTGGTGTTTGTTTAAAGTATAATTCTCAATTAGAGACAGTAGAGATAATGATATGTCAAGAGAAGACTCACCATTGGGAAGAATATGATAGTAATCTTCTCGTTTTTCTTTGGGGTCTATTGGGTAAACCAAGGATAATTCTGTGGCCATATGATATCTATCATAACCTAGACGCATGGCCTCCCATGTACGAAGGTTTTCTTGAGCACTTCCCAAAGATTCTAATTTCTAAAACAGTTTTTGACTATACCTTTATGTAAGGTGTCATTGTGAGGTTATGTCCACGGTTGGAACATGAGTCACATTTGGTATATATTTGTATCCAAACTCACAGCATATGTGTTGTTGTATTTTGCACGACAATTGTTGTAATAAAGTTACAGTTGTTTTCTGTACCATGTATTTGGCGACTCAGAATAGGTTGGATGGAATGGACCTATTTTGGGGGCGTTACACATATGTTCTATGTAAGACCCCAACTTTTATAAATAAAGATGAATTTTCTATAAATATCATTTTTGAATATTATGGAGTTAATTTGATATAATGTTATAGTTGTGGGTAATATTTATAAATTTTGCAAAGTAAGCAAGTTGTTATAAAATATTCGTTTGGTCGGAGAATATTCTTTTTGTCGGGGAATATTCGTACGACGGCACAATCATTGGTGGACCCCACAACGGAATTATTGTCGGATTGAGAAAACGACAGAATTATCTTTCTATAAAAAAATAACGGCTGAGGTGTTACCGTTAAAATCGTTAAAACTGTTGAACTACTCGGTAGTAAAAGTACAGTAATACGCGTGGTTGCATAGTAGCACACGGTATTGATTATTGATGCTTACGTGAGAAGTCACTCAGCTATACTCAATTATTGCTACAGTAATTGCTGCATCATATATCTTAAATTATTGTCATAGTATCATCTGTATAATATGTTATATTATTAAATCAATAATTGAGACGTTGTGGTAAGTTTGGTTATTTTATGGGGGGCCATATGTCATCATCTAAGAGTCTCTTCGTCAATAGTAATTACCGTCGTCAATAGTAATTACCGTCGTCAATAGTAATTACCTTCGTCAATAGTATTTACCTTGGTCAATAGTAATTACCTTCGTCAATAGTATTTACCTTGGTCAATAGTAATTACCTTCGTCAATAGTATTTACCTTGGTCAATAGTAATTACTTTCGTCAATAGTAGTTGTCCCTTCAATATTACCAAGAGTCATTTGACCCTTCGTTAAGACCAAGAGTCATTTGACCCTTCGTTAAGACCAAGAGCCACCCTCAGTTTTTCTATAAATAGAGGCCTAGGGCTTCATTATTTTTCACGAATTCATTCAAGCTATAGAGAGAGAAAGTATAGAGAGAATAAGAGAGAGAGAGAATAAAAGTATTCTGCTACATCACTTTTCCAATATCCAGTTCTTTTAAGGTAGGGAATATTATTTCTTTTATATTCATGAAGAGAACTTCTGTTATTCCATTTGTTATTATTCTGTTGGAATAACCAGTATACGCGGTCTACCCTATACTTGGTGACATTCTTCTATTATTCTGTTGGAACATCCTGTCTGTGTGTTTTACACCGGACCTGGTTCCGTTTATTATTCTGTTGGAACATCCTGTCTGTGTGTTTTACACCGGACCTGGTTCCGTTTTATTATTATTCTGTTGGAATATCATGTCTGTGTGTTTTACACCGGACCTGGTTCCATTATTTATTATTCTGTCGGAATATCCTGTCTGTGCGTTTACGCCGGACCTGGTTCCATTATTTATTATTCTGTTGGAATAACCTGTTTGTGCGGTCTATCGCATGCATGGTGATTTCTTTTGTTATTCCATTCTTTATTGTACTCAGTTGGTTAAGTTTTGACTTCTATACTCCATGAAATTTGTGGAATATCCTTGATAGTTGCGTTTCATCCAGTATCTTTTCAAGAAAATATTCTTCTAAGCGTTCTTGAATTTTACTCCACAATGCAGTATCATGTTGACAATTTGGACGTTGTTAATTCTTGGATAAATTAATTCTTGAACTTGTTTTATTGAATTCTTATATCATTGTCATCATCCTCATGTTCATAAAATGTTGAAAGTCATCTGTGGCCTGTAGTGCATAGATGGACTTGGTATGATTATGACCAGGGATTATTCGGTATAATCATGACCGTAATGTTACAAATGATGTGGTAAAAGTCCTCATTGGCCCGTAGTGCATTGATGGACAGTTGTTGGCATGATCATGACCATTAATGAATACACGAATATCCTTGGCCGTAGTGCAGGGGTGATTCGATGATGTGGATTATTTTATTAAGCTGAGTCTCAGCGATCACAGTGTTGAAAAACCTTTTAAATCATAAAAGATAGTAGAGTTTATTTTCTACTTGACTCTTTTAATGGATTGCTTGTTCCGCTGCAGTTAAACTTGATGTCTATTATATTTTATCAGTTTAACATTGTTGAAGGCTAATGATAATTTATTCTGCATTATCTTAGTCATAATATTTCTTACTGGGCTAGTTGAGCTCACCCTTTCTTTCACTGTTCTCTTCAGGAAATGAGAACGTAGCTGGGGCAAGTCGGGGAACGGAGTGATGGTCCGAAGAATAGTATTAGTTAGTAGTCCTCACTATTCTATATAATGGTGTGTTAATAAATGTAATGAGGACTCCTTTTGAGTATGAATACTCTCTAGAAGATAATATTTGTATTCAAACTCACAGTTTATGTTTTGTCGTATTGTACACGACAGTTGTATTATTAAGTTGTATTTGTATTCTGTACTATGTATCTGACGACTCAAGATGGGTGATGTATACCTATTTTTGGGGGCGTCACATTCTAAATCTCTGATTTATTATTGATGAAGGCTATTGATAATTTAATTATCTTTAGTCATGATATTCTTTACTGAGCTAGTTGTGCTCACCCTTTTGCTTCACAATTCCTTTCAGGTAATAAAAGTGTAGCTGGGTCGAGCGGGGGTAACAAGAGAATAGAACGGTGGTCTCTAGCTGTGGAGTTCTCCCTAAACAGTATTGACAAGTGTGTTGTATACATCTTTTAGTAGTTATATTTGGTGAATCATATAGGGTGAGGCGAACCCAACGTTGGAAGGGTATTTTGCCACTATCATACAAGATGTCTAATGACATACAACCTCGTGTCATCATAAGACAGGGTTGTGCTCATCCACTTGCTAAGTATATTTACGAGCACTACCTATATAATCTTGGTGTTTGTTTGAAGTATAATTCTCAATTAGAGACAGTGGAGATAATGATAAGTCAAGAGAAGACTCACCATTGGGAAGAATATGATAGTAATCTTCTCATTTTTCTTTGGGGTCTATTGGGTCAACCAAGAATAATTCTGTGGCCATATGATATCTATCATAACCTAGACGCATGGCCTCCTATGTACGAAGGTTTCCTTGAGCACTTCCCAAAGATTCTAATTTTTAAAACAGTTTTTGACTATACCTTTATGTAGGTATCACTGTGAGGTGTTGTCCACTGATGGGACATTTGTCACATTACGGTTGGGACACGAGTCACAGTTGGTATATATTTGTATCCAATCTCACAGCATATGTGTTGTTGTATTTTGTACGATAATTGTTATAATAAAGTTGTAGTTGTTTTCTGTACCACGTATTTGGCGACTCAGAATAGGTTGGGTGAAATGGACCTATTTTAGGGTTGTCACACCAAACCTCGTAAGTTTCATTAGAAGATTGTGTTTAGAACATTTACAACATATTATATACTTCTTACTAATCATGAAATGCATAATTTTTATATAGATCGAGGCAACTCGAGATTTTTTACGAACCTTTTTTCAATACCACCAGTGCAGAACCCTCACCATGTGTACGAGGAGTGATATGTAAGTTGATGTTCAAAGAAGGGTACCGAGGAGTTTTTGAAGATACCAAAAATACCATCCCCAATGTTCCACAAGAGCAGCTCACGCAAGAAACGTCATTCTTCGGTTTTGATCCATTTAGTCATGGCGAAGCCACGTTGGAGGGTGTGGGGTCAATTGACCCCACTTGAAATTTTTTTTTTTAATAATATATGATAAATTTAGAAGAAATTTAAGTATAATGAATAAATTGATCCCACTGAAACTTTATAAATTTTTTAATATACGTGGTCAAATTGAATTTTTTTTAACTTTCTCAATTCTATATTACTTCTACTCCTTGATATATGCATCTTCCTCTAATATTTTTAAAATAAATAATAATCTAATTTATATTATTTTTATAACATAAGAAATTTAAATATTCATTAGCAAATTTTTAATTAAAAAGACGTATTAGGGGTCAATAAGGTGTGTGTGTGTACATATATATATATATATATATATATATAATTAAAAATTTTGGCTTCACCACTGTATTCAGTCAATACAATCAAGGATCCTTTAATTGGCCAATGTAGTTAACCCTAATATTAGAAAAAATGTCAGTCTTGAATCATATTCAGGGCCTATTCTCAGTAGGGAGGAAGGCATGTCTAATATTTTTTCTTGGCTAGAGGTGGAGCGGCCAGTGTACTTTAAGAAGATCCTCTTAAACCATTGAAGATAGAAAATATGGAGCGGTTAAACTGGAATTAGTTTTCTGATGTGGTGGACCAAACACAATTTCCTCATATAGGTCCTGATGACGAGTACAGATTGGCGTATAAGGACCTACTATCGCTTTGGCCAGGGAACGAAGTATGTGATCAGACGATCGACATGTATTTCAATTTGTTGAAGTTACGTGAAGAAAGTCTACGGCAAGGCCGGTACGAGCAATGCAAATTTTATTTCATGCCATATTATTTTTTCCAATTATTACGACAATGATATCAACCATATAGAAAACTTTCAACAGCAAATAAGAAGAAATATGACTTTTCTGATGTGGTGCCCTTTTTTCAACCAAGGAGTACAACTGAAAATGTCAAATTGTGATTTTGCATTTCTTCTAGTAAACTACCAAAACTCCCATTATTTTTTATTCGTTATAGATATTAAACAATGGCGGGTTATGCTGGTAGATTTTTTGTACGATGACGTACCAAGTTACAAAATAAGTAGTTAATATCATCGAGAGTTAGAATATGTGGTATGTCCTTACTTTTGTCTATTTGATATTTCAATTACATTTATGTTATAGTGTTTTATTAACATTATATTTTTTTAATGTACAATGTGATTTTGTTGCAAACGCAATGTGGATTTACAACCTTAAGAAAAAATTCCCAAAGAAAAATATGGGTTGGGCATTTAAGACATTCCGACCTAAATAAAAGAATGTTTTGGATTGCAAAGTCTACGTAATGAAAGTACGTTGACTACATTGTCCAAGACATGTCTTTATGGGAGGTCGACTAGTCCGCATAAGATGCCTTCTTGTTTAGGTATAGAATTGTCCATTAATTACGTAAGTATAGGGCTAAAGATATAACATTTACACATATGACTAGTAGAGTCACATATGTATCTTAATTTGTACACTGTAAACATATAATATTGGATTTACACTTTGTGATTTTGATGGTGTAAATTATGTTTGTAATTTGATCTATATAGTTTGTGAATATTCTTCCTTGATTGTTGTTGGTTACGATATGTCATTTACAGTTTAAAAGCGGGGAAACCACTTAAATTCATATAGGAAGTTTTAAAAAATTTGTCACCCACAGTTTAATAATGTGGAGCCTGGAAGTGGTATTCAGAAACTTAAATAAATAAAACAATCCACATTTGGCATCCGTAATATTAAACTGCGAATCCTGGAAACATGCACATCTGTAGTATTAAAACAACGACGTTTTAATGTTATTATGAAAAACAACATCATTTTCATATTAAATCAGAGTTCGCAGTATCAAACTGTGAATGGAACTTACTTAAAAATAATGTTGTTTCCCAGTTGACATTAAATCAACGTCCACAATATTAAAGTGTGGATGAGACTTATCGAAAAACGGCTTCATTTTGCAGTTGACCATATCTAGCGTTCGCAATGTGGATTTTGAAGAAGTTGGAGAAATATTAACATTAAGAACATTTGTATTTGAATTATATTCGATCCTAGCCATTATGGTTTTTCCACTCTTGAGGTTCAGATCTTGTTCCACTAAAATACCCTACTTTCGAGGACTTGTTTGATACTAAGTTGTTGATGTTTATTCCACTATGATGTTGTTTGCTTGGTTGAATCCATTATAGATGAACTCATAAGCTGTGATGAAGTTCTAATTGTGAGTAAAATGAAAGAAAACAAAAGGATGACCAAATTTGGCATAGTGGAAGAGAGAGATTTTGGGATAATGGCTTTTTTATTATCTTTTCTCTCTCCTCTCTTCACACCAGGCTATGTAGTTTAATATTGCGGACGAAGACTGTAAGACCCCAACTTTTATGAATAAAGATTAATTTTCTCGAAATACCTTTTTGAATAATAAGGTGTGGATTTGATATAATGTTATAGCTGTAGGTAATATTTACAAATTTTACAAAGTAAGCAAGTTGTCATAAAATATTCGTTTGGTCGGAGAATATTCATTTTATCAGGGAATATTCGTACAACGACACAATCATTGTTGGACCCCACAACGGAATTACTGTCGGAGTGAGACAACGACAGAATTAACTTTTTATAAAAATAACGGCAAAATTTTTACCGTTAACTGTTGAAATACCCGGTGATAAAAGTACAGTAATACCCGTGGTTGCACAGTAGGACACGATATTGTACAGTATCTTTGATTATTGATGCTTACGTGAGAAGTCACTCAATTTTTTTCAATTATTGCTGCATAGTATCTCACATTATTGATTCAATTATTGTCATAGTATCATCTGCAAAATATTTTATGTTATTAAATCAATAATTGAGATGACAAAGTTATTCATATTATTATTTATATTATTGACGATGTCAAGAAAGTTCTATCGAGGAAAGAAGTTTGGTCACCTAATTGCGCGCCAATAAGGAGAAGTCTTTATCGGAAAGCCCCCTCTTTCTTAAAAATGATCTGATTGTTAATATTGTGAGTTATAAATGATAAATAACTATTATTAAAAATATATTTTGTGAAGCCAAGTGATTTGAGATAAATATAGGGGATTTTTATGAAGTATTTGTTGTAATTTTGACTTATTATATGGACCCCCACTTACATATTTTTTAAAATCGTCGGTAGAAAGTATCTCAGTTTTATTTATATATATATATATATATATTATAAATTTTGTTTTTTATGTAAAATAGAATATATTATATTTTATTTGATTGTATAGTACTGCATAGTGTTGCAAAGTACTGTATAGTGTGTGCATAGTGCTGTATAGTAAATTCATTTTTTTAAAAGTTTCAGCTGATTGCAGTGCCCTTGAACTTCTACTGTGCAGTCCGTGATTTTATTTTCTAAATAGTATCCAGTCAGTCTTCTATAAATAGGATGCTTAGTTTAGAATTGAAAATCAGACCAGAATAAGAGAATTCTTCTTTTATAATATTGAGCGTATTTCTTTAGAATTTAAGGAAGCTTTGACTGTAGAAAACAGTGCAAGTTTTCTTCAAGAATATTCCCGTTATACCATTCAGAAGTACTCTCATTTTAAGGTAAGATATATTATTTTTGTTCAATATTTATAAGAAATAATATTTTCTTCCATACTCTGTAGTATGTAAGTAATATTATTTCATTTCAGATTCTGAATTCTACACTAATTTTGTTAAGTATTGCTTCTATACTCCTTAAAATTAGTAAAATATTCTTGAAATTGGTAGAATATCATTGAAATTTTTGCATCATTTAATATCGTTTCACAAGGATATTTTTCTGAACATTCTTATTAAAGTTTAATCTTTTCATGTCGGAATACTATTCACGGGATACTATTCACTCGGATCCTATTCATGACAAAAATTGATTTTCTTTCTGTCCAAATTATTTTTGATACACTATTATTCTTGAATTTTACTCTACAAAGCAGTATCATGTTGACAATTTGGGCATTATTGAATTCTGAATAAATTGAATTATAAATCTTTAAAATTTATCCTTACTCTCATTTAATTGAATTCTTATATCATTGTCATCATCCTTATGCTTATATTATGATGAAAGTCATCTTTGGCCCGTAGTGCATAGATGGACTGTTGATTGGTATGATTATGACTATGTATCGGTATAATCATGACTTGTAATGTTACAAATGATATGGTAAAAGTTCTCATTGGCCCGTAGTGCATTGATGGACAATTGTTGGCGGAATTTTTACCGTTAACTGTTAAAATACCCATTGATAAAAGTACAGTAATACGCGTGGTTGCATAGTAACACACGGTATTGATTATTGATGCTTACATGAGAAGTCACTCTGTTTTGTCTAATTATTGCTACAGTAATTGTTGCATAGTATCTCACGTTATTTGATTCAATTATTGTCAATATTTTTTTTATTATTAAATCAATAATTGAGACGATACAGTTATTCATATTATTATTTACAATATTGACGATGTCTAGAAAGTTCTGTCGAGGAGAGGTTTGGTCACCTAATTGCGCGCCAATATGGAGAAATCCTTATTGAAAAGCCCCTCTTTCCTGGGAACGATCTGGTTGTTAAATATTGCGAATAATAATAATAGTGAATAAATGTTGTTGAAAATATTGAGAGAATTTTTATGAAGTATTTGATGTATATTTTGCTTATTTTATGGACCCCCATTTACCCATTTTTTAAAATAATCAGTAAAAAATAATTTAATATAATAAAGGTGGGGCCACATGTGGGGCCCACTAGAGGAAAAAAATGGAATGGGTGGAAAAAGTCTGGTGTCGCGGGAGGAATTGGAATGGTGGGATTATATATATATATATATATATATATATATATATATATATATATATATATATATATATTATAATAAATTTTATTTTTTATGAAAAATAGAATATATTATGTTTTATTGAATATTATAATTAAAATTTGAAAAAAACGGACATCCTAAAATTTTTTCTCTGCCCGTGATGCGTTCGTCCTAAATTATTACTATACAGTCCGTGAAAAACTTTTCTAAATAGTATCCTTCCATTCTCCTATAAATAGAATGCTTAGTTAGAATTAAAAATCACACCAGAATAAGAGAATTCTTCTTCTATAATATTGAGCGTATTTCTTTAGAGTTTTAAGAAGTTTTGAGCGTAGAAAACAGTGAAAGTGTTTTTCAAGAATATCCCCGCTATACCAGTTGGAATACTCTTCTTTTCAAGGTAAGGAATATTATTTTATTCAGTATTCATATGAAATAATATTTTCTTCCATACTCTGTAGTATGTAAGTAATATTATTTCGTTTCAAATTTCTAATTCTACACTTATTTTGTTAAAGTTTTGGTTTCTATACTCCATAAAATTAGTAGAATATCCTTGATATTTGCGCTTCATCCAGTATTTTTTCATGGAAATATTATTCTGAGCATTCTTGATAAGTTTTAACTTTTTTCATGTCGGAGTACTATTCACGGGATTACTATTCCCGAAGTACTATTCACTCGGGGTACTATTCATGATAAAAATTGATTTTTTTCCGGTCCAAATCATTTTTGATACAATATTATTCTTGAATTTTACTTCACAAAGCAGTATCATGTTGACAATTTGAACATTATTGAATTTTGAATAAATTAAATTATAAATCTTTAAAAATTTATCTTTTGCTTTCTTCTAATTGAATTCTTATATCATTGTCATCATCCTCGTGCTTATAATGTTATGAAAGTCATCTTTGGCCCGTAGTGCATAGATGGACTTGGTATGATTATGACCAGAGATTATTCGGTATAATCATGACCGTAATGTTACAAATGATGTGATAAAAGTCCTCATTGGCCCGTAGTGCATTGATGGACAGTTGTTGGCATGATCATGACCATTGGTGAAAACACGAATATCCTTGGCCCGTATTGCATGGATAATTTATGGTCGTAATATTAATGAATATCATTGGCCGTAGTGCAGGGATAATTCAATGATGTGGATTATTTATTAAGCTGAGTCTCAGCGATAAAACTGTTGATAAACTTTTTAAATCATAGAAGATAGTAGATTTCATGTTCTACTTGACTCTTCTAATGAATTGCTTATTCCGCTGCAGTTAAACTTGATGTTTATTATATTTTATCAGTTTAACACTATTGAAGGCTAACGATAATTTATTCTGCATTATCTTAGTCATAATATTTCTTACTTGGCTAGTTGAACTCACCCTTTGCTTTCATTGTTCTCTTCAGGAAATGAGAATATAGTTGGGACGAGTCGAGGAACGGAGTGACGGTCCAGATGTTTGCATTAGTAGTCCTCACTATTCTGTAAAATAGTGTGATAATAAATGTATTGAGGATTTATTTTGAGTTTTAATACTGTCTAGAAGATAATATTTGTATTAAAACTCACAGCTCATGTTGTATATTTAAGTTTGTATTTGTATTCTGTACCATGTATTTGGCGACTCAGATTAGGTGATGTATACCTATTTTGGGGGCGTAACAAAGACCGCGATTGATTGTTTTACCATTATCAAATTTATTAAGTTGTTGAATTTTCTACTTTATTTAAATTTCTTGTATAATTTTCTTTATTTATGTAGACAAACTATTATTATTATATATAAAGAGACAAAATGAAGGAAATCGTTAGTAAAGTTATATTTTTTGGGCAGCAATAAATTTCATCGATCGCAATAATTTTTTTTCGATGAAAATTAATACCGTCATTTTGTCGTAAGTTGTAATTCTCTTATAATGATTATTTCTAAGACTATAAAATTAGCAAACATTTTGGGCTTGATTCGTACTCGTTCAACTAAAAGTTTAATTTATACTCGACTTGAAATATAAATGATTCAAATATGAGTAAATTTTAAAATTCGATAAATTACTCGAACTTTCTCAAATTAAAATTTTTTATTTATACTCAGGTCGTTCAAAATGTTCAAACTGTTCGGGCTCAATTCGAGATCGTGTTCGACTCGGTAGCTAAACGAGCCACAATCAAACCTTATTTTATACTCAATAAATTTTGTAACCCAAATATGAGCAACTCAATACTCGGTTCGACTCAGTTCATTTATATCCTTAATTATTTCTCTTCAATTACAATATGTCTATTTAATATACAATCATCTTATCCATACACTACAATTCTCTATAATAACGTGCATTAATTACAGTTAAAATAAAACTCTTTCAAATTTGTCCATATGTTAAATCATATAATAATAACAAGTATATAATTGGTCTATCCCTCTTTTCACAAGAGTTCACAACTAAAAAAATGGTCATTTGTGATGGCAAAAATCCATCACAAAAAGTAGAAAAATCATCACGAAAGGTTTACGCGATGACTTTAAGCATCACAATGACCGTCTTATTTACGCCCATCATGAAAAGTTTTACGTGATGGTTTTGGCAATCACGAAAATGCTTAGTGCTTTTGTGATGATTAATACAATCACATTAACACGTAATCTATTGTGATTGTTAAAATCATCACAAAAAAACAAAACTTTAAGGATCAGAGGTAAGAATGTGAATATTTATTTATGTATAATTTATTTCACTATATTAATTGTATTAAATGATACTTGTAGGATTCGACCCTCCCCCCCCCAATTTACAAACTAAATAACGAGTATTACCGCTACACCAAAACCCAGATCATGATTATTGTAAGACCCCAGATTTTATAAAATAAAAATATTTAATTTTTTTTATAAATATTATTCTAAATAGTAAGGTGATAATTTAATAAATGTTATAATTATGGGTGATATATGCAAATTTTACAAAGTAAGCAAGTTGTCATAAAATGTTCGTTTAGTCGAGAAATATTCTTTTTCTCGGAGAATATTCATACAACGATGCAATCATTAGTAGACCCCACAACAGAATAATTGTTGGATATAGAAAGCGACAAAAATAACGACAAGATTTTTACCGTTAAACTGTTGAAATACCCGATGATAAAAGTATAGTAATATGCGTTGTTCCATAGTGGTATGCGGTATTGCACAGTAGCACACGGTATTGCACAATATCTTTGATTATTGATGCTTACGGTCACTGATTATTCCATTCAATAATTACCACAGTAGTTGCTGCATAGTATCTCATATAATTGATTCAATTATTGTCACAGTATCATCTGCACAATACTTTATATTATTAAATCAATAATTAACACAACACAGTTACTCATATTATTATTAGCATTATTGACAATGTCTAGAAAGTTCCGTCGATGAAAGGGGTTAGGTTATTTAATTGCGCACCAATAAGGAGAAATTCTTATCGGAAAGCCCACTCTTTCTTGAAAACGATCTGGTTGTTAATATTGTGAGTAATAATATTAATAATGAATCATTGTTGAAAGATTAAAAATGTGTTATGGTAATTATTTATTCAATTTTTGATATAAATAGAGGGGTTTGTCATGAGGCGTTTGTTGTAAGTTTGACTTATTATTCCATGGGAGGACGTGCTAATTGTTCAGACTGTCGGTTGAAGTTTTAGTAGTAAATCAATATGGGCCGTCGGTTGAAGTTTTAATAGTAAATCAATATGTACCGTCCGTTTTAATAGTAAATCAATTTGGACCGTCCGTGAATCAGTTACTATTTAGTTCATTCTCCTATAAATAGAAGCTCATTTCTTCCTTCTGTCTCACGAATTCACTAAAACTATAGAGAGAGAAACTATAGATAGAGAACAAGAGAAAAAGAAGAAGAGTATTCTGCAACTACACTATTATAATATCCAATCTCCTACTAAGGTAAGGGGTACTATTTATTTCATATTCGTAAAGGATGTTGTTTTTTTCATTCTCATAAGGGTTGTCATTCTATTCCTTATTAATCTGTAGGAATAACATGTCTACGCGGATTACCGCATGCTTGATGAATAACCATTCGTATTCATTCTTTATTAAATTATGAAAATGATCTGTTTACGCGGATTACCACATGACGGGTGAAAATCTATTTGCAGTTTCGTTTATTATTTCATTTTATATTCCTAAATCTAAACTTATTATGATAAGTATTGCTTCTATAATTCTAATCTTTTCATATCGGGGTACTATTCATGTCGAAGTACTATTCATTCAGGGTACTTTGCATGACGAGGTACTATTCATGTCGGGGTATTATTCACGATAAAATTAGTTTCTTTTTATGTCCAAATTATCTTTGATATATAAATCTTATTCTTACATTTGAATCCACGTTTTGATCATCATGTTAACCATTTGGACAATCTTGAACTTTAGATAAATTGAATTAAAAATATCTAATATTTATCCTTGATCTCACTGGATTCATTCTTTATATCATTGTTATAATCCTCAGACTTAAATTGTAGTTAAAGTTATCTTTGGCCCGTAGTGCAAAGATAAACTGTTGATTGGTATGATTATGACCAGGAACTGTGTATTGGTATAATCATGACCATTAATGTTACAGATAAAAACTTGTGATGAAAGTTCTCTTTGGCCCGTAGTGCAAATAAGAACTATTGATTGATATCTTTGGCCCGTAGTACAAAGATGAACTGTTGATTAGTATGATTATGACCAGAAACTATGTATTGGTATAATCATGACCTTTAATGTTACAGATAAAGACTTGTAATGAAAGTTCTCTTTAGCCCGTAGTGCAAAGAGGAACTCTTGATTGATATCTTTGGCCGTAGTGTAAAGAAGAACTGTTGATTGATATCTTTGGCCCGTAGTGCAAAGAAGAACTGTTGATTGATATCTTTGGCCCGTAGTGCAAAGATAGATAGGTGTTTGCCATGATCATGACCACTGATGATACAAATGAATATCTTTGGCCCGTAGTGCAAAGATAGACTATTATTTGGCAGGATCATTGGTTTTACAATTGAACATATTTGACCCGTAGTGCAAAGATAGATAATTGATTGGTATGATCATGACCATTGATATTACAATTGAATATCTTTTACCCACAGTGCAAAGATAGACAATTGATTGATATGATCATGACCATTGTTGTTACATTTGAATGTCTTTGGCGTAGGGTGTAAAGACGATATGATTATTGAGTGTCTGTAACCTTTGTGACAAGGACATTGAATGAAAGTTTTATTAAGCCTTTGTGGCAAGGAGAAACTGTTGATTTACATTATTATATACATGAATTGTGAATTTAACTATAATCTTTGGTGGTTTAGGTGAAGACAGGTGATGAAAGTTCTCTTTGTCTTGGGTATAACAAAGAACTCTTGATGGGTATTACAGGAATGAAATATTAATGATGGACTTTTAATTTGGAGGAGATAGTAGACATTATGTTCTACTTGACTCTTCTAATGGACTGTTAATTCCGCTGTAATTATGATTGAACACTTTTATCATCTACCATATGTTCTAAATATCTGATTTATTACTGATGAAGGCTATTGATAATTTAATTATTGTGATGCCTCCAAAATAGTATACACGACCTATCTTGAGTCACCAGAAATAACACTACTGACAACTTCATTTATACAACTGTCGTGCAGAATACGACAACATAATAGCTGAGAGTTTTGAATGGTATTATCGTAATCTTTCAACAGCTCGAGCCAACGTCTTTGGCGTATGTTATGTTCGTTCTAGGTGAAGAAATATTTGAGAGTTTTGTATCGGGTTCAAGGCCGATACAAAATTCGATTTCACGCTCTGGGGGTAGGCTAGGAAGTTCTTCAGGGAATACGTCAGGAAAATTTATTAACAATAGAAATATCATTCAAATCTGACGTATTTTTGTTTAAAATCCATGACATGGGCTAAGAAAGATTGACATCCGTTTTCAATAAACGAATGACTTTATTTCTTGATATGGCAGTGATTGACTTTAGTGGTTTGGTTGTTTGAATTCGCATAATAGGTTGGTTAGGAATATGAAGGCTAACAACCTTACGAAAACAATCAATTTTAGCATGATGAGTAGTTAACTAGTCAATTCCTAAAATCACATTAAATGCAAGTATTTTCAAAGAAATAAGTTCGACAGGTAATGTGAAGGTGCCGATTTGAATCAAACAAGACTTTTAAACAGTGGATGTAATATAGGTTTCTCCCAATGGAGTTTCAACAGATAAGTCAAAGTCTAATTTCTCTATAGTCAAATTTAAATGTTAAGCGCAAGTAGGTAAAATAAAAGAATGGGTAGAACCGGTATCAAATAAGGTATAGATTTCGTAAGAGTTTATGATTAGCTTACCTGTGATAACCTCGTTCGGGTTCCTCGCTTTTTAGGAGGTCACGACAAACGCTCTCCCTTGAACTACGGACTTTGACTTGTCTGTGACGACCTTTGGTGTCTCTATTCCAGCTGGACTTGACTTCACTACACGACAAAATCGGGCTAGGTGACCTCCTCTTTCGCAATTGTAACACGTTTTGGGTTGCTGCGTACAGTTTGGACTGATGTGTCCCCTTCCCTCCGCATTTGTAGCATACGACCGATGGATTTCTGTCGTTTTCTAACTCCGACAGTAATTCCGTTGTGGGGTTCACTAATGATTGTGCCGTCGTACGAATATTCCCCGACCAAACGAATATTTTATGACAACTTGCTTACTTTACAAAATTATTAAATATTGCCCCACAACTATAACATTATATCAAATCTACACCTTATTATTCAAAATGATATTTAGATAAAATTAAATTTTTATTCATAAAAGTTGGGGTCTTACAATTATCTTTATTCATAATACTCTTTAGTGGGCTATTTGTGTTCACCCTTTTGCTTCACAATTTCTTTCAGGTAATAAGAGTGTAGCTGGGTCGAGCGGGAATAACATGGGAGTAGAGTGATGGTCTGTGATTGTTGAAGTTTCTCAATACATTATAAAACAACATGACAATATATAATTAGATTGAGGACTTAAAATGTTTGTATCTTATTTTATACGTCATTTAATAGTTAATTTTGGTAAGCAACAATAGGGTGAAGTAGAGGCGGAACCAGGGGGCTCGAGGGGGGGTATATGACCCCCTAGGATGAAGCACGAGATCATCTTCTCCGGCAAGGTCACCTGCCCACCCTCAGGCGCGGCTACCAGACTTTCCACCATTAAGCGGACGCAAAACTTCGCTGCTAAAGCCGATGCGTAGCGTTTGGCACAGGTTATGGCTTCATAGACAGCCGACGATGATGAAGAGGAAGACGATGATCTAGGGTTTCGTTTTGGCGCTCCTTCTTTTTCCAACAACAATTTAAAGCCTACCAGCATTAGTAATAGCAACAATAGTAGTGCTTTGCCTGCTGTTTCGCTTGCTAAACCTAATAGATCCCCCTCGCCTGCAGTAAAATATTCTAATCTCAAAATTATCAAAATTAACTGGATGCCGTCAGTTCTAATAGCCATTGCCAATTGATAAAGTTCCTCAATGAATTTTATGTGAGATTTTCTTATTTTCCATATATTTTATATAGTTAGGTGTACTAGAGGAGCGTCCTGTTTGGATGTACATAAATATTTTTGGTGATCCCACTAATGCAACTTTATAAACAGTTATTTTAGTATAACTTAGAGATCTGTTTACCTAGATTGAAACTCAAAAGCTAATGGCTTTCTTGTATATGAAAATCCACTGGATTGAGAGTGATTCCGAAGTAAATAGTGATCTTGACTCGTTTTTCTTTTTTTGGATTGATCTGTTTCTATATTAAGACCAAGACAAAGAATAGAGACCTCTGTCAAGCCCAACACCATGATGGTTATTCTTTTAACTAAATAATACTCAAGAAAGAAAATACTGATGATAGGTGCTTTGAGAATTGAGACCTTACTTCAAGAAAATTGAGGTCACTGTTTTCATATGTGTTGCAATCAACCAGTTGGGTCTGAATATTGGTGTTTTTGCTGATAGCGTGCTGCCTTGTGCATTGGGCCACGATTCTCTTGTCGATATGCATTGAGCCGCTAATATACTTTCTATTTTTTTCAATCTAGGTCAAAATCAAACCCAAAGACCTTAACTCCGCTCCCTCGCGGATTGCACAGTATTTTTAAATTATTGATTCCTACGAAGGAAGACACTACTCAATAATTGTTACAGTAGTTACTGTTCAATATTTTATTTTATTGATTCAATAATTGCTGCATTGATATTTTATATTATTGTTGTTTCAATAATTGTTACTACACAGTATTTCCCATTATCAGATCAATAATTCATATTATTTGAATAATATTATTAGATAGCATTATTGAAAATGTCTAGAAAGTTCTGTCTAAGGAGAGGTTTGGTCACCTAATTGCGCGTCAGTAAGGAGAAATATTTATTGAAAAGCCCCCTCTTCCCTGGGAACGGCCTGGTTGTCATAAATGTGATTCTGTAATATTAATTGTGAATAATTAATTATTGATTCATATGATAAGAAAATATTTATTTTATGTATATATAAATGTTAGATATATTTTGTGGTTAAAAATGAAGGAGTTAATGTTGAGGTGTTTTATCAGTATTTTTGTCGGAATGGAGGTATTAAAAATCAATCAGGGTTTTTGAGATATATTGCGGGGGTTATAATTTTTAATCCGACCGTTGGATCGTTGTGATTTTTGGATATGTTATACATATATAAGTTGAGTATATATCCATAAATTTTGAATCGTTAAAAATGAACGTATGATTTGTTATGAATTTTAAGAGATGACTGGTTCAGAAATTGTTGAAGTTTCAGAATTTATCATTTTGGTGGAAAATTCTAGAATTGGTGGGCCCCATTCTTGGTTAGTGAAGAAATGTGCTGAGATTTTTATTCAAATGTGGTGGGTGAGAATAGTAGCAGGTAAAGCCATCAGGTTACAGGTTAAGTCTGCTTCGGCATACTAATATTTTCCTATAAATAGAGGGCTAAGTTAGAATTGAAAATCACATCAGAATTCATAAGTTTTCTCTCTCTAGATTATTGAGTGTATTTTGTGAGTATTTAGATACTTTGAGAGTTGCTATTCAGCACAAGTTTTATTCAGCCTCATATCCGATATTCAGTCAGAAGTACGGTTATTTTGAGGTAAGGGATATTATTTTCTTCTTAAATGATATTATTTTCTTCAATATCATTATGCTGAAATATTGATATGAGTTTTTTATCAAATTTGGAACTTTTTGTGTCGGGATTACTATTCACGTATACGGCACTATTCACCGAAAAATAAAATTTTCTTCTTTTTTTGTCCAAGATGTCTATTATGGTTACTATCTTTGATTGTATCCATGTTTTGATCTTTATTTTTGATTTCTGCTTCACAATTGATTATTATGAAGTATTATTGATCTTGGATAAACTGTTATACGAATCCCTACTATTTGTCCTTCTGTCTCACTGGATTCGTTTTCTTTAAGATATTTTTCATCATCCTCAGTCCTAAATGATGATATTACTGAATATCTTTGGCCTGTAGTGCAAAGATGTATGATTACCTGATGAATATCTTTGGCCTGTAGTACAAAGATAAACAGGTGTTGAGATGAACATGACTGACTGGTGATACAAATGAATATCTTTGGCCTGTAGTGCAAAGATGAATATTTGGTTAAAGATGATTATTAATTGATGTTACAGGGATAAAATATTGATGATGGACTTTTAAATCTTAGAAGATAGTAGAATTCATTCTCTACTTGACTTTTCTAATGGTTTGCTGTTTCCGCTGCAGTTGTTGATCTAAAACTTGTTATCGATTATATTCTATCAGATTTTTCCCTGTTGAATACTAATGATAATTTGTTGTATATTATCTTAGTCATAATATTCTTTACTGGGCTAGTTGAGCTCACCCTTTTCCTTTTTGTTCCATTTTTCTTCTCAAGAGGTGAGAACATAACAGGATCTAGTCGGGGTATGGAGTGATGGTTGTCCTCACTATTTCTGTAAAATAGTGTTTGAATAATTGTAATGAGGACTTACTTGAGTGTGGATATTGTTTAGAAGACAATATTTGTATTTAAACTCATAGTATGTGTTGTCGTATTTTGCACGACAATTATATTATTAAAGTTGTAGTTGCTTTTTGTATCATGTATTTGGCGACTCAGAATTGGTGTTGTATACCTATTTTGGGGTTGTCACAGTTGGTATCAGAGCTTAGGGATATGATCCCTGGCTGAGATGTGAGACAAGAACTAGGAGGGGAGAGACGGGGAATTCCTTCGCTAGTATGACCTGAATAAGTTTATTTGGTAATTATTTGGTTGGTCAGATATAGGGATAATATGTTGCATGTCAATTAACCCTTATTTTATGGCAGTATTTAAGAATGGCAGCTGAGAACGTTAATAATGGAGTAAATCAGACCGTGGAGACACCTTTAATAACCACCAGGGGAACGTGCAACAGGAAGACAATATTCCTCCTGTAAACAATATTACCGGGCAAACGATGAATGATGGAATGTTTAGGAACTTTTTGCAGTTCATGCAAAATCAGACGAGGGAGACTCGTGTGCAGAATACAGGTGGAAATGATAACAACGCGCGGTTTGTCACAGCCAAGCAGTTCAAAGAATTGGGACCACCAGAATTTAAGGAAAAGCCGGATCCGATCATGGCGGAAACATGTGTCAAGCAAATTACCAAGATATTTGATATCTTGGGATGCACGGAGGAACATAAGGTTCCATTCGCCACCTTTATGTTCCGCGGTGAGGCAGACTACTGGTGGGAGTCTTTGAAGCGTACCCAGCCTGACGCACTCAACATGTCCTGAGAAACGTTTCAGAAACTGTTTAATGACAAGTACTTTCCTGAAAGTATTCGTCATATGAAGGAGGTAGAGTTTATTAGACTGGAACAAAGCAACATGACGGTGTCCCAGTACGAGGCGAAGTTTGCAGAGTTATCCAGGTTTGCACCTCATTTGGTCGAGAATGAGGAAAGAATGACAAGGATGTTTCTGAGATGTTTAAAACCCGAGATTTGGCAATATCTTATCTCTCATAAATTTTCTTTATATTCAGATGTTGTAAACAGGGCTCAATTATTAGAGCGAGATAATTAGTATGTTCAACCGAGGGACCACAACCAGGGTCATACTGGTGACAGCAGTCATCGGAGTGATGAGAACCAGCGAGGAGGGAAAAATACAGACAAAAGTGGTAACCACTCGGGTGGTCATCGTGGCCATAATAATAGGAGAGGTGAGTCAAGTGAAAATTTCAAGAAGAGAAGATTTAGCGATGACAGGAAGACGTCGACAGCAGCACCAGCACCAGGAACAAATTCTAGGGGAGGAGAACGACCGCCAGTTAGATGTTACAGATGCGGAGAGGAGGGACATATAAGTCCAAACTGCCCACAACAGTTCAAGGTATGTTATAATTGTGGAAAGGAAGGGCATATTGCTCGAGATTGTACTATAGCGAAACCAAGTCCAACTGGGACGGTAACACCAAAGGCGGATACGGACAAAATAAAGTCGGCGGTTTCTGGAAGAGCGTTTGTCGTGACTGCCCAAAACGCGAGGAACCCGAACGAAGGTATAACGGATTAGTTAATTATAAATTCTTGCGAAGTTTATACCTTACTAGATACCGGTTCTATCCATTCTTTTATCTCTCCTGCTTGTGCTCAACGTTTAAACTTGACTCCGGATAAATTAGACTTTGACCTATCTATGGAGACTCCGTTAGGAGAAACTTTCATTACATCTACAGTTTATAAATCTTGCTTAATCCAAGTTGGCACAATCACATTACCTGTTGACCTTATCTCTTTAAAGATACTTACTTTTGATGTGATTTTAAGAATTGATTGGTTAACTACTCATCATGCCAAAATTGATTATTTTCGTAAGGTTGTTAGTTTTCATATTCCTAACCAACCTGTTATGTGAATTCAAGCAACCAAACCACTAAAATCAATCGCTGTCATACCAAGCCATAAAGCCATTCGTTTATTGAAAAACGGATGTCAAGCTTTCTTAGCCCATGTCATGGACTTGACCAAAAATACGCACTACAAGAAAAATGCCTATCAGTGACCAATATTATCAGCGACCGCATATCTGATCGCTGATAATAGTAATAGCGACCGCTAGTAGCGACCACATTTTAAGCTCATCGCTAGTTAATATCAGCGACCGCATACGGTCGTTGAGTGGTCGCTAGAACAAATTTGCCTCGTAAAAATTGGCACGAAATGTTGGCGCGTACTTTTTTGCGACCACTTATAATCAGCGACCGCATTCGGTCGCTGATAAGTCCATGTCATTAAAATGTAGCGACCGCAAGTGGTCGCAAATAGCGGTCACTAATCTTACTAAATGAAATCAGTAGCCAGTTCGCTCGACACAGAACACAGAAGGGAAAAGAGAAGAGGGAGGTCCGAAATAGAGAGAAGAGGGAGAAAGGGGGGAGAAGAGAAGAAGGAGAAGAAGTTCACGCCGCCCACCTGCCGCCCACCTGCCACCGCCTCTATAAAGGTAATTTGTTGTTAGACAAACCCTAACTTTTTTTTTCATTTTTGTTATTATTGGTGCTTAAACTTTTAGTTTGTTTGACTTAGATATGAACTGTGGTTGCTTTAATTAATCATAGTTTGATTATAAAGTTTATTTCTTTGGGTTTTGGGGATATTTGTACAAGTACCCATTGATTGATTGAGGAACTTTTTTGTTATTGAATTCTTGATAAATGACCCATTTAATTTTGCAGGATGCTTTTTATAAATTAATTCCAAATTGTTACGATTCATTGTTTTTTTATTGGTCGCTATTGTTGCGAACATTTATAGTATTAACGAGCCTATTGGTGATCCACTAGAGCCTATTAAGGGGATGTTGGAGCTGATGGGCTGGGCTTAGGGCCGCGAGGCCACACGAGGCTTAGCCAAGCCTCACGGGGCCAAGCCAAGTTTGGTTGTCAGCATGGTAAGCTATCATGGGGGGCTGTTAAGCCAAAATAGGCAGTGCTAGGGAACTGTTAGTGCAACAGAGAAGGTAACTAGACACACTTGGTCAATAAATAGAATGTTTTGGCTATAACAGAAAAACAAGGGTATTTAACATTCTTCACATACTTACATTCTTCTCAATTGCGAGGAGATTGACGAATTTGTGAGGTACACATGTAAACGTGATACTTTATCTTTTAAGTTGAAAATTTATTTCAATATGTTAATGTTTATAACATGGTATAGATTGTACGATGACGAGTTAAAAGTGAAGCATCCCGGCATAACTGATAAAGATATTCAAATCAATCGTGATAAAAAATTTGCACTTTGGCTAAAGGACAAAGTAAGTTCAATTTTTAAGCACGTAGAATATATATACTCCATGTTAACTATGACTTCATTTAATAAGATGGAGTTTTTGTAGGCTTTGACTGAGGGATCAACAATTTCAGCTAATGTACAAGTCCTAGCTATGGGACCAGACATGGACCAAGTCAGCTGCAATGGTTACAAAATAAATGGTTATGAATTTCACACAAAGGCATATGGGCGCGGTAAAAGAACAACGAACTCTGGAGTGTGTGTCCAAGGAGATTGTTACAATGAGCTTGGTCGTTCCTTTTATGGAGAGTTGGAGGAAATCGTAGAGTTTTCGTACAAGGGCACGTACGGGGGTCATATCCACTTGTTCAAGTGCCGTTGGTTTGATTCAAAAAAAGGGATACGTGTTGACAGACATGGAATCGTCGATATTGACCTCCATAGGTCTGCGAACTCTAACGAACCATTTGTTTTACCAACTCAAACAGTACAAGTATACTACACTCCTAGTCCTGTTAGGAAAAGGGATAGACTGCTTACAGATTGGCAAGTTGTAATTCATACTCCCGCGCGTAGTCGTGTAGAAGTAGTTGATGGGGAGATTTACCAAGAGCAGATGCTTCATAGTCAAACTATAATAAATATGGAGGACGACAATGAAGTAATCCAGTTAGATGGTGGAGATGAACCACATGAATTAGATCCTGAGTCAATACTTGTGTCAGATGACATTGATACTGAGGAGGAAGAGTTATTGACTGAATCTGACACTGAATCTGAAGCATATGATGGTTATAAATCTCCAACACGTATACAAGATGATTCTGATTCAGACATTAATTGACACATGAACAAATGAAATGTATGTTTAGCATTACATGTTTTTTATATCATTGTCATGTTTATGTACTAAACTATTTAAATGCAACTTTTGTTTATTGTCATTTTATATTCATATACATGTTTATATCACTGTCATGTTTATTGTCATATATACATCTTGAAATTTGTAATATACAGATGGCTTCTGAAGCAGCGCAGAAAAAGCGCGGCATGGGTAGGGGGCCTAATCATGTGCCCAAGGCCCCTACTAATCCGGATGATCGGATTCTTATTTAGATTCGCCCTCCTCCGAATAGCACGTACGTCCCGCATATATCATTTATATATAAGCATTTAAGATGTAAATTGCTTTAATATATCTATTTATCGCTGATGTAAATTGTTGTTTATTATAGTAATTTTTCAGATAATAAGATCGTAAAGTGCATATCACAGCTGTGTTTACAGAATTGGCCTACACTTATGATTACGTGGGCAAGCACACCTATCGCCCACAAGGATGCTGTTTGGGCTGAATGTCAGGTATATTTTTTTTAATTATGACATATAATATAATATTCAAAGGATAATTGATTAGTAATGTTATTATTGTTGTTTTATTTGCAGAAACGATATAGATGGGAGGACGCGCAGGCTTCAGTGATACAGACATTATTCTGACAGAAGTGCGCGGTCCGCACCAAAGATAATTTGAACAAAGAAAGACAAAAAGCCCTTCACAATGCCGAGATCGACCATCCAGGCCAGGGAGAGGATCATATGCACGAGCATAGCCCCTGGTGGTGCACCCAGTCCATATGGGCTGAGATGTGTTCCCAATGGAGAGCTGAGAGTTGGGTGAAAAGACGAAAGACTGCCTCCACCAATAGATCCTCAGGTGTACCCGATGGCGAAAAGGCTAAAGGGACATACAAGGGCGGCAGTATTTCATAGTTGCAGCATATCACTGCCAGGGTATGTATTTACAAGTTTTAATATATTTACAATCATGAATTCTAGAAAATATATCACATTTTTACTTAGTAATATTGTGCTCTTTTTTGTATAGGAGTCTCAGTCTCAAGGTACACCTATCCATTGGCTGGATGTGTACGTGGCCACCCGTGATGGTTTGCCTGATGCTATCCAGATAGCGGTAATAAGTTTTAATAACTTGATCTTGTTTATCAACGCTTATAGAATTTATTTTTAACTATTTAATTGTTTACATGATGACAGGATACTTATAAGCGTTAATTGAATGAGCGATATCCTGAAGGCACTCCACATCCGACTATTGATCAAGAGCTGTGGGAGAGGGCGTCTGTTGTGAAGAAGAACTACATTAAAGGTCAAGGACAACGACGACACCCATCCTTCGGTGGCTCAGGCAGCTCTGCTACCCATCTTCACAGTCATCGAGTCATCCAGCTGTTCACACTCCGGCTGACTGTGTGAGAGCTATATGTCGAGATTGAAATCTTTTGAAGATACTGGGCGGGCATCTGGGGGCTCTCGATCCTGAGGAGTTAGCTGAAGCAGTAGCGACAGCAGTAGCAGGACAGTATGGGGATTGCGACGAGGTATAAAATCACTTTGTTGTATATATTATCGTAATATATATCAGTATCAACATAGTTACTATATTTGTAACTTGTTTTATTATTTTGTTAATTACAGGGTGATCAAGGAGGCGATGATGCTTGACGTACCTGCTTTAGATCAGTTTTGTAGTTATAGTATAAGCTTGTACTTGTATATTCATTTTTGTAATGTTTGTATGTTACTTAAACAAGTTTTGAAATGTTATTATATTTATTCAATTCATATTGGGTTCTAAATGTTTAAATACTAGTTTGGTGTATGTTGGTGGAGATGGATGTTTATATTGTTATGAATGCTGTTTATATTGTTGTGATTGTGTGTTGGGATAAAGCAGGTACAAAATATGTACAAAACAGGTACAGGTTTTTGGGAATTCTGCAAAACAGCAAAAATCTGGTTTGCATTCTGTTTCATATCAGCGACCACATGCGGACGCTGATAATTATTAGCGACGGCTTACATGTGAGGGTATCAGCGACCGAATTCGGTCGCAGATGGCAATCGCTGCCATGTTGACCATGTCAGCATTGGCAATGGACTATGTTGACTCAGTTTTGCGACCGAAGTAATACATTCGGTCGTTAATATAGGTCGCGAATAAGCCAGTCGCTAATAGTGGTCGCGGATGTGCATCCCAGCGACTAGATTTTATGCGACGACTATCAGCGACCGGAGGCGGTCGCTGATGCCTATCTGCGACCATACACGGTCGCTAAAATGCGGTCGCTGATAAATATTTTTCTTGTAGTGACGTTAGATTTGAATGATATTTATGTTGTTAGTGAATTTCCTGACGTATTTTCTGAAGAATTTCCTGGCCTAACCCAGAGCGTGATATTGAATTTTTGTATTGATCTTCAACCCGATACAAAACCCATTTCTAAAATCTTATATTGAATAGCTCCTATTAAACTTCAGGAGTTAGAAACCTAACTATAGAAGTTGGTACCCGAGCCTCTATCTGGTGACTTCCTTTGTGGAATGCACCAAAGCCAGACTTTCCGTAAGGGACTCTATATTTGTGTGGTGGTAAAACAATATGTGTCATTGTGACGTGCTATCCAAGATTAGGATATGAATCACAATTGAGAGCAACCGAAGTCGGTGACCAAAGTACGTAGCTTTCTAGGCTTAACTGGTTACTATCGGAGATTCGTGAAAGGATTTTCTCGAATCGCTACTCCGTTAACTTAGTTGACTCAGAAAGATACAAAATTCGAATGGAGCGAGGAATGCGAGAAGATTTTCCAATAGCTCAAGAGGCGACTCATTCGGAACCTGTTCTGACCATACCATCCTGAAAAAGCGAGCGTGGTAGCTGACGCGTTGAGTAGAAGATTGTACGCGAGTACGAGTGTGATATTGTTGAACACAAAGACCTATTTTGTATAATTTATAAATGATAGAGATAGAGTTAATGACTCTAGGGACCCACGTGATGATATACGAGTAAAATCGACTTTAATCGATAACGTTAAAGCCGCTCAAGCTACAGACCTGGAGCTGATGAATATAAAGAAGAAGGTGCAAGAATGTGTTATTCTAAAAGTAAGAGTCGATGAAGAGAAGAAAACTCAAGCCTTCGATTTATTCGAAATCCTCGATCGAGTAGGAACTGTGGCCTATAGACTTGCCTTAACGCTAAGTATGTCGCGTGTTCATAATATTTTTCACGTATCGATGTTACGTAAATATGTGGACGACCCCAATCATATTATTGCGTTAAAACCAGACGAGATAGCAGAAGATTTAACGTACGAGGAGGTACCTGTTAAGATATTGGATAGGAAAGAACATGTTCTACACACGAAGGTTATACCACAAGTTAAGGTTTTGTGGAGAAACCATGCTATTGAAGAAATGACCTGGGAGTTGGAATCAGAAATGAAAGCGAGGTTTCCTCACCTTTTCGAAACACCAGGTACGTACGTCAATTTCGAGGACGAAATTTCATAAGGAATGGAGGTTGTAAGACCCCAACTTATTAATGAATAAAATCAAATTTTCTCTAAATATTATTGTGAATAATAAGGGGTTAATTTGATATAATACTTTGGTTATGGGTGAAATATGCAAATTTTACAAAATAAGCAAGTGGTTATAAAATATTTATTTTATCGGGAAATATTCGTTTGGTCGTGGAATATTCTTGCTGTCGGGAAATATTCGTACGATGGTGCAGCCTTGTGTGGGCCCCATAATGGAAAGCGATTGGATGAAGAAAACGACAAGTATAAGTTATTTATAAATAACGGCGTAGTTACCGATAACACTGTTGGAATACCCGGTGGTTAAAATACAGTAATACGCGTGGTTGCACAGTAGCACGCGGATTGCATAGTATTTTTGAATTATTGATTCTTACGAAGGAAGGCACTACTCAATAATTGTTATAGTAGTTACTGTTCAATATTTTATTTTATTGATTCAATAATTGCTGCGTTGATATTTTATATTAATGTTGTTTCAATAATTATTGTTGCACGGTATTTTTCATTATCAGATCAATAATTCATATTATTTAATATTATTAGATAACATTATTGGCAATGTCTAGAAAATTTTGTCTAAGGAGAGGTTTGGTCATCTAATTGCGCGCCAGTAAGGAGAAATCCTTATTAGAAAGCCCCCTCTTTCCTAGGAACGGCCTGGTTGTCATAAATGTGATTTTGTAATATTATTTGTGAATAATTAATTATTAATTCATATGATAAGAAAATATTTATTTTATGTGGATATAAATGAGGGATATATTTTTGTGGTTAAAAATGAAGGAGTTAATGTTAAGGTGTTTTATCAGTATTTTTATCAGAATAGAGGTATTAAAAATTAAATCAGGGTTTTTGAGAAATATTACGAGGGTTATAATTTTTAATCCGACCGTTGGATCGTGGTAATTTTTGGATATGTTATTCATATATAAGTTGAGTATATGTCCATAAATGTTGAACCGTTAAAAAAGAACGTATGATTTGTTATGAATTTTACGAGATGACTGGTTTAGAAATTGTTGAATTTTCGGAGTTAATCATTTTGGTGGAAAATTCTAGAATTGATGGGCCCCATTCTTGGTTGGTGAAGAAATGTGCTGAGATTTTTATTCAAATGTGGTGGGTGAGAATAGTAGCAGGTAAAGTCATCAGGTTGCAGGTTAAGTCTGCTTCGGCGTGCTAACATTTTTCTATAAATAGATGGCTAAGTTAGAATTGAAAATCACACCAGAATTCATAAGTTTTCTCTATCTAGATTATTGAGTGTATTTTGTGAGTATTTAGATACTTTGAGAGTTGCTATTCAGCACAAGTTTTATTCAGCCTCATATCCGATATTCAGTCAGAAGTACGGTTATTTTGAGGTAAGGGATATTATTTTCTTCTTAAATGATATTATTTTTTTCAATATCATTATGCTGAAATATTGATATGAGTTTTTTTATCAAATTTGGAACTTTTTGTGTTGGAGTTACTATTCACGTATACGGCACTATTCACCAAAAAATGAATTTTTCTTCTTTTTTTGTCCAAGATGTCTATTATGGTTACTATCTTTAATTGTATCCATGTTTTGATCTTTATTTTTGATTTCTACTTCACAATTGATTATTATGAAGTATTATTGATCTTGGATAAACTGTTATACGAATCCCTACTATTTGTCCTTCTGTCTCACTGGATTCGTTTTCATTAAGATATTTTTCATCATCCTCAGTCCTAAATGATGATATTACTGAATATCTTTGGCCTGTAGTGCAAAGATGTATGATTACCTGATGAATATATTTGGCCTGTAGTGCAAAGATGAACAGGTGTTGAGATGAACATGACTGACTGGTGATACAAATGAATATCTTTGGCATGTAGTGCAAAGATGAATATTTGGTTAAAGATGATTATTAATTGATGTTATAGGGATAAAATATTGATGATGGACTTTTAAATCTTAGAAGATAGTAGAATTCATTCACTACTTGACTTTTCTAATGGTTTGTTGTTTCCGTTGCAGTTGTTGATCTAAAACTTGTTGTCGATTATATTCTATCAGATTTTCCCTGTTGAATACTAATGATAATTTGTTGTATATTATCTTAGTCATAATATTTTTTTACTGGGCTAGTTGAGCTCACCCTTTTCCTTTTTGTTCTATTTTTTTTCTCAGGAGGTGAGAACATAGCAGGATCTAGTCGGGGTATGGAGTGATGGTTCTAGAAAGATGTTTTAGTTGTCCTCACTATTTCTGTAAAATAGTGTTTGAATAATTGTAATGAGGACTTACTTGAGTGTGGATATTGTCTAGAAGATAATATTTGTATTTAAACTCACAGTATGTGTTGTCGTATTTTGCATGACAATTGTATTATTGAAGTTGTAATTACTTTTTGTACAATATATTTGGCGACTCAGAATGGGTGTTGTATACCTATTTTGGGGTTGTCACAGTAACCGCCCTCAAATTTTGACCGCTCTCAAATTTTTTTCTGGTTCCCCCACTGGGGTAAAGTGAACTCGAATTTGGAAGCGTCAAAGTACACCCCATTAGAATGAGGAAGATAGAAATCTTCTCATGTTCGTTTGAAGACTTGAAATATTTTTTGCTATATTTTATATGGTATTATAATAATTTAGGTGCGTATATTATCGTATTATAGATAAGTTATTTTAGATCACTTCTAATACAATATCATTTGATCACCAATTTAATAATCGAATCATATTTTTTATAAAGAGCATGTAAAAATATAAAAATATATAAAATATACAATAACAAAAAAGTAACATAATTAATCTATGCCCAACAAATCCGTGCCTTGCACGAGTTTAAGCTAGTATTGTATATAGTATACAAAATTGTTGTACAATGAGTTGAGATATACGCGTAAGATAAAGCACAAATTCTCATTAAACCATAAGGAAAGAATATATTGAACTATTTTTTTCTTCAATTTTTTTTTGTTAAATTTTATAGTCAACTAAATAATAATTACTATAGTTTAAAGTTTACTAAATGAGCCCACCTGAATAATAAAATCTGCTTAAAATTTTAAATTTAGTAGAAATTAAGCGTGTTTATCATCTTGTATCCGGTCCGCAGTCTAATTAATCTCCACACTCTGGGTCAAGTTTTTTATACGGATTTGCGCCCGGAGACCGTGGACCGTGGCCCATGACAATTTTTATTGGCTTGACAAATTAGAGCTAATGATATTCAAATTCAAAACGTCAGAGTCTACGGTTCTTCCTGAGGAGAGACATCCATGTAAATAAAAATAAATTAAAAAAGTTTAAAATAGTGTAATTACTACTCCTTTCGTTTCCAAAAAAATTGTGATATTGTAATTTTTTTTAAAAATGATATATATTAGAAATATTTACGTTAATTTTTTAATTGTCAGTTACGTGAATAAATATTAGTAAACAATAATATTTTTTTTGAGGAATGTTAATAAGTAGGATATTTTTATAATTTTTATTAATTCTGTGACGCCCCCAAAATTAGGTATACATCACCCATCTTGGGTCGTCAGATACATAGTACAGAATACAAATACAACTGATTAATACATCTGTCGTGTACAATACGACAAAACATAAACTGTGAGTTTGAATACAAATATTATCTTCTAGAGAGTATTCATACTCAAAAGGAGTCCTCATTACATTTATTAACACACCATTACATAGAATAGTGAGGACTACTAACTAATACTATCATTCGGACCATCACTCCGTACCCCGACTTGTCCCAGCTACGTTCTCATTTCCTGAAGAGAACAGTGAAAGAAAGGGTGAGCTCAACTAGCCCAGTAAGAAATATTATGACTAAGATAATGCAGAATAAATTATCATTAGCCTTCAACAATGTTAAACTGATAAAATATAATAGACATCAAGTTTAACTGCAGCGGAACAAGCAATCCATTAAAAGAGTCAAGTAGAAAATAAACTCTACTATCTTTTATGATTTAAAAGGTTTTTCAACACTGTGATCGCTGAGACTCAGCTTAATAAAATAATCCACATCATCGAATCACCCCTGCACTACGGCCAAGGATATTCGTGTATTCATTAATGGTCATGATCATGCCAACAACTGTCCATCAATGCACTACGGGCCAATGAGGACTTTTACCACATCATTTGTAACATTACGGTCATGATTATACCGAATAATCCCTGGTCATAATCATACCAAGTCCATCTATGCACTACATGCCACAGATGACTTTCAACATTTTATAAACATGAGGATGATGACAATGATATAAGAATTCAATAAAACAAGTTCAAGAATTAATTTATCCAGGAATTAACAACGTCCAAATTGTCAACATGATACTGCATTGTGGAGTAAAATTCAAGAATGCTTAGAAGAATATTTTCTTGAAAAGATACTGGATGAAACGCAACTATCAAGGATATTCCACAAATTTCATGGAGTATAGAAGTCAAAACTTAACCAACTGAGTACAATAAAGAATGGAATAACAAAAGAAATCACCATGCATGCGATAGACCGCACAGACAGGTTATTCCAATAGAATAATAAATAATGGAACCAGGTCCGGCGTAAACGCACAGACAGGATATTCCGACAGAATAATAAATAATGGAACCAGGTCCGGTGTAAAACACACAGACAGGATATTCCAACAGAATAATAATAAAACGGAACCAGGTCCGGTGTAAAACACACAGACAGGATGTTCCAACAGAATAATAAACGGAACCAGGTCCGGTGTAAAACACACAGACAGGATGTTCCAACAGAATAATAGAAGAATGTCACCAAGTATAGGGTAGACCGCGTATACTGGTTATTCCAACAGAATAATAACGAATGGAATAACAGAAGTTCTCTTCATGAATATAAAAGAAATAATATTCCCTACCGTTTTAAAGAAGAGCTGAAATAAGGAAGTAGTTAAGTAGCAGAATACTCTTCTTCTCTCTCTCTATAGTTTCTCTCTCTAGAGTTCAGTGAATTCGTAAGAAATAATGAAGGAATGAGCTGCTATTTATAGAAAAATAGAATGCATAGTAACTAATCCATGAACGGTCCAGATTGATTACTTTAATCTGACGGTCCATATTTAAAGAAAAATCTTTTAAATAAAATAAAATATATTCTATTTATAGAATAACTTTAATAAAGTATTTTGTTTTATATAAAAAGATGTTTCTGTTTTATTACGTTAATAATACGAATAAAACAAAACGTCATTATCGCTAAATAATTCATATTATTAACTGACAATAATTGAATCAAACTGAGTGACTTCTCACATAAGCATTAATAATCAATACCGTGTGCTACTATGCAACCACACGTATTACTGTACTTTTACTACCGAGTAGTTCAACAGTAACAATGGTAAAATTTCCGCCGTTATTTTTAATAAAATATTTTTGTCGTTTTCTCAATCCGACAATAATTCCGTTGTGGGGTCCACCAATGATTGTGTCGTTGTACGAATATTCCCTGTTAAAACGAATATTCCCCGACCAATCGAATATTATATAACAACTTGCGTACTTTGCAAAATTTATAAATATTACCCACAACTATAACATTATATCAAATTAACTCCATAATATTCAAAAATGATATTTATAGAAAATTCATCTTTATTTATAAAAGTTGGGGTCTTACAACCTCCCCTTCTTATGAAATTTCGCCCTCGAAATTAGGGTACGTACCTGGTATGTCGAAGAGGTAAGGATACCTTGATTTCATTTCTGATTCTAACTCCCAAGTCATTTCCTCAACATCGTGGTTTCTCCACAAAACTTTGACTTGAGGTATAACCTTGGAGCGTAGAATATGTTCCTTCTTATCCAAGATTTGAACAGGAACTTCTTCATACGTCAAATCCTCCGCTATTTCGTCCGGTTCTAACTCAATAATGTGGTTCGGGTCTTCCACATATTTGCGTAACATGGATATGTGGAAAACGTTATGAACACGAGACATACTTGGCGGTAAAGCGAGTCTATAAGCCACAGTTCCTACTCGATCGAGGATTAAAAATGGACCGATGAATCGAGGATTTAGCTTTCCTCTCTTTCCAAATCTCGTAACTCCTTTCCATGGAGCAACACGTAAGAACACATGATCTCCTACATCAAATTCCACGTCCTTTCGATGAAGATCAGCATAACTCTTTTGTCGATCTTGTGAGGTTTTTATACGTTGTCGGATCGTTTGAATCTTTTCTGTAGTCATACGTACCAACTCCGGTCCCAACAACGTTGCTTCGCCCACCTCATCCCAGCATACTGGAGAACGACATTTTCTTCCATACAATGCTTCGAATGGAGCCATGCCAATACTTGCTTGATAACTGTTGTTGTAGGAAAACTCCACCAATGGTAAGAACTTGTCCCAACTTCCCTTGAAGTCAAAGACACAGAGTCTTAATAGATCTTCAAGAGTTTGAATAGTCCTCTCTGATTGTCCGTCCGTCTGAGGATGATATGCTGAACTAAATCGTAACTCCGTGCCCATAGCTTTTTGTAAACTAACCCAAAATCGTGAAGTGAATCTTGGGTCTCGATCAGAAACTATGGATACTGGCATACCATGCAGTCTTACAATCTCGTTTATGTACATACGAGCAAGACGTTCAAGTGTATAAGTTTCTCGTATCGGTAAGAAATGAGCAGACTTGGTCAATCTATCAACAATGACCCAAATCGCATCAATACCTTGAGAAACCCTAGGAAGACCGGTAACGAAATCCATGGTAATGTGCTCCCACTTCCATTCTGGAATTTCAAGTGGTTGCAATGGACCTTTTGGTACTTGATGCTCCGCTTTGACTCGTTGACAAGTTAGACACCTTGAGATAAACAACGCTATCTCTCTCTTCATATTGCTCCACCAAAATGTATGACGAAGATCATGATACATTTTGGTACTTCCAGGATGGATTGCAAACGGTGTGTTGTGCGCCTCCATCATGATTTCATACTTTAAATCAGGGTTGTTAGGAACACAAAGTCTGGAGTTGACTCGAAGTATTCCTTCTTCATCGATTCTTGCTTCCGGCATAGCACCTTCTTGCACTTTCTTCCTCATACGCATCAGCTCCAGGTCTGTAGCTTGAGCAGCTTTAACTTTATCGATTAAAGTCGGTTCTACTCGTATATTCGCCATCATCACATGGGTCCCTGGAGTCTTTAACTCTATCTCCATCCTTTGCAAGTCACACAAAATGGGCCTTTGCGTTGTTAATATTGCACTTGTACCCGCATATGATCTTCTACTCAATGCGTCAGCTACCACGTTCGCTTTTCCAGGATGGTATTGAATGGTATGATCATAATCTTTCAACAGTTCAAGCCAACGTCGTTGTCGCATGTTGAGTTCCTTTTGAGTGAAGAAATATTTGAGGCTTTTATGATCCGTAAAGATCTCCACTTTCTCCCCATACAAGTAATGCCTCCAAATTTTAAGTGCAAAGACAACAGCTGCCAACTCTAGATCATGAGTAGGATAATTCCTCTCATATTCCTTGAGTTGTCTTGATGCATAGGCTATGACTTTTCCATGTTGCATGAGAACGCATCCCAACCCTTTGCTCGAAGCATCACTGTAGATGACAAATCCCTCCGAGCCAGATGGTATTGTTAGAACAGGTGCTGAAATGAGTCTCCTCTTGAGTTCTTGAAAACTCTGCTCACATTCTTCGCTCCAACCAAACTTTGTATCTTTCCGAGTCAGCTGAGTTAATGGAGTAGCGATTCGAGAAAATCCTTCCACGAATCTCCGATAATAACCAGCTAAACCAAGAAAGCTACGTACCTCGGTCACTGATTTAGGTTGCTCCCAGCTTTGAATAGCTTCAATCTTTGCCGGGTCAACAGATATTCCACGACTTGATACTACGTGCCCAAGGAATGCTACCTCTTCCAGCCAGAACTCGCATTTCTTCAACTTGGCATAAAGTTTGTATTCACGAAGCTTTTGGAGTACCAGCCTCAAGTGTTGCTCATGATCTTCACGGCTTTTGGAATAAACAAGGATGTCATCGATAAAGACGACCACAAAGTGATCCAAATATTCCTTGAATACCCTGTTCATCATATCCATGAAGGCAGCAGGAGCATTAGTCAATCCAAAAGACATAACTAAGAATTCATAATGCCCGTACCGAGTTCTAAAAGCCGTCTTTGGAATATCCTCAGTTCTAACCTTCAGCTGATGATATCCAGAACGAAGATCGATCTTTGAAAAGAATTGTGCTCCTTGCAACTGGTCAAACAGGTCATCAATACGTGGCAATGGGTACCTATTTTTGATGGTGACATGATTCAACTCCCGATAATCAATACAAAGTCGCATACTCCCATCTTTCTTCTTCACGAACAGAACAGGAGCACCCCAAGGAGAAGTACTAGGACGAATAAAACCAATGTCTAACAATTCCTGCAGTTGGGTCTTTAACTCCTGAAGTTCAATAGGAGCCATTCGATATGGGGCTTTGGAAATGGGTTTTGTACCGGGTTCAAGGTCGATACAAAATTCAATTTCACGCTCTGGGGGTAGGCCAGGAAGTTCTTCGGGAAATACGTCAGGAAATTTATTAACAACAGAAATATCATTCAAAGCTGACGTATTTTTGTTTAGATCTGTGACATGAGCTAAGAAAGCTTGACATCCGTTTTTCAATAAACGAATAGCTTTATGGCTTGAGATGACAGCGATTGATTTTAATGGTTTGGTTGCTTGAATTCGCATAATAGGTCGATTAGGAATATGAAAGCTAACAACCTTACGAAAACAATCAATTTTTGCATGATGAGTAGTTAACCAATCAATCCCTAGAATCACGTCAAATGCAAGTATTTTTAATGAAATAAGATCGACAGGTAATGTGTGGGTACCAACTTGAACCAAACAAGACTTATAAACCGTGGATGTAATGAAGGTTTCTCCCAATGGAGTTTCAACTGCTAAGTCAAAGTCTAATTTCTCCGGAATCAAATTTAATCGATGAGCGCAAGTAGGAGAAATAAAAGAATGGGTTGAACCGGTATCAAATAAAGTATAGACTTCGTTAGAGTTTATGATAAGCTTACCCGTGATGACCTCATTCGGGTTCCTTGCTTCTGGGAGGTCACAACAAACGCTCTCCCTTGCACAACCGGTTTTGACTTTTCTGGGACGGCCTTTGGTGCCTCCATCCTAGCTGAATTTGTCTTCGGTAAACGACAAAATCGGGCTAAATGACCTTCTCTTCCACAATTATAACATGCTTTGGACGGCATCGCGCAGTTTGGACTGATGTGCCCCTCCCCTCCGCATTTGAAACATATGATAGGTGGTCGTTCTCCTTCCTTAACGACAGGTGCTGGTGCTGACGTCTTTCCATCATTGTTGAATCTCCTCTTCTTGAAATGTCCATTCTTATTGTTTTGGCCCTGATTACCACCGAAGTGGTTACCATTTCTGGCCTGTTGATTCCCTCCACGCTTGTTGTCACCGCTTCGATGACTGCTCTCACTGGTATTATCATTTTGCCGGCTGCTCTCTTTTGGTTGCGTTGTCTCGTTATCGCGCTCCACCAACTGAGCCCTATTTACAACATCTGAATACAAACACAGTTTATGAGAAACAAGATGTTGACGTATCTCCGGCTTCAAACCTCTTAAAAACATCCGCGTCATTCTTTCTTCATTATCCACCAGGTGGGACGCAAACCGGGATAACTCCGCAAATTTTGCCTCGTACTGCGACACGGTCATATTATTCTGCTCCAATTTGATGAACTCCACCTCCTTCATGTGACGAATACTCTCGGGAAAGTATTTGTCGTTAAACAGCTCTTGGAACTTCTCCCAAGACATCTTCAGTGCGGCAGGTTGAGTACGCTTTATCGATTCCCACCAGTAATCTGCCTCTCCTCGCAACATAAAGGCGGCAAAGGGAACCTTTTGCTCCTCGGAGCAACCCAAGACATCAAATATCTTGGTGATCTGCTTTATCCATGTTTCAGCTACAAGTGGTTTGGGTTCTCCCTTAAACTCCGGTGGTCCCAGCTCCTTAAACTGTTTAGCGGTGACCGCCTGAGAGTTTCCAGTATTTCCACCTACGTTGTGGACAGGAGCCGCTTTCACCTGTTGTTGCATGAATTGCATAAAGCCTCTGAACATTTGATCATTCATCATTTGGTCAGTGTTGTTGTTTGCATGAGGATTGACACCTTCCTGATGCACATTATCCTGATTATTGATATGTGGTGAATCAACAGTCGTCTGTGCTCCATTGCTATTCTCAACATTCTCAGATGCCATTTTCAGATACTGCCACAAAATAAAAATTAATTGATATGTCATATATTATCCTTATATTATGACCGACCAATTAAATACCATGCAAATAAACTTAGGTAGGTCATACTAGCGAAGGAATTCCCCGTCTCTCCCCTCCTAGTTCTATTCTCACATCTTAGCCAGGGATCATATCCCTAAGCTCTGATACCAACTGTGACGCCCCCAAAATTAGGTATACATCACCCATCTTGGGTCGTCAGATACATAGTACAGAATACAAATACAACTTATTAATACAACTGTCGTGTACAATACGACAAAACATAAACTGTGAGTTTGAATACAAATATTATCTTCTAGAGAGTATTCATACTCAAAAGGAGTCCTCATTACATTTATTAACACACCATTACATAGAATAGTGAGGACTACTAACTAATACTATCATTCGGACCATCACTCCGTTCCCCGACTTGTCCCAGCTACGTTCTCATTTCCTGAAGAGAACAGTGAAAGAAAGGGTGAGCTCAACTAGCCCAGTAAGAAATATTATGACTAAGATAATGCAGAATAAATTATCATTAGCCTTCAACAATGTTAAACTGATAAAATATAATAGACATCAAGTTTAACTGCAGCGGAACAAGCAATCCATTAAAAGAGTCAAGTAGAAAATAAACTCTACTATCTTTTATGATTTAAAAGGTTTTTCAACACTGTGATCGCTGAGACTCAGCTTAATAAAATAATCCACATCATCGAATCACCCCTGCACTACGGCCAAGGATATTCGTGTATTCATTAATGGTCATGATCATGCCAACAACTGTCCATCAATGCACTACGGGCCAATGAGGACTTTTACCACATCATTTGTAACATTACGGTCATGATTATACCGAATAATCCCTGGTCATAATCATACCAAGTCCATCTATGCACTACATGCCACAGATGACTTTCAACATTTTATAAACATGAGGATGATGACAATGATATAAGAATTCAATAAAACAAGTTCAAGAATTAATTTATCCAGGAATTAACAACGTCCAAATTGTCAACATGATACTGCATTGTGGAGTAAAATTCAAGAATGCTTAGAAGAATATTTTCTTGAAAAGATACTGGATGAAACGCAACTATCAAGGATATTCCACAAATTTCATGGAGTATAGAAGTCAAAACTTAACCAACTGAGTACAATAAAGAATGGAATAACAAAAGAAATCACCATGCATGCGATAGACCGCACAGACAGGTTATTCCAATAGAATAATAAATAATGGAACCAGGTCCGGCGTAAACGCACAGACAGGATATTCCGACAGAATAATAAATAATGGAACCAGGTCCGGTGTAAAACACACAGACAGGATATTCCAACAGAATAATAATAAAACGGAACCAGGTCCGGTGTAAAACACACAGACAGGATGTTCCAACAGAATAATAAACGGAACCAGGTCCGGTGTAAAACACACAGACAGGATGTTCCAACAGAATAATAGAAGAATGTCACCAAGTATAGGGTAGACCGCGTATACTGGTTATTCCAACAGAATAATAACGAATGGAATAACAGAAGTTCTCTTCATGAATATAAAAGAAATAATATTCCCTACCGTTTTAAAGAAGAGCTGAAGTAAGGAAGTAGTTAAGTAGCAGAATACTCTTCTTCTCTCTCTCTATAGTTTCTCTCTCTAGAGTTCAGTGAATTCGTAAGAAATAATGAAGGAATGAGCTGCTATTTATAGAAAAATAGAATGCATAGTAACTAATCCATGAACGGTCCAGATTGATTACTTTAATCTGACGGTCCATATTTAAAGAAAAATCTTTTAAATAAAATAAAATATATTCTATTTATAGAATAACTTTAATAAAGTATTTTGTTTTATATAAAAAGATGTTTCTGTTTTATTACGTTAATAATACGAATAAAACAAAACGTCATTATCGCTAAATAATTCATATTATTAACTGACAATAATAGAATCAAACTGAGTGACTTCTCACATAAGCATTAATAATCAATACCGTGTGCTACTATGCAACCACACGTATTACTGTACTTTTACTACCGAGTAGTTCAACAGTAACAATGGTAAAATTTCCGCCGTTATTTTTAATAAAATATTTTTGTCGTTTTCTCAATCCGACAATAATTCCGTTGTGGGGTCCACCAATGATTGTGTCGTTGTACGAATATTCCCTGTTAAAACGAATATTCCCCGACCAATCGAATATTATATAACAACTTGCGTACTTTGCAAAATTTATAAATATTACCCACAACTATAACATTATATCAAATTAACTCCATAATATTCAAAAATGATATTTATAAAAAAATTCATCTTTATTTATAAAAGTTGGGGTCTTACAAATTCTATGTATTGATAAATTTTATAATTATAATTTGACATAAATTTATCCTAATATAATAGGGAGGACTCAAATTTTAAAATTCAAATTATGATATAAATTTTCAAAGCAATTTAATAAATAATAGTAGTATTTTTTTAATCTTAAAAAGAAGAAGTTATGTTCGACTCTTTAATTCTAACTAATTGTGCGTGATTTTTCTTATAAATTTTGAATGAAAATTTATACTTGTTAAATATTTTTAAGTAGTTTAAAATATTAAGTTTGCGTACTCATTAAAATTAAATAAATTTATATTAATTTTAATTTTACAAATTAATTATGAATAAAATCAAATATGTGTTTTTGTTGTTGTAAAACAGAGGGATAACATTGAAGTAGTTTATAATATTAATTTCTAATTATAACATTAATTAAAATTTAAAATTATCTAGAAAAGAATATTAAATGTAAAAAATATGATTATATATATACATAGGGGAGGTCAGATGCTGCATGCTTGATGTTTTATGGTAAAATAAAACAAAGGGCAAAAAAAGTGGCACTTATATATATATATAGAGAGAGAGAGAGAGAGAGAGAGGGAGAGAGAGAGTATTCATAGATATGGAGAGAAACAATGAGATAGCCGTATAATGAACACATATACTGATGATATGCATAATAATAATAGTATTGCATATATACAAACTCTGCCCAAATCTCTACCTAAATTTACCAGTTTTCAATCCCTAATTTGAGTTTTATTTTTAGAATTCTTGTGCTCTTCATCGAACTTTAACATATACTTGCTGATAAGATTTTGTAAATACAAAAAAAAATATGTCAGATGTAACCATGGAAGATCTGTGACCGATTGAGGGCATCTAGGATCTAGTTGAATCCTGCAAGCTTAAATGTACCGATTCTTCGACCGATTCTCAATTGATCTTTCTAAGGTACGATCTTGTGGTCATATTTTAATTTTTTCAGTTTTATTGTTTGATGTGTTAGTATTTTGATGATCGGTTTAAGTACGTGTTATCAGTTATGTTGTCAGTTGATGATGATCGTAATGGATTTAATTTGTTTATGCCTTGATTTTATCTGATTTTGGAATTAATGATTTTTGAACATGGTCGATCATTTATTTGATTTGATTGATATTTGTTTTTTTTTTCTTTTCCTATAGTAAATAGCTTTTGTTTTTATTGAATCTGTATTGTTACGTGTAGAAAGAAACATTTTTTTGTAGTCAAAGCGGAACTTGTAGCGGAAATGTATCTCTTTTTAGCTTCAAGTACATTTGTGTTATTTTGTTTGGAGAAAATAATCAGGATTGACTCTATATTTACATATAGTTTTTTATCTATTTTGTTGAAGATACGAGTTATTTTTCACATCTCTTTTTAAAGCAACTTGCCTTTCCTTTTTTGATATGATCCTTTTTTGGATTGAAACCCGAAAAGTTCCTTTCAATTGTATTTGTTGAGAATCAAAATTATTCCACCTATGTCAGCATAATGTTAGTGGACTGATGTGATATTAGTATCAGTTTTGTTGCATTATTAAATTATTTTTATGTATGGATTATGAAATTTTCCGCATAAGCTTACGTGTTGAGATTTTAATGCTCGCTACTTGGAGGGAATCACGTTCAATTGTTGTCCTCATTTATTTTGTGGGTTTTAATTGGCGTCTTCTTTTGCATTGGTTGATTTTCCATTCCCACAGATTACTGAAGATTTGAAGGCACAGTGGGGCAATTGAGTTGCATGGGGTGACGATGCCACAGCTGCGGAGTGGAGCACGAAGATCAAAACGGCTTGGTGACCTTCAGCCTGCCTCTCAACCTGTTGATCAAGCAGAAAATTTACTCTTTCCTACTCAGAACAGAACCAGAAGGAGAGCTGGTGCTGGAAGAGGAAGGGGTTCAAATGCAGCAGCTGTAGCAAAAGGGCCTTCAGCGGCAATTCCTGGGAGGCCAACTTATGCTGGTCGAGGCAGGGGGATTAGGTTGATAGATTTAGATCCAGAGCCGCCTTGTGAGGTTCTTCCACAAGCTATTGTTGTGGGGGCTGAAGCACCAGTTTTTAATAGAGTAGAGGGTGGTGCAGAAAAAGATATTGCAATGGAGGGTGGAAGTGCGGATAAAATAGTGGGAGTTGAAGAAGACGCAAGTGCAACTCCTGTACCAGAGAGGGTAACTTTTTGTTTTTCCTTCCACGATGTTTCTATATTTAGAAATGTCGTAATTGTGTTACAAGTTTGGACAGATTTAAATCTGCTAACAAGCTACACTAACCAATGCTTTAATTACATCTTATCTCCATTCAGCTATATCTATTTAGTATAGATCACACAAGTTTTTTACGTTCTTGCCTTCACTTGTGCTCCAACTAGGAGTCATTTAAATGAGTCTCTTTGTTGTTCGTGAAGGTACAAGTGGGTAATTCTCCTGTATATAAGACAGAGAGGAAGTTGGGTAAGGGTGGTTTTGGCCAAGTTTATGTTGGCAAAAGGGTAAGTGGTGGCTCTGAAAGAACAGGAGCAGATGCAGTTGAGGTAATTTTCTAAACAAAATTAGTTTGATTGGGGTTTTCAGTTAGCACAAGTTAAATTTGGTTCTACGTGTCTTTATATAGGTTGCTTTGAAGTTTGAGCACCGGAATAGTAAAGGTTGCAACTGTGGCCCTCCTTATGAGTGGCAAGTGTATAAGTAAGCACCATTTTCTAAATGTCTGGATGTTTATAGATTCCCCGGATCTTTAATGTTTTTGCCTTAATGCTCTGATTTAATTTCCAAAAGCACACTAAATGGATGTTATGGGATTCCCTGGGTTCACTACAAGGGCCGCCAAGGAGATTTCTACATTATGGTAAGATTTGATGTGGATCTTCTTTTCATCAGGATTAGCAACTTTGCTCATTGCTCTTTAAGAAATACTAAATGAATTATGTAACAAAAAGAGTAACAAATCTTTCAGGTCATGGATATACTTGGTCCCAGTCTGTGGGATGTTTGGAATTCTTTAGGCCAGTCGTAAGTCTCTCTGTCCTTATTCTGTTTTTCACCCACATGCACAAATTATATTTGCCTTTAATGTGCTCACAGTATATGCTTGTTTGCATCATGCTTATGCAATATATTTGCTTGCGTATTGATTAGTACTTTCAACAGGATGTCACCAAACATGGTGGCTTGCATTGCCGTGGAGGCAATATCTATTCTTGAAAAGCTTCACTTGAAGGGGTAAGTATTACTGATAAGATCCATGCTTCCATGTTCTATTCTGTACATGCATCCCTTTATCCTATATCATCTATAAAAGAAGCATAATATTTTTAACTTCAGTTGTGCCAATGGACTACGTCTCTTATTTATTTTTGCTACTTATTGTTCCTTGTATGAAGGTTTGTACATGGAGATGTGAAGCCTGAGAATTTTTTACTTGGTCAACCTGGAAGCACCGATGAGAAGAAGCTCTATCTTATTGATCTTGGATTGGGTATATTGTCTTTTTGAATCACTTCCATTCTGTTACTTTGGTTTTATTGCAGAAACCAAGACATCATCTTGTTGGATAATTCTAATAATTTTGCGCACATTTTGTTATGATTCTAATTTTGGAAAAATAACCTTTTGTTGATTCAGCATCTAAATGGAAAGATTCGTCATCTGGTCAGCACGTTGAATATGATCAGCGGCCTGACATATTCAGGTTTGTTAATTTCTGAATGTTAACCAAGATTTTCTTTATTCCAATTTATTAATAATTAATAAACTCCTTTGGCAGGGGGACGATAAGATATGCAAGTGTGCATGCACACTTAGGTCGCACTGGAAGTAGAAGGGATGATCTTGAGTCACTGGCTTATACATTGATTTTTCTCATTAAAGGAAGGTTACCATGGCAAGGCTACCAGGTTAGTTGGTCTTCTCGTTTCACACTGATTGAGGTTTCATTTCAGTTCACAAGGGTTCAAATTTTGATTCGTATTTTTCTCTTGATTTTATTTTATTTATTTATTTGTTTTGATATTTACAGGGAGACAACAAGAGTTTTCTTGTATGTAAAAAAAAAATGTCCACTTCACCAGAGTTGATGTGTTGCTTTTGTCCCGCCCCATTTAAGCAATTACTTGAAGCTGTTACAAATATGAAATTTGACGAGGAGCCAAATTATTCCAAACTAATATCTTTCTTTGAAAGTCTTGTTGAACCATGCACATCATTGAGACCAATCAGAATTGATGGAGCTCTTAAGGTTGTAAGCTGTTGATATAAAAATAATATATGTGTGTTTGTGTTGTTAAAGTTTTCTTCTTTTATTTATTAATTTCCTTTTGTGCGTTGTATGATCAGGTTGGGCAAAAACGGGGGCGATTGCTTATAAATTTGGAAGAAGATGAGCAACCTAAGAAGAAAGTGAGACTAGGTAGTCCTGCAACCCAATGGATTTCAGTTTACAATGCGCGTCGTCCCATGAAGCAGAGGTAAATATGCACATGTTTAATCGATATGACATCCTAAGTATCATTTATAAATACTAGTCATATATGAGGTTCATTTTCAGCCTACCCCAACTAGTTTAAGATAAAAGGCGTTTTTGAGTTGAGTCAAATCATATGATTCCGTCAAATAATGTTTTTTTGGTTATTTACCATTGTATACCTGACAGCACTGCTGTTAATTCTGCTCTGCAGCCTTCTAGGGCTCAAAATACTCTATGGAATTTTCATTAATAAGTTCTATTTCTATTTGTTCCCATGGACCAATGAAACTTTGCTTTTTGATTAATTTCGAAAGAATTGGGTAATAATATCTGGTAGGATTCCTAAGGACCCTAAGGCTTGTGGTTGGGTGGGTGTTTTGGCCCCAAGCCTGAGGTTGAGGATGGAAAGGTGATGGTGACATTATTGTATGTCTAGCATTCCTATTCCTTTTGCTACAACTATACTGCAAAGCATAAAAGCATAATCTTTTCTTTAGCTTTTGGTGGGATCTTCGTCTTCTTGACATTGTTTGTTTCTCATTTTTATACCCTTTCCTTTTTTCGAAGTTACGGTGGGAGCTTTACTTATTGACAATAAAATAAGAGAATCACAAGTGAAGAAAGAAGGGAGAAATAACGAATAATAGATATTTATTTGAAAATTAAAAGATTGCATTGATACGTTTTTATGATTTAAGTGCTAGTACGTCACTATCTCTTCTCTTTTACTAAAATTTTGATTAACTAGAAAGATTACTTCCGTAAAAAATAATTCTTTTAAATAGGCACATCATAGTTGTGTTCGTAAATTTTTATGGGATCTTTCTAAAGGCAGCTAAATGGAAAGTTGTCTGGAAACTGTCATCTTCTCTCTCTCTCTCTCTCTCTCTCTCTCTCCCCCCCCCCAAACCCCCCCCACCCCCACCCCCACCCCCACTCTCATTCACTCTCATCTCAATGCAATTTAATTGGAAAAATAGGTGAACGGGAAAGAAAACAGCAAAAAATTACGGCGGAATTTGTCTCACCTACTTAAAGCTTAAATTAAGGCCTGCTATTGAATGATATCTTGACTTTTCTTTTTGTTTGTTTTGAATTCAAATTCACGAAAGTACCTGGATCCATTAATAGACCCACTAATTAATAAGCCTTTGTTTTTTTAAAAAAATGTACTCTCTCCATTCCTATTTAATTGACGTTTTTGAGAACAAATTTTGTTCCTATTTATTTTTGACGTTTGTAGATTTCTAGGAGATATTGATTACATTACTTCCTAAATTACCCCTAAACATTTAATACTCTCCCACTTTTTCAGGCTATTTTTTCTCCCTATTTTAATATGTTATTGGTATACTCTCTTTATCTCTCTTATAATTCCTATATTTTCTCTATCCTCTAACAATATTTCTCTCTCATCTTTATCATCTACAATTTAACTTTTCATTTACCTATGCAAGGGTGTTTTTGGTAATACATAGTAATTTTAGTGGAGTTTTTATAGGAGTTTTAACTTCCTTAATAGTTGTGCAAAGCTCCAAAACGTCAAATAATTAGGAATGGAGGGAGTATTTGCTATTATTGAGCTGTGAAATATCACATGACCAGGATTAACATATTTTTGACAATCTAGTCTGGCACTTGTGGTTGCATTGTTTTGACCATATATGACTGCCAAAAACTGAGTACAATGCAAGTGTGATGATGCTCTGGATATATGGTGAAATAATGGGTTGAATCATATGTCAATTGGAGTGTTATTGATAAGTGTTGCTCTCACTGAGTTACGACAGTAGTGTATTTAGTTTCAAAAATCGCAAGGGAAACCAGAATATTGGCGTTAACTAAATTCTTAATAGGCAAATCGTATGTAGGCAACTTTCCTTAGAACTTGCACTTGGTGGAAACTTATTTCTTCAGGCGATCTCGTAATGCCATATCCTACTTTTGTTCTTAATTGAAAATTTTCCCGAAAGAACTGTTGTAATCAAGTTTATCTTAAAAAAATGCTAGTGTAATCATAATTGAAGCCTAAGTTTCTATATGATTTTACTGAACCTATAATGTCTTTTACTTAATTGAAAATATAAGAACAGAAGAGTTTGATGTGCTTTTGGCAATGCTTTAAGTGGGATCACCTTCAATAGAAGTCTTTTGCTCAAATCAAAATAGTTTGGTGAAGGCATTGAGAGGACGATTTACTAGGAAGTTGATATAAATTTCACTGGAGTGGTTCTATAAAATTTCACTCATGAAAAATAGACAAAAGTTAAACATCTAAACCATTTTATTCTTCCAAAATATGAAACACTAGGTCGAACTCTAGAGATTAAACTTATCAGACATAAAAGTACAATATAACTGGAATTTGTTTTACATTTAATTATTCACGTGGTGCCTATCAAAATAAATAAATTAGTCATGTAGTATTTATAAATTATCATGGACAATAATTGTGTCTGCATGCATGTGCTTTCGTAAATTAATGGTCACAGACTCAATGAATTTACAAGACTTAAAAACCATGCGAATTTATTCAAGACCACCTTCTCTACTCTCGACTTCTCTGGAAATTGGTTAAATAAGCATGTACTGTGATTTTGAATGACTATTTTTGGTTTCTTGACTCTTTATATCCACTAGTTAATGAGCCTTCGAATATTCATAAATTAATGTTTGTAAGTTGGCTCAAAGAAAATATTGTCACGAGTTTGAGTTGCATCATGAGATTGCAGCCTCTTCCTTTAACAAATAAGCACATGTATTGTTGGATGTGTAGATATCATTATAATGTTGCAGACACAAGGCTGCACCAGCATGTCGAGAAGGGCAATGAAGATGGTTTATATATTAGCTGTGTGGCTTCAGCTGCAAACCTTTGGGCCCTAATCATGGACGCTGGAACAGGTTTCTGCTCCCAGGTTTATGAGCTTTCAGCCATCTTTCTTCATAAGGTGATTTTTAAATTCATTGTTTTCGTCTTCTTTCATCATTAATTTATATTTAACTGGGCATGCTCACCTTATTCTTATCGTTTAAATTGTCATCAGGATTGGATCATGGAACAATGGGAGAAGAACTATTATATCAGCTCAATTGCTGGTGCAACCAATGGAAGTTCTTTGGTTGTTATGTCTAAAGGTTGGTTTTATCGAATGAACAATCTACTTGTACGATATTCTTTATGTATCCATATATGCGTGTGTCCTTCCTTTTATGGCATAATGTTGTAGAATATTTGTATATCTTCTCTGTATGAAATTTTGTTTGTTAATGGAAAAAACAGTATCAAAGTTAAAAAGCTAAAAATTAATAGGAGGAAATTAAGTTATAGATTGCTAAAACCGTGAGTTGAGAGTTTTAAGATACTAGTAACTTTATTGGTTGGAAGGAAAGCAGAACTGTCATGGAGTGAGATTTGTCCAAGGCTCGAACCCGAAGTTATTTGAACTGTTTGAACAAAAAATCTATCAAATTTGTTTGAACTTGATACAGCCACCACATTTTTTTGTCCTGAAAAGACTCCTAAGTTGGATACAGCAGGGCTTTGTGTGAGTCGGGCTTGGACTACTAGGCGTGAATCACTGCTAATCAACTAATCAATCCCACTCCGCTCCCATGATGACAGTAAAGTTCACCTATCATCACTACTTGTAGTGATACTAATATGATTCACAATTTTTTCCTGAAATTTAGGAGTTTCCAGAGATCATGGAAGCATAATTTGTTCAGAAAGAGCAACTAATTAACTATCACTAAATTTTGTGACTTGTCCAAGAGTTGATAGTCATTTAGATTCAATCTATGGTCTGAGTTTCTGCATTTACCGAGAGTTGGTACTGAAGTAACTGAAAGAATGTTTTGAAACATGCATGGTTTGTGCCATTCTGTCTCAAATGTTGTTTGCAAAGTCACTTATGGTTTGAGTCCTTGTGTTGAGTATTACTGAGTGATTTTGTGCTTTCTGTAAATTAAATAGGAACTCCTTACTCCCAGCAATCTTACAAAGTGAGTGAATCTTTTCCTTTCAAGTGGATTAACAAAAAATGGAAAGAAGGTTTCCATGTCACATCTATGACTACTGCTGGCAATCGCTGGGGTGTTGTTATGTCCAGAAATTCGGGATTTTCCGAACAGGTATTGATAGACCAATTTCGCAATAGCTCTAGTCTTTACATGATCTGTAACTTTGCTATTAATCGAATGCCTTCAAACTTGGATTTGCCTATGCTAGGTTGTAGAGCTTGATTTTCTGTACCCAAGTGAAGGAATACACCGGCGTTGGGAGAGTGGATACCGAATAACTTCTATGGCTGCTACTGCCGATCAGTCAGCCTTCATATTAAGTGTACCAAAACGTAAGATGATGGATGAGACTCAAGAAACTCTACGTACATCTGCCTTCCCAAGTACCCATGTAAAGGTAAATTTTTGCTTCTACTTGATATTAAACTTTGTATAGTATCATTAGGAATGCAGCAAGTCACTATAACTAAAGGGCGCATAATTTGATATTCATTCAGTGTTGGGTTTTCTCAACAGCCAACACATTACATGCTCTACACTATGATGGTTATATAGCAAGATTCCGGGCTTCTCTTTCTTTTAGGTGTTTGCATATAGATGTACAAAGTGTCTACAATATAGTTGTCACCCTTTATTTTGTGGTGATTATTATTGTTTTTTATTTGATTTAGGTGTTCTCTAAATTGCAATATCTCACTTCTTTTGCAGGAAAAGTGGTCCAAAAACCTCTACATTGCATCATTATGTTATGGCCGAACTGTTTGCTAACGGGAGTTTGATTGTACACCCGATAGTTTTGGTTTACCGTCGTTGGGTTTAACTTTTCGCCCACGAGCGAAAGAAATACAGACTTCTAATGTAAAGGCTTCCTTTTATGGTTGGTTATATGTAAAATGGAAGAGAAACAAGAGAACAAAAACAAAATGAGGAGTTGCCAAATGTGTGCCTGAGCAATTTAATGTTCATCTATGGGGGAATGTAACTAGTAAATATATTTAAATTACTAATTTACCAAATTCCTTTTGAGACAGGTTCTACTTTTTCTTCATCTTTTGCTTGAAAAAAGTGAGGATTATCCTTCATTTATCTTAATGTCCTATGTCAGAAATTTTAATTTTTTTGTGGGCAAAGATGGATATTATTTGTACCTAATAGATAAAGTATAATTTCAATTTTATTAATAAAATATTTAAGTAATTAAATTTAGGCACTATATATTTTCTAGCTCAAGAGAGAGGATATATAGGGTGTTTCGCCTACAAATAACATGGAGGACAGGAAGATATTATATTTAACCGAAAAGAAACAAAAAAATTGAAGTAAAATACTCTACGCGTTTCAAATTATGGATCAGTCAATGATAATCCTAATATTTGATAATATTTAAATGTCAAAATTTAATACATTTTTAAATTTAAAAAATAATTAATTAAAAGTAACGAAATAGTAGTAAATTTTACAATATGCGACTAAAATAACATGAGCAAAGGAAAAATCAAAAAAGTATGGGGGTGAGAATTGTTTATATAGGGTGAAATAGGTCATTTAGTCCCAGCAAATGTCACGCACATATGCTTAAACCCTAACTAAACCCTACAATCCTACACCACCGCCACTCTCCACATCATTCCTGTCTCAAACAAATACCACTTTCTCAGCTCAGCTCTGATCGACCAAAAATGCGACCACCAAGAGGTCGTGGTGGCGGTGGCTTTAGGGGTGGTCGCGATGGCGGTCGCTTCGGCGGCGGAGGCCGCGGCGGAAGAGGTGGTCGTTTCGGTGGTGGTGGCGGCCGCGGTGGTTACCACGATGAAGGCCCTCCTGCCGAAGTTGTAGGTCTGTTGGTTCTTCTCTCTTCTGTCTATATATATATATGCTAATTTATACATTTTGATGTTCTAATTAAGGGTTTGATTTGGATGAATGTAGAGGTTTCTGCATTTGTTCATGGTTGCGAGGGTGATGCAGTCACCAAGCTCACCAATGAGAAAATACCCTACTTTAACGCCCCTATTTATCTTCAGAACAAGACCCAAATTGGAAAAGTTGATGAAATTTTTGGTCCTATTAATGAATCTGTGAGTTCCCCACAGAGCATTTCTTTGTTCATAATTACTTAGGTTCTTTTTGAGTGTTTTAATGAAGTTTTTTCTTGAAATGTAATATGTTTATTAATTTATTTGCTTGTAGTTCTTTTCGGTTAAAATGAAGGAAGGCATTGTAGCTACTTCATACTCACCTGGAGATAAGTTCTACATTGACCCACTTAAGCTTTTGCCATTGGCTAGATTTCTTCCGCAGCCAAAGTAAGTTTTCTTTTCTTTATTACTCAAGGCTTGCATATCTTGCTAATTAGTTGCATTATCAGAGTTCTTATATTTTCTGCAGGTCTTGAATGTGTAACTTGTAAGTAATGTCCTTATTGGAAATTTTCGTATGTGACGGAATTTCAATTTAGTCTAGATGACTTTATTAAAGATTTTCAAGGTCCAAAGTTGTATCTTTTTGCTGCTAGGTGTTTCTTTGTGGTATAATTTTCATTTATGTACATAATATGTTGAGTAATATAGACAATTAATGAAGAAAGGATTTTAGTTATCTCTACCCTTCTTTATCAAATTATACTCGTTTGAATTAATGAAGAAAGGATTTTACTAATCTCTGCCTCTCTTTATCAGATTATTGGTATAAATTTTATGTAACATCACTTCTATAAAAAAATAGGTACTGATATATCAATTTATCAAATATTGTTTGCATTTCATGATGTTGACTTGCAAAATAGAAGAGAATTTATGTGCTTGTACTTGTCAAGATAATTGTAGAGGAATCATATAATTGTGACGAGCAACAATAATTGGTGTCCAAACTGAATTACCTGTACTCATTCTTTATATCCTGGCCTAGAGGACAGATAGTTTCCCAATGAAAGCTTTCTTATTGTCCAATTCTCTAGGTGCTTCTTGGAAATCATAACTCAACAATATAGCTTGTCATGAACATGATAGCAGACAACTAAGGAAACAAAAAAATTGATAGCAGACAGTGGTTCTGCTGTTTCTGCCACACATTGGCTTTGCATGAAAATGAAGAACCTCTGTTTTTGAGTTTTTTAAGAGAAAACACTCCAGAAACTTAATTGGGGAAATATTTAGTTTGTTAATTTTTATTTTTGAGTTTCTTCCTTCTATAACTTGTCAGAGATTTTGGGTCACTATATATTATTATGCTTCTTCTGCATAATTGTTTGGTTCAAAGACACTGATAGCGTCCATTCAGTTGAACGGCTCATCTAGAGACCCGTGTCCGTTTACGTACTCTATTAATATTAATGTTTCACAATTTTCAGGGGACAGGCGCAAGCTGGTGGTAGAGGTGGAGGCCGTGGAGGAGGGAGAGGTGGTGGACGTGGATTTGGCCGTGGAGGAGGTGGTGGTGGTGGTTTTCGTGGAAGGGGTGCTCCAAGGGGTGGCCGAGGTGGCTTTCGAGGAGGTGGTCGTGGTGGAGGTGGAGGTTTCAGAGGCAGAGGGAGATCATAGGCACTTTGTACTACATCTTAAGCTGTCATTGATGGATCCTTTGAAATTTAATTTGAATGTTAATTAATATTTCTTTTGGTTAATTGAATGGGTTGCTATTAGTGGTGCAGTTGATTTTTATAGTTTAGTAGAGCTGTAGAAATCTGTTAATACTGTTGTGTTGTATCTGTGATTGTCAGTCCATGGTTACCATTAATAATACCCCATTAAACTAACAATTCACTCGGCCATTAGTAATATAAATTGTTGTGCAACTAGGAATCTTCAGCTCAGCAGTGTTAGTATCAACGCTTTCGAGTTTAAGAATATTGGGTAATTTTTAGAAGGCATGCTTTATTCTTCCAGGTTTCAATTCTGTCTGAAAGGGACTTGTGGAACTCGACAGGAGTTATTCTTGGTATTAAAGGGCAGCCTCTGCATATTTTTTTACAGGAGAATGTGGAGAACTGAACAAAATTTATTCTTGGCATAAAATAAGAGCCTTTATGCACATTTTTACAGTGGTGAATTATCTGATGTCAATTCTGTGTAATCAGTTTTCGTGAGTATGTTATGCTTTAGTTTCATGTTATTGAATCTGTAATTTAAGCTATATATGAAAATTTTATTGAAGAAGCAGCTTCTAGGCAAGTTGAAGAAGCAGCTTTTGTTTTTAGACGAACAAGATTTTTAAGTACATATAGAGTTCTAAACACACGGTACTAACACCATGAACGCTTTTAAGGTGCTGTTTGTTTAAATTTCTAAACACACGGTACTAACACCATGAACGCTTTTAAGGTGTTGTTTGTTTAAATTTGATTGTCTCTTAATAGACTGTCTCTTATTCGCTAAGAGGCATGATACTGTTTGTTTGTTTTTTTTTTTGTTACCTCTGAATGCCTGTTAATCAGTAAGACAAAAAATGAAATCTTAATAATTAAGAGGTGCTTTTTAATGAAATTTTTTTGATAATTTTTTTTATATAAATATATTCAACAATATTATGCACTCATTTTTATTAAATTGAATATTTAAAATTATTAAATAAAATTTTACCCTTTAAAATGATAAAATAAGGTCATTAAGAGACAACTTACTTTTTAGTTATTAAATAATTTTTTAAATTTAGACCTCGTAACCATTCAGATGATCTAATTTATTAAAATATCATAATCATTCAAATCTTAATTCCCAAATTTATCAAACACAACCTAAGGCTCGAAACATTGTGCAATGAAACATGCACTTAATGACTTAATGGAGGTGTCAAGGTAGTTTTAGACATTTAAATATTTGTGTGATAAAAGACCATACCTTTTCTTGGACAAGCAATCAATGCAAGAGATGAAAATTCACAATTCCTCCCTCAAGGAAAACTTCCATTTCTCCAGCCAAAACCATAAGGAAAATTACATGAGTAAGACGGAGGTCCAAAATAATGTTAAAACCAAATTTAACAATGAGAACCTCTATGTTAGAGCTCCAGTTCGATATGCATACACAAATCTGGAGAAGAATCGAAGGAACCAAGTGAATGAATCCTTCTCTTTATTCAAGCATCCGGCCCCTCAAGCCTCCCAACCCCTAAGAACTGTTGCTCGGGCAACTCGATTAACTCCAAGGGAGAAGGCTCCCATACGGAGATCACAGTCGTGGGTTTTACACATTTCTTTCACGTGTTTAAACCCCTTTGTCATGTATGTCTTTAGCTCCGCATTCACTTTCTCCTCGTCCCACATAAACCCTTGAATGTTCTACAATATACAAAAAAAAAAAGTGGCCGAAACACATATAAGACACTTTATAAAAAATTTTACTTACCTTCTAAGTATTATCAAGAACAGCTTAAGGATCATATCCCCTTCGAGGGGGTTTTGTCTCTCTATTTGTGAGAGTGAGTTTTTTAATTCATCTAATATGATCTTGACAGTTTATATTGGATTTCATTTTTGATAGAGTAAGTACCCCTCAACTCTATCATATATGCTAAAATTGAATGAATTTTCCCCATGTGTCTTGACGGGGTTTATCAAAAAGAACAGCATAAGGATTTTCCTAGTAAAGGAGACAGGTACAAGTCTTAAGTATAAAATTATTCTAAGTAAAGGAGGAGAGATTGAGATTGATAGGTGATACCTGAACCCACTCAAAATAGCTAACAGTAACTCCACCTCCATTTGCAAGGATATCTGGTAGGATAACAACACCTTTCTTTTTCAAGATCTGCACAAGAGGACTTTTTGGTCATGCCTCTGCAACTAATTTGCTATGACTCCAGATTTCAAGTGTGAACTAACCTCATCGGCCTCTGGATCAGTAGGATGGTTAGCAGCCTCGATAATAAACTTGGCTTTGATATCATTTGCATTCTCCCTTCGCTCCGCCAGCCATGACCAAGAAAAGATCATCATCAGACACAAAAAACATGAGCATAACAATAGTTATATAATTGGTAGTAGGAACTACATCCAATATGGTTACTATATGGAGCATACATGTTTTTGTTTCCGTATCTTTTTCAACATTGTTTAAGTACTCGCTGTAAATCTACATGTAAATTAGCAAAATACAGAATTTCCTCTTCTAGCAGGAAAGGAGCGAAATGGAGACTCGGATTCATCAAGATAATAATTTTTATTACTTTAAAGGCCAGCAATAGTTATTCATAGATGCCAGAAATATTGCACGTATGCACAAGTGTAGTGCTAATTCTCCTCCTTTTGCTATCGTTTTATTCCATCACTATATATACTGTTTCATTCTTTTGTTAAACACTATAAATACATAAATATAGGTTCACTTCTTTTTTTAGTTTAGAACTAGATGTTTTTGAGTATTCGATTAGAAGAATGAAACAAGGTGCCTTGAATTAACATATGGTTAGAATAAGAACCTGTTGATCACACCCCCAAGAGCTGCTGGGATGAGAATGTCACAGTCTTCAACCAATATTGAATTGGGATCAATTGGATTAGCACCATGGAAACCTTTGACTCCACGATTTTCTTTGGCATGCTTGAGTAGGCTTGGAATGTCAATTCCTTCACTATTCTTAATGGCTCCAGTTATGTCACTTACGGCAACGACCTTCCCACCCTTTTCACTGATGAGTTGAGCAGCCCAGGAACCAACATTGCCAAATCCCTGACATAAAAAGAATACACATCCACCTAAGAGATTTGGGGGTAAACATGGAACAAAAATAAATCCTTAAACTTTTGCAAATGGAGACTCTTTTAATGGAAAAACAAGCTGCCAGCCATTTTATTTGAAATGTGTTCATCAAATGAATCCAAAATGGAAATAGTAGCAGCCATACTGAATGGTCACCTGCACAACAAACCGTTGTCCAGAAATGCTCTTTCCATACTCGTTAAGCAGAGCTTCCGTTGCAAAGAGTACACCCCTACCAGTAGCTGCATCTCTGCCTAGGGATCCACCAAGATCCTGGTTCAAACAATTTGAACTTTTTTGACTTAGAAATAAAGAACACTCATAGAAATAAAATGAACAATTTGTTTAGCCAGTAATAAATTGTATGTTTTACAAATATGAATTACATGAATTCAGAACTAAAATTGCAGAAGAGATATGGACTTATGACCAGTCATGACAATTCAGACAGAATGACTAAACATCTATGCTTACCGTAGGTTTTCCAGTTACTACTGCAGGTGAGTAGCCATGAAACTTTGAGTATTCATCTAGTATCCAGGCCATTGTCTGTTTAACCACCAGCAAGCAAAAAGTGTTACTTTCAAATTTCGTCAAAACGTTTGATATTACTCCCTCCATTCCAAAATTGAGATACATTTGTAAAGCGATGAGGTTTAAGAAAACTTTAATTTTTTCAAAATTATGCCGAAAATTAGCTAGAAATGTAATAGTAGTGGCATGATAGTGCTCGATCAACTAAGAATAAAAGTAATGGCAACTGGCAAGTTAGGAACTTCATGTCAGTTTATAGTCTAAAAATAGAAATGCATCTCACTAATTTTGGATTGACTACACCTTTTGACTAAGTATTACCAACACACCCTAACCAAAACTAAAACATAAGTGGATCGAAACAGAATTTATGCACACCTCACCTGTGGATTTGTTCCCATATCAGGTGCTGGAACATCTGTATGGATACCAATCAGATCATGTATCTTCTGGGTGAAAACTCGGGTAAGTCGTTCTAGCTCAGAGATGCTTAATTCTCCCGGATTACATCCTATCCCTCCTTTAGCTCCACCATATGGTATATTAGCTACTGCTGTCTTCCATGTCATTAGTTGTGCCAAAGCATTCACCTCATCCGGATCAACCTATCAGATCCATGAAATTATAAGAGAAGAAAATATGGAGAAACAATCTTAATTCTACAAACTATCCACTCCCAAAATTTCTGTTTGGTATTTTTAATTTCATCACTAGCTAAGATCAAAGAATAAAAAAATAAAATGATTCTATTAGTACAAATGGGCTATATACGTAGAACATTTTGAACTTGTCTTTAAATCATTAAAAATTGTCCATCTACCTATGTGAGCAAAAACTCCTACATTCCCATGTTTAAGAATGTATTAGAAACTTAAATATAAAAAACCTCAGGGTGATATCTGATTCCTCCCTTCATAGGCCCTCGGGCATTGTCATGCTGAACCCTGAATCCTACAAAAGATGCCAACGTGCCATCGTCCTTTGGAATGGTACACTCAACCTGCAGTTTTGTTCAAAATCAAGGAATGAAAGACCAAAAACAATACAATAGGGGTACTATGTAAACATTTAGCAACCAATACCTATACGAGCAAAAGAACTAGATGAAATTTGCTATTTTCCATTAAAGACGGAGTGAAATATGCAAGTAAGGGAAAACTATAAGAAATTGCAAGCAAAAGGAACCAAAAAGAAGAGTACGAGGAGGCATAGAAAGAAAGCTGCAAAGGCAAATATATTGGCTAAAAGAGTATATGATTAAATTGTTGAATCAATCAACATTAAGAAATGAACAAAAGAGCATTAACAACCTTGATTTCCCTAAATGGGATGAGTAAACTCTTTTCAAGCCTCGAATCCAACCCCAAAAGCCGAGCTGCAAGCTTAAAATTTCGGTTGGTTGCAACTAATGCATTCATCTTTTGAAGAAGTGTTTGAGCAGCCTAGAAAAAGGATGTCAGATTATCACTTTCAGATGCAAAATGGGGAAGTACATAGACTTGAATTACTTTTATCGGAGGAAAGGAAATCATAAAATTAAGGTAAGTTGTAGAGAAAAATCTATTACTAGTCTAATATATATATATATATACAAGTGAGCTATATTGGACTTTGCAATGGACAAAAACTAGGCATTCAAAATATTTTACATGTAAAACATATGATGTATGCTTAATCACACCACAAGATATGCTCCCTCCGTTCCTTTTTATCTGTCTTAAATTTTTAAAGAAATAATTTTTCATTCCTTTTTACCTATCGTTTGTAGATTTTAAGGAACAATTAATTAATTACTCAGATTCCTATATTATCCCTAATAATTAAACATTAATTTGTTTCTTCTTCATCTTTCAAATGAGTTTTAAAAGCGTAAATAAACTAATATCAAGATTTATACTTAATTAAATCAATTGGGCAAAACATTAATTACATCTCTTAATCTATGTGCTTACTCCTAAAACATCAAATAAAAAAGAACAACCAGTAATAAATGTTTAGTTATTTCCTAAACTATCTCCAATAGACCATGGGAAGAGTAAATAATATTTTGGTACAAATGGAAAGCTGTTAAGATCGCCAATACACTCGAACTATCATTTTAAATGAGAATTACAAAGAAATTAGCTAACAACCCAACATTAACATAATAAACCAGTACTATTATAAAACAATTAATTCAAATTCCCAAAAAAAAACACTCAAATTTTAACATCTAGAACTTGGTCCACTGCCCTTTCTACTTTTTCTCTGTCTATAATAGATACAAATCATATACACATACTGATAATGAATCTAAAGGCAGAAACAGAGAGGATAACAAGTGATGTTAGGGACCCTCATACCTTAAATTTAAGGAGGAGGAAAGAGCAAATGGAATTAATTGATGATCTGCAAATCTCCCTCAGCTCAGCTATATGTTAGGGGGGGTAGGGGGTTGGGGGGTTGGGGGGTTTGGGTGTGAGGTGGGGGGGGGGGATTAGTACAAGTTTTCGTTCCGAATATACCACTTATATAGCAGTAATAAATGAGTAGAAAGAATCAGAATCAAATTCTCTCCGTGAATCTTGAAAAAGGAAACAAAATAATATATTCCAAACTATTGCATAAATCCACATACCCAAATTGGCTATGAATTATTGAATATACTTACAATTTCATATATCCAAACAAACAAAACACTTGTCACTCAATAAATCTAAATTGCATGAGTCGAATGTTAAAAATAAACACAAGTGATATACATAAATTAAATTGTGATTATCGTAAAAATTTATATTATAAAATAGAATAAATTATTAATGCATACCTCATAATTATAATTGGTTTGAAATTTTTTATGAAAGGAGGTCTCAAAGAAGAATATGAATATGTGCTGTGTACTACTTACTGCCTTACTGGGAGAGAGGTCCTACCAATTCCGACAGAATCAAAACTCCTCATGACCTTCCACTATATCTTTATCTCCCCAGGGGAGAGGAGAGAATGTGAATATATATATATATATATATATATATGGTAATCAAATTTTGCATGATTAATTATTTAGTAATACTTACAAAACAATGAATATAAAATAATGTATAATTATAATTAGTTGATGTGAGTGAGTCCAATAATATAATCAATTATTATTATACACATCATTTTATATATTTAATTTTTTACAACTAATACGTGAAAATATCAAATATTGAATTGAAAATATATACGAGTAAGCTATTAAAAAGGATAGAGAGAGTGAAGGGGATGGCGAATCCTGGAATGGGTACGTGAATCCGACGCCAAATCCCACGTTATATTACAACGTCATATGATTAACAGATTCTCCCTATTGTAGGAACTGATTAGTTTTCCTTTTTCGCATTGTATAATATAATATATATATATATATATATATATATATATATATATATATTAGCTGTGTCCCGTGTCTCCGGCACTGTATAGACGGTGAGATTTATTTCAAATTTTGGACGGTTCAGATAATTTATTGAGTGAGCGGAAAATTCAAAATCATTTGTATTTTATTAGATAGATATTAAAATAAATTTAATTATTAAATTTTGCAAATTACTAAATATAAGAGTATTTTTCTCTTATTTGACCACGAATTCACTAATCACAAAAAAGAAATAATTTTATTATTTGTAAGTAAGGATCATGCCTAATTGTTTGTATAAAGTGGGTAAATTTTATTCTCATAATCTCATTTGCCAAATAGAATATTAGTCTATATATAAACCTAGTACGGGATCAACACTCAACAAGAATCTAAGTATATTAAAGAAGAATAAAATTAGTGGGGGTGATAGCACAGCCCCAACTTGACTAGGTGGTGTTTTAATGCATCTTAATAATTTATCTCTTAATACATCTTAACAGCTTACGTTTTTGTATTAAGAGGTTCTCTATTTAATTTAGACTCTTATTTATATCTTAGCTATTCAGAGAACTTCTTAATACAAATATATGGGCTCTTACGCAATAATAAGAGATGGACTGTTAAGATGCAATCAAAACACCACTTAACTTAATTTAGCGCACAATAAATATATATATACATATATATATATATATATATATATATATATATATATACGGTAATGATCAATAACATTCTCCTTAAATAGCATTCCTCCTTAAATAACATTCTTTTATTAAAATTACGTCGTTTTGGAGGGACGCGGTGGCATTTTTGTAAATACAATGCCACCGCGTATTTACAAAAATGTCACCGCGTCCCTCCAAAATGACGTAATTTTAATAAAAGAATGCTATTTAAGGAGGAATGTTATTTAAAGAGAATGCTCTTGATTCTGACCGTGTATATATATATATTCTTTATTTTTTTAAAAAATAAAAATATATGACAAGTAGGTAGGCTAGGCAAATGGAAGTTGGAGTGGCAAAGGTATTCAGATTCCACTAAAAAAACACAATTCCTCACTTCACACCTTAATTTGCCTTCCAATAGCTGTTGAGGTGATGATGCTTAAATAACTATTATACTTGTTTCGGACAGAAGAAATGAAATGATTCATTTCATTTCAATTAAAATGAATTATTTTATATTTTTTTTCTTTTAAAAATAATATATATTACAAATATTTGTGCTGACTTCTTGGATACAGAAATATTAATGGCAGTCATTTAATTTTTAGGTATATTTCACAAAATTCGACACAAAATAATCGTGGTATATAACATGATTTTTTGTTTCCTTCAAGCCATATTGATTCTCCTTTTAAGAATTTAAGTGCCGGGAAATTATATTATCTATAAAAAAAAATACTCTTACCAATTCATATATAACTTCATAATTTATTTTAATATATTAGGATATATTTATTTCCAACAAAATAATAATAATTATTATTATTATACTTTATATCTTTATCAAGTCTAAAAAGAATACACGCACCAAAAATTTAAATATATAAAAGTATAGAACTTAGAATTTAGTTATTCTAGAACCCGATGTCATTTCTATTCATTTATATATATATATATATGAAAAAATATATATACACAGTTGTATACTACACAGTCACCTATGGCTATAATTTTTTTGGACTACAGAGACGGGTGATCTCGTCGCTATAGTTATTTTGGTCTATAGCGACAGTTGTAAACTGTAGTTATAGCAAAAAAAAACCGTCAGACATAAACAATTGTATACTCCCTCCGTTCCTTAATATAGGTCGTTTTAGAGAAATTTTTTTGCTCCTTAATATAAGTCGTTTGATAATTTCAAATAGTCATTAATTGCTTAGTTTCTAATATTACCCCAAGTATTAACGCTATGTTTCTGAGTTTTAAAATGAACAGAAAAGAAAAGAAATGGACAGAAAATTTAAGTTTTCTTTCCAATTCTTATGTTTCTGAGTTTTTTAATAAACAGAAAAGAAAAGAAATGGATAGAAAACTTGGCCATTTTTCCTGCCAGAATTTTCCGTCCAAAATTGGCATGATTTGGACGGAAAAGAAATTGGAATAAGTAATATTTTTATAATTCTCATATTATCCTCAACTTTTAATATAATAAATTTTAAATTACAACTCATATCCTCAATTTTAAATTTTCTATTATTTTCTATTAAAAACTCAGAAACAACACAAAAGAAAACTTCAAGTTTTCTATTCTTTTCTTTTCTGTTCTAATTTAAGTTTTCTATTCTTTTCTTTTCTGTTCAAAACTCAGAAACAGAATGTAAATGTAACTTTGGTTCTCTCACTATTTTTTGTCCAATAAATAATAATCTCTTCTTCCAATACAAGGGCAATATAGACAATTGATATTATAGTTAATGTTATACAATCATTATCTTAATACTTGTGTCCAACCATAAAATGACCTATATTAAGAAACGGAAGGAGTACTACACAACTGTGTATATACATATAACCCATATATATATATATATATATATATATATATATATATATATATATATATATATATGTGTGTGTGTGTATTAGAGGTTTTTGAATTATATCTATAGTATTTAAACAAACACGTGCCCATACTAATGGGAAAAAGGGTCGTGTGATATTGAGACAACAATAATCCCTCATAAAAGTAATTTTTTTTAAAAAAATAAAATAAAAGTTTCATATGTCAACTTTTTTTATTAAAAAAAAAAGATTGCTACTTTTTTAATAATAATATAAGATGACATCGCTATTTTTAATTTTATCATGTTATTTTTACTAAATTAAATATATAATAAATTTAAAGATAAATGAGAAACAAAATATATTTTCGTAAAAGGAAAACAGGGGGACAGGATGTGAAGGGTCTTTATTGATGATGGAATTCCGTCTCAGAATCTATAATATACCACAATCTCCCCACTCAACAATTTAGTACAAGGACAAAATTGATTCCTTTTTATTTTTGGACCAAAAGAAAAAGAATTATCCAATCAACTAAAAATAAAAATATGTCACAAAATTTATGTCATTTTATAATTTAAAAAATATAAATATATCTTTAATTTTGAAACACATTAAAAATATCTCTCTCCTTAGTAAAAATATATTGGTCATAAGATGAACTTGTTATCGCTGATACCTTCTTTTCGGTTCCTTCTTCCATAAAGAAAAGAGGGTCCTTTGAAAAATATAGTCAAAAATTCATAATAAAGTTCGACCACATCGACTGAATTTATTATCTTCATCCATAAGGATACTAGTTAAAAATATTCACTAATCGAATAATGTCACGTTTATAGAGTACATATATCTAAATTTCTAGTTATAAAAGGTATTATATGCATTATATTAGGGCAAATATAATTAAGGGTAATCTCTTCACTTGCGTGCTAACACTATATTGGTCATGAAGTAAACTTGCTACGAAATTTATTTCATGTTAACCACTCCCAAAACTATAATTTGTCACAAAAACAACGAATTCCGGTTTTAATTTTCAAGAAGTTGGCTTGGTAAAGAATTTTGTTAATTAAGGACGGACCGTAATTACCAATAATCATCTCATTATTATGATTATTCTAAAAAGAAATATAATCCTAATTTAGAACATCACTCTTTTATTATTGGATTCAACTATAGGTAATTGTCCTATAAATATTCTCTATTGCTAACAATTAATTACACATTAAACTAATTAAGCATTTGAGAGTTCGGGTCATACCATCCGAGCTAATACTTAGTGATTATTCTTAGGTATTTTGTATTAAATTTACAATTGTAATTTTTTTTAAAAAATCATTAACAATTATTAGGTATGAATTAAACAATTTTTTTAAAAAAAATAGGTTTTTAAGTTTTATATTTGACAAGTATATTATTATTATTATTATTATTATTATTATTATTATTATTATAGTCAGACCATGTGTTTCTTTTCCTAATATTTTACCAATAAAAATTAATTGATTCAAAGACACTACATCAATTGGGCTTGGGCCTAAGAGTTAAAAGAGTATGGATTGAATTGGGGATTGAAGCTGGGTAGCCCACATCAGTTTTGGGACAGGTGGCGGATGTTATTAACTCTAGAAGCCTTTTAATTCTAGAAAGAATAATCAAAAGTTGTGGTTTACCCAATTTAAGTCAATATTTGATTATTATTCATAATTTAAGAATAATCAAATATTGTGGTTTACCTAATTTAAGTCAAACAAATTAAAAGGTTCACCTGCCCTGCTAGGCTATTTATTTATTTATTTATTTGAAAATAAATAAAAATTCCCCAACAAATATTTTTCCAAACGAGATTCTTTTTATGAATGTGAAATATTTCACTATCATCACAATGAACTTCGGGTATTTTGAAATTTTCAATACCTACTCTATCATAATCCAATATTCGTACACAAACAAGGAAAAATTCTCATTCTGAAAGATACGAGAGAGTAGGTAAAGCTTTCAATTCACATGCTACAGCTGCTCAGGCTCAGTACCATTCTTCCAAATACCTACGCCCTATTTATTTATTATATTGTAAATCAATTATAAAAAAAAACCCATCAAAGTCTTTTTTCAAATAAAAAAAATCATTAAAATTTTAAATAATAATAAGGGCCTCAAATTCGTGTTCAAAAATTTATCTCAAATACTCATTTTAAGGACAGAGGAACTAATGTAATAATAATATATAAGAAATTATTGATATTTCCACATGAAAAGTGTCGCTATAGATTATAATGAAAGTATAATAATGACATGTGTATTTAAGATACGTATCATACCATAAATTTGATACACGATGTCTTAAAAGTTTTACCCCAAAAATATTGTTCCCAATAATTTATTTATTTTTTAAACGTGATTTCCGTTAAAGATTGATGTTGACTTTTAATCTAAAAAATAGGAATAAGAACAAATTAAAGCAATTAGCTGAAGGCACTACGATTGACTTCGTATTCATTAAACCAACTGGATACGCGTTTCCCTATGTATAGTATATATTTAGCATTTAGAAAATTAGAAAGCAAAGCCTTTGTCTTGTCTGGTCGTCTTATTGCAGGTATTCATTCACATTCTCAAAAGCCAAAGTTGTGCCCGTCACAAAAGAAGCCTCTCCTCCATCTCAAAAGTTTCAGAAATAATTGTGGGAATTTCCTGTTTGGTATCTCTCTCTTCTTCAATATGTGTCCTATGAGGTTTCTCTTGGTGTTTTTCTCCGCCGTATTGGCAGGATATATGGCCTGGAAGACGGTTCGCTCAATGCCGGAATCTGATGATATGTTTTCAGAGGATTCCACAGGAGAGAAGGTTTCCTCAAATGACCAACAAAACTTTAATTTCATCAAGGTATTATATATATAATAAGATCATAGGGATGTTCATAGGATAATTTGTTTGTGTTTTTTTTCCTTCCTTTTTCTGTTATTTTCCTAATATTTGACGATTCTTGGATTTCAGGTGATGCAAAACGGGTTCTGGGTGTTTGTTGACATGGCCAGCGGGCGATATCTGTGGAGGAATCTGAGACAGATGAAGAAAGATGATGAAGTTAAAAGCTCATAGGAGAGGAGATTCAAGAGAATGGAATAAACAGAAGGGGAAATATATATGATTCTTTTATTTCGTCTCTTGGTATAATACCCCAACCCAGGATTCCTCTAAACAATCTGTATCGACTCAAGATGTATACAACATGTGTCACTAGAAACAATGAGCATTGCGATGTAATTTTTCTACCCTTTTCTGAGATGGAAGGAATTGTTGATTCAGATGAGGCATCTTTGCAATAACAGAAATATTGAAACCCCCACCCCACCCCACCCCACCCCCGCACGCAAAATAAGGCTGGAGGGGTTCTTTAAATTAATGAAATCTAATGAAAAAAGATGGATCAAACCATTTGTAAAACAACATACGAGTTTATTAAATGAAACATATGTACAGATACCCCTTTTATCACTCAAACGAAGTATATAAAGTACTATGCTGCCCTAGAAAGGAGCAAATAGTATTTACTACAGCAAGAGCAACAACTCGAGCTTTAGTTTAGATCAGCTTGTAACTTAATTGACATGTATATAAGTGTAAGTAGCGCACCTTGAGGAATTGGGGCAAACCTTGCTAGATTTGAGCCAATCCACATGGCCACAACTACTAGAGTAACTAGACTACTGCTGGTTTTGCCACAAACCCAACTTGCAAACGATAGGCACAAAGTAAGCAAAATGCCGCCTTTCCCTCCTAACAACCATGCAATCGCATAACCCATCTTATATCCATTGTCCAACTTCTGGTCGAGCAAAGCCATCAGGCTGCTAAATGTGAGAGATAATCGGGCTCCAACAGTTTGCATTAAAAATAAAGAGAGGAAAGTGGATCTAATCACTTCACTGAAGGAACCCCTCTCTTCATCAAGAGTTCCTTCTTCCATCACTTCATCTGTTTCATAATAAAAGGTAGAATTGTCCTCTCTGCCATTTTGCCGCTCCTGGTATCTTTCACGTTGCATTTTCTGCCTCAAATCAGCCCACCTATATATCCTCACCCCGTCTTCAAATTCAAGGTCGTACTCCCATTTATGTCCCCAGGATCTTCTAGTATCCTCTTCGAATCGAATTGTTCGATCATACTGTTTTCTGGTTGCTTCATTAGATAATGTCTGCCAATAAAGAACACATTTTAATGATTGTATCAAACTTTAGCCAAAAAAATTGAGGCACATGTGACATACTCAGGGCTCAAGTAAAGTGGATATAGATTAATATTCCTCTAAATATCTATATTAAGATCTGAAATTATATCCCTGCTTAAGGACAATCTTCTGTACATGTTACTGAAATGTCCTGATTTATGTGATTTATTTCATGCCAAAACTCATTCATCATTTTTGTCTTGTTGATTAGAAAAATTCAAGGCACCACCAGGAAAACCAATTTCGCAGTTCATTAGCTCTCAATCTATCCCGCAAGAGGGAAAACAGAATCTAGCATTTGAGTTAAGGAGAGGAGGACAAAATATTGACAAAGATATACCATTTCCAGTACACGCAAAAAAAAAAAAAAAACTGTTATATTATCAAGGAGAGCAATACAATTTGCTTCCACCTTCTGTATACATCACATATAGTAGGATGGCCCCCTTTTGGCATCCTTTAGTATATACTTTTTACTAATTCAAAAATAATAAAAATCAGGTATGTTATCTAGTGTGTAATTGCAGCTTTTTCAGCAATCATTTCTGGAAAACTTTGGGCAGAACAGGAGTAGCATCAGCAGTAATCCATTGACCAAATAAACAAGTACATCAGATTGAGCCATATCCTTGGAAAAATTGACAAAGATAGAAGCAAAACAGCATGATTCATGGCACAGGTTCAACTAATCTAATTCAAGGTGCAACTTCAGAATAGTAGAATGATCAATGAGTTTTAACTTTTAAGTTTACACTAACCGTAAACTTTTTCACCCCAAACTTCAACTAGAGTTACAAATGTACAATATTTAACTTATACTTGATGCAAGACGGAAATTGATGAAGAAATAATTAATTAAAAGTGATACATTAATAAAAAAAAATTAAAAGAACTAGAGTGATCCAACCACAGGAGAAACACAATCTTTAGCGTTAATGTTCTAAAAGGCGCTAAGCGAGATGCTAGGGGGTTTAGGCAAATTTTTTTATTTTAAGCCAATTTTAATATTTTATCTTACATTTATCCAAACAAAACAATAATATAAAGCAAAACAATCTATAATAAAGATAATAAAAACATTTGCTTAAAGTTCAAACACATCCATATTGCTAATGTCAAAGTTCAAACACAAACATACAATTGTTCAAAGTTCAAACATATTTTTAACGTATTAGTTTTATTCATAAACAAGATTGCTATTAAATAATAAAATTTAAAATTTCAAGAATTTAATTCAATATTAAAACTTAAGAAACTAAACATAAATTTAAGAATTATATTAAATTAAACTAAATATTACAAATGTATCATCATTTATATAATTTGAAGTTGGTACAAATTCAAAAAATTACAACTATAATAAAATTATTCATTTTGACTTGATATTGTTCACTTCTTGTTGTGATTTAATATGCTATAACCTGTATTATGAAATATGGTAAATCATTAAAAAAATAAATATATCAAGATCTGATTTGGGTAGTTATTAAAATAAAATAAAAACCTTTCCGCCTAGACGTCGCCTAATTTCCTGGAGGAATTTTTTTACCGCCTTGAGCCTAGGTGAGGCGTCGGGAGCCTAGCGCCTAGGCGAGGCTCCAATGGGGTCGGGGGCCTAGGCGGGAATTTTTAGAACACTGCTTAGGGTTTCCAACCACAACAAGGAGGAAAAGTATTGATCGCAACTAATAATTAGGATAATTTCAATATCAAAGTGTTAAGAGTCTGACATGACTAACAAAATTTATAAGAAAATAAACTCTAGTAACCCCCACTAACAATCGGGTCGCTAAATAAATAACTCAATACTAAAATAAACCAATAAATAAGAAGTTCAACAAACTAAATAAATAGACAATTAATAAATAAATAACAAAATAGCGAATCATCCACGACGACGAGTCTCACAAATCAATCCCTATCAACTCTCCCCGGCTGCGAAAACAAAGCCTTTGGCGAAATGAAAGCCTCATATCTCTCCAAAAGGTATGGATCAAGCCGAGAGAACTCTTTAACACTAAACCATGTACAATCATCCGGAGGCCTGTTGCGTCACTTCATCAAAAAGTGTCGGTAATCACCCTTGTCGAGTCGACACAACCCGCTCATCAAAAACATCCTCAATAACCTCTATTGTACGTTGTGTAGATATAATAGGAGGTGCAGGTGGAACAGGTAAAGGAGGAACAATAGGCTCATCAGGGTTCGCAAGTGTAGGCAAAGTGAGTGAAGAAGTAGAAGTGGAAGAGGAGACAGAATCATTAGAATGCCCATGATAAGGAGTAAGGTCTTCCACATTAAATACAAGACCAATACTCATATCATTCGGAAGATTTAACTCGTATGTATTAGCGCCAACCTTCTTTCGAACTCGAAATGGGCCTATCCTCTTAGCATGCACTTTCTTCCATGTGCTAGGAGGTAATCTTTCAACACTGTGTCGCAGCATCACTCGATCATTCTTATTAAACTCTTGATACCTGCGATGAACATCTGCAGCAGACTTGTAATTTTCATTGCTCAAATTAATTTTCTTTCTTATCTCAGCATGCAAATCATAAATGTGATGCGCAAAAGACTTTGCAGACTCACTAGCCCTGTATGCAATAGGAAGATGAGCTAAATCAACAGGTTTCCTAGGCTGATAACCAGTGTAAGCCTGAAAAGGACTTACTCCAGTTGAACGATTAAGTGAGCTATAATATACAAACTCAGCCATAATAGGTAAAACCTTATCCCATGTAAACACATGATCACCCGCAAGACAACGTATCATATCACCTAGACTTCTATTAACAACCTCAGTTTGACCATCGATCAAGGAATGATAGCAGTAGAAAACTTAAGCGTGGTACTAAGTTTCTTCTAAAGAATTTTTCAAAAATAACTCATAAATTTTGCATCTCTATCAAAAACTATAGTCAATGGTAACCCACGCAATCTCACTACCTCACTAAAGAAAATCATGGCAATATGTGAGGCATTATCAGTTTTGCTGCAAGGAATGTGTCATTTTAGTGAAATGGTCCATTACAACAAAAACTGAATCATGACCCCCACTGGGTCCTTGGCAACCCCAAGACAAAGTCCATGCTAAGATCCTCTCAAGGTGCATGGGGAACCGAAAGTGGAGTGTACAAACCCGTGTTCTGCTTCTTACCCTTAGCAGTCTGACATGTGCGACACTCAAAAACAACACGAGCTACATCCCTCTTTCCTCAACAATGACAATGGTCTTATCTCTACCAAAGTTTCCAGTTAAACCTTCCGCGTGTAGCTCCAACAATAAATACTCACGCATCGATGTACTAAGAATACACAAGCAGGTGCCCTTAATAAGATACTCATCATGGATATGAAAATCACTAGAGGGTGGAAAATTAGGATTCTGTAGGGCAGCATAAATATCACTAAAATATAAATCTCACTCTCAAAGAGTTACGGATAGACACCTTATTCAACTCATTGGCAACTATATTCTCCTCCAATACATTCCGCACAAACTCCTTTCTATTAAGAATATGGAGTGATTTGGTTTGTTGGGTAGCTAAGCTAGTCTCCTTTGGTTGACTCTCGGACGACACTCAAGGTCTCATAGGTGGAAATGATATTTTCATCCCCTTGTGTGTAAACACGAGTTCGTCATCCAATAATGAGTCACATCACAGTCATATAGCCAAGGTTACCCTAGTAGAATATGTGCAACATCCATAAAAAGGACATGTAAACATGTGTTCGTCCTCCTATAATGAGTCATATCACGATCATATAGCCAAGGTTGCCCTAATAGAATATGTGCAACATTCATAGGAAGGACGTCGCACCAAATACTCTCTTCATAGCCTGAAGGTGGATCGACACTAACATCTCTTTAACACAGGAATAGATTGTCTTGTTAACCTAGGCGACGCTAAAAGGCTAGGAATGTGGTTCTGCCTTTAGTTTCATCCGTGGTAAGGCGGACTCAATAATCACATTTAAGCAACTGCCCCCGTCGATGATGAAGAGAAACCACCTACTTTGTTGTATGTCTGAAATATGGTGATTCTCCTCCAATCATCCTCTCCTATAACTTGTAAAAACGCATATCATGACACCTACCTGATTACTTATCTTCTCTAGGTGCTCGTCGGCCACCTCATCCTGCGAGTCATACTCACCCTCGTCTTCAGTCCCGACAATATGCCCGCTCCTCTTTTGAAATTTCCCCTACTATTGCTACCCGTTGGCAATTGCGATTGGAACACTCAAAAGACTTGTGGCCTAACTCCTGGCACGTAAAGCACCTCTCCTGGGTAATAGGCTGAAAGTTGGGTGTACCTACACCCTGCCCTTTGTCACGAGATCGCTCAGCTACAATGTTACTAGACATGTAGGACGCATGAGAAGTGGGGAATGGTATACTCTGTGATAAATTTTAACCACTGGACTGACTAGAGTAAGAAAGGATTCTCCTACATCTTTGAGACAACTCCCTAAATATGCAGATGTAATTAGCAACAAACATAGTATTATCCTAACGAAAGTTGTCATACTGTTCCATTAACCTATCGATATGTCATACGGATAAATAATATTGTTTTAGACGAATTTTTATCTCCCCCAATGTCTGATAGGTGACTCACCAAGACGCTCTAAGTCTCTCTTAACCCCTGACCAAAATAAACTGGCCAATTTCACCAATTTTATTTTGACGAACCACACCTTTCTATCCTCAGGCATTTCATACTAGTCAAAATACTTCTCTATACTAGACAACCAATAAAGGAATGCATTAGGATCAAATCTACCATCAAACTCTGGTGCATCTACCTTGATTTTTCTATAGTCATCATCATAAGAATCATGTCTAAGATGTTCACGATGTCTAACATGTGGGTTTTCGACATGCTCATTCCCATTATTCCCCTGAGGTTCCCTTACAGGTTGTCTTTGTTCAATGTGTGTGATTTTATCATTCATTTGATCCAGTTGTACAACTTTGGCTACTAATTGGTCCTTAATTTCTTCTAAAGAAGCTTGGGTACGTGTAGTCATGATACAAATGCAAGTGCAAAGTAGAGATATACAAAAATTTAATTGAAGCAAATTAAAATTACAAGTCTAAACCTATCTAATCGCAATACCAAAAGTTAATAATAATCGAATAATATGCAACTAGATGGAATAATATGCGATTTTAAAAGAATATATCTAAAACAAGCTTACAAAAATTTTAGAACTAATGAACGAAAGAAATGCAAGTGACTAAATATTGACAATCCGAATATTTAAAATGAAATATTTACTTTTACCTTATAGACCTAACTGATCAAAAAGTATGAGATTGGGGTGAAAAGTACCAAGGTTAAAAATTTAGGGCTCTCTATACAAGAAACAGGGGTGAAAATGTAAACTAATAAACTGTGAGGCAATATTTAAATGGAGAGCGAAAGTTTGAGGGTACTAAAAGGTAATTTGCAAGGCTTTTTAATTTAAATTAGGAAAGTTAGTGTTTCCTCCCTATATTTTCAAAACAGCACAACAGAAGGATTTTTTTTATGAACAGTGAATCGCAATGAACAGTAACTCCGATGAACGAAAAAATTATTTCATTTTTTTAAAAACCCAAGATCTCCCAAAAAGTAAGAAATTGATGAATAAACCAAACTCTAATGTCAATATGATGTAGGACGAAAATTGATGAATAAATAATTAATTGAAAGTGGTAAATTAATAAGGAAAATTAAAAGAACAAGAGTGATCAACATCAGAAGAACCATTAACCCTAGGGTTTCTCAACCGCAATAAAGAGGAAAAGTATTGATCGCAACCAATTAAGATGATTTTAATATCAAAGTGTTAAAAGTCTAACATGACTTACAAGCTCATTTATAAAAAAATAAACTCTACTAACCCAAAGCCTAGTATCAATTGGACATCTAAATAAATAACTCAATACTAAAATAAACCAATAAATAAGAAGTCCAACAAACTAAATAAATAGACAGATAAATAAATAACTAAATAGTGAATCATCCACGACGATGACTTCTCACGGATCAATCCCTATCAATTATATGCACTTAAAACCATTCCACAAACCTAAAAGAATAGGATGCTCACATCATATGCTAGACGAATGTTCTTGAACACCTCATCAGCTTGCAACTCTTTGCTAACATCAGGATGATACTGTAACATGAAAACAATAACTATTAGTACCTATATTGTAAGAGTCTTGTGGCATATTATAGGAACTGATTTCGATGAGGTTTGATAATAAGCAGCATGAAAACTCGACCCAACTACATGATGATATTGTTAATAGATGAGCATAATCCAACAATTCCACTACAGCCACGAGCAGATAAAAAACTTAGATGCCAAATTTTCATACAAATATTTGTAAATGCCATAAGAGAGCTCGGAGAAAGCACCATATTAAAAAATATATAGAATTCCTAACTGATGCACTGCATAGTTTTATGTTCGCATTATTGACAAATTCATTAAAGATGGCTATGGTGTATTGAGATAAATAACAATTTGACACAAAGATGACCATCACATCATTTTTTCTCTACACCTAACCTGCTCCGTTTCTACTAGCAAACCAAATACTAATAAACCACTTCATAAACTTAAACGCTGTTCAATTTCTATTTACCAATAACTTTCGTCAGGTAATTCACCTATCATTTTGTTATTAAATTATCACATGAATGTTCAGAAAAGATTGAAACTTTACCACATTTACCTCATAAATCAGCCGATTAAAAGAAAATCGAAATTAAAATCGAAATAAATCATGAATTAACTCCTGAAATATCAATATATATATATATATATATATATATAGATGGATAGATGATACCTTCAGAGCAAGAGCACGATAGGCCTTCTTGATATCGGCTGAGGAAGCATCAGGCGATACACCGAGCACGGCGTAGTGGTTCTGGTGGCCGTTGGCGGTGGCTGACGTCACCACCGGGGACCGTAATCGGCGGCTGATACTGCTGCCACGGCAGTGGGGCCAGCAGGACAAGGGGCCAATCGGAAGGTCCCGATTGGGGGTATGTGTGATGGAAGGAGAACCATCAATTGAGGTGGGAGTGGGCCCCAACAAGAGATATGACTGCATGTTTACAGGAATTAAGGGCACTTAAATCAAATTCATGCCCGTCACTGAAGAGAGAGGGGCAGCAGCCTGTGGTAGACGACGATGGGAGGAGATTATGCTAGTCACACTGCGTGTCACTTTAGATATTTTGTGGCCGTCAGACTTCAGTCCGTGCAGTATTTTGCAGTATTGGGCCTGATAATGTTTTTGTAAGTATTCGACTGAGCGGAGTGAAGGGGGAAATATCCCCCCAAATTTCATGTTTCAAGTTTTTTTTTAAAGAAATAAATGAAATGGATTTTGATATAAAATTGATTTTATTTTTTATTCAAAATTTCCCCCAAAAGTTGAAGAATTTAGAGGGATGGGAAAGAATAGGAAAATAAATTATTTTATATTATCAAAAATAACTTTGTAAAAAAAATAATATGACAAGTTTATCCTAATTATTATAACTCTTAATTTTTAAAAATACAAATATATTCGCAATGCATGTTTGAAAATTTTAAAAATAAGAATTTTTATTTATTTATTTATTTTGGAATCTTAACCTGAAATACTTTATTCTAGCATATAAATATATATGTTTCATTGTTAAATAATAAATAATTGTGACATACTACTTGAAATACTTAATTGTTACAAAGTATAAATACTTTGTAACAAATAATATATATGTTTCAGGTTACTTTGTTAAATAATAAATACTCTCTCCATCCCAAAATAATAGACGTTTTAGAGTGTGTTTTTTTTTCAAAATATTTGACGTTTTCTAAAACCAATACTATTTTGCCTATTTTTTTCCTTCCTTACCCTTCCTTCCCCACCACCATTAATACTCCTATAATACTCAACTCTACCATAATACTCAACTCTACCATAATACTCAACTCTAATCAGAGCCGGTTCCAGTGATCCCATAATAACAGATTCGCAGATCCCATAATAACAGATCCGTTGTAAGACCCCAACTTATATAAATAAAGATGAATTTTCTATAAATATCATTTTTAAATATTATGAAGTTAATTTAATATAATGTTATAGTTGTGGGTAATATTTATAAATTTTGCAAAGTACGCAAGTTGTTATATAATATTCGATTGGTCGGGGAATATTCGTTTTAACAGGGAATATTCGTACAACGGCACAATCATTGGTGGATCCCACAACAGAATTATTGTCGGATTGAGAAAACGACAGAAAATATTTTATTAAAAATAACGGCGGAAGTTTTACCATTGATACTGTTGAACTACTCGGTAGTAAAAGTACAGTAATACGTGTGGTTGCATAGTAGCACACGATATTGATTATTAATGTTTATGTAAGAAGTCACTCAGTTTGATTTAATTATTGTCAATTAATAATATGAATTATTTAGCGATAATGAAGTTTTGTTTTATTCGTATTATTAACGTAATAAAACAGAAACACCTTTTTATATAAAACAGAATACTTTATTAAAGTTATTCTATAAATAGAATATATTATATTTTATTTAAAAGATTTTTTCTTTAAATATAGACCGTCAGATTAAAGTAATCAATCTGGACCGTTCATGGATTAGTTACTATGCATTTTATTTTTATATAAATAGTAGCTCATTCCATCATTATTTCTTACGAATTCACTGAACTCTAGAGAGAGAAACTATAGAGAGAAACTATAGAGAGAGAGAGAATAAAAGTATTATGCTACTTAACTACTTCCTTATTTTAGTTCTTCTTTAAAACAGTAAGGGGTGTTATTCTTTCTTATTCATGAAGAGAACTATTGTTATTCCATTTCTTATTATTCTGTTGGAATAACCTGTATACGCGGTCTACCCTGTACTTGGTGACATTCTTCTATTATTCTGTTGGAACATCCTGTCTGTGTGTTTTACACCGGACCTGGTTCCGTCTTTATTATTATTCTGTTGGAACATCCTGTCTGTGTGTTTTACACCGGACCTAGTTCCATTATTTATTATTCTGTCGGAATATCCTGCATGTGCGTTTACGCCGGACCTGGTTCCATTATTTATTATTCTGTCGGAATATCCTGTTTGTGCGTTTACGCCGGACCTGGTTCCATTATTTATTATTCTGTTAGAATAACCTGTCTGTGCGGTCTATCGCATGCCGGGTGATTTCTTTTGTTATTTTATTCTTTATTATACTTAGTTGGTTAAGTTTTAACTTCTATACTCCATGAAATTAGTAAAATATCTTTAATAATTGCGTTTCATCCAGTATCTTTTCATATCTCAAAGAAATATATAATCATTTCAGAATTTATATACACCATAATTATAACCATGTTAATCAATTCATCTTTACACTTAAGCTAAAGATATTCAATTATAAATTCAATGGTCATGATCATACCAGTTAACAATTCATCTTTCCACTACAGGCCAAAGATATTTCTCAGTCACGATCATACCAATAATTTACCCATGTTTACACTCAAGTGAAAGAGAAATTCAACATCAGGGTTATAAAAATGTTATATATGATAATAAAAATAATATGATCAACAACTGCATTTATTTTCAAGAGCAACAATCATAAATCAACGATAATTTGGTCAGAAAAAGAAACCAATTTTTTTTTGTCGTGAATAGTACCCGTGAATAGTAACACGTGAATAGTAACTCGTGAATATTAACTCATGAATAGTAACTCATGAATAGTAACCCCGACATGAAAAATGTAAAAATTCCACAATAATATATATACCAATATTTCGGTATAATGATATTGAAAGAATAATAGTTCTTAAGCTTATAAATAATTTATTTTAATTGTTTACACTTTACTAAATAATGCATTTAATCATCCTAAAATGCCAAACGCATAAGATTTCATCACCAATAACCAAAAACCCTCATCAAAAATTTGCATATACCTCATATAGGATTCTCAAGCCATAAAATCCTATTTTCTAATTTTCTTACTTCACATAACATATTTAATTCATTTTCTCATAACTAGTCTATTTTTATGAAAAATACCAAATCAGTTCCAAAAATATTTATTTTATGGAATTTAGCAGAATATAGTCCCATATTGAACATATATTTTTCTCAGAATTTTTAAAACTCATTTACTATTTTTCATATGGCCAAAACCGCCGAATATTTAGACATTTATCATAAATTGCACTTTTATCCAAAAATTCTGAAATTCACAGAGTACACTGATATTATATAGATATACTAACAATAAAAATTTCGTCAATTTTGGAGTTAACCACAAGGAGTTATAAGCGGTTACTTTTAAAATAGTCTTTTCTCGTAAAATGCATAACTCTTAATCCATACATCCAAAAATCACAATTTTTTGACACAATCAATAAAACTCATCAAAATATCATTTCAAATTTTTCCAAATTTTTTTGAAGGTCAGAAGAATTACGAACTGAAAAACATAATAACCCTTAAAATCCCTTACTATCCCTTACCTCAAAAGTGCATTATTTCTGACTGGAATGCAAAGCCGAAGGAAACTTGCACTGAATAGCAACTCTCAAAGTATCTAAATACTCATAAAATATGCTTCATAATATAGAGAGAGAAAGAGAGAAAGCTTATGTTTCTGGTGTGATTTTCAATTCTAACTTAGCCCTCTGTTTATAGGAAAATGTTAGCACGCTGAAGCAGACTTAACCTGCAACCTGATGGCTTTACCTGCTACTATTCCCACCCACCACATTTGAATAAAAATCTCAGCACATTTCTTCACCAACCAAGAGTGGGGCCCACCAATTTTAGAATTTTCCACCAAAATGATAAATTTCGAAACTTCAATAATTTCTGAACCAGTCATCTCTTAAAATTCATAACAAATCATACGTTCATTTTTAACGGTTCAAAATTTGTGGACATATACTCAACTTATATATGTATAATATATCCAAAAATCACAACGATCCAACGGTCGGATTAAAAATTATAACCCCCGCAAAATATCTCAAAAACCCTAATTTTTAATACTTCCATTCCGACAAAAATACTGATAAAAACCTCAATATTAACTCCTTCATTTTTAACCACAAAAATATATCCCTCATTTATATCCACATAAAATAAATATTTTCTTATCATATGAATCAATAATTAATTATTCACAAATAATATTACAGAATCACATTTATGACAACCAGGCTGTTCCCAGGAAAGAGAGGGCTTTCCAATAAGAATTTCTACTTACTGGCGCGCAATTAGATGACCAAACCTCTCCTTAGACAGAACTTTCTAGACATTGCCAATAATGTTATCTAATAATATTATTCAAATAATATGAATTATTGATCTGATAATGGGAAATACTGTGCAGCAATAATTATTGAAACAACAATAATATAAAATATCAACGCAGCAATTATTGAATCAATAAAATAAAATATTGAACAGTAATTACTGTGACAATTATTCAGTAGTGCCTTCTTACGTAAGAATCAATAATTTTAAAAATATTGTGCAATAACGCGTATTACTGTATTTTAACCACCGGGTATTCCAACAGTGTTAACGGTAACAACTACGCCGTTAATTATAAAAACTCAATTTTTGTCGTTATCTTCATCCAATCGCTTTCCGTTATGGGGCCCACACAAGGCTGCGCCGTCGTACGAATATTCCCCGACAGCAAGAATATTCCACGACCAGCCCGAATATTCACCGACAAAAAATGAATATTTTATAACCACTTGTTTATTTTGAAAATATTTCACATTTCACCCATAACTTTAACTTTTTATCAATTTAACCATTTACTGAATTGTAATTATAAGAAAAATTGAATACTTTTATTTCATAAAATTCGGGGTCTTACAGTTTACCCTATACTTGGTGACATTCTTCTATTATTCTGTTGGAACATCCTGTCTGTGTGTTTTACACCGGACCTGGTTCCGTTTTTATTATTATTCTGTTAGAACATCCTGTCTGTGTGTTTTACACCGGACCTGGTTCTGTCTTGTTATTATTCTGTTGGAACATCCTGTCTGTGTGTTTTACACCGGACCTGGTTCCATTATTTATTATTCTGTCGGAATATCCTGTCTGTGCATTTATTCTATCGGAATATCTTGTCTGTGCGTTTACGCCGGACCTGGTTCCATTATTTATTATTCTATTAGAATAACCTGTCTGTGCGGTCTATCGCATGCCAGGTGATTTCTTTTGTTATTCCATTCTTTATTATACTCAGTTGGTTATTAACTTCTATACTCCATGAAATTAGTGGAATATCCTTGATAATTGCGTTTCATCCAGTATCTTTTCATGAAAATGTTATTCTAATCATTCTTGAAATTTACTCCACAAAGCAGTATCATGTTGACAATTTGGACGTTGTTAATTCTTGGATAAATTAATTCTTGAACTTGTTTTATTGAATTCTTATATCATTGTCATCATCCTCATGTTTATAAAATGTTGAAAGTCATCTGTGGCCTGTAGTACATAGATGGACTTGGTATGATTATGACCAGAAATTATTCGGTATAATCATGACCGTAATGTTACAAATGATGTGGTAAAAGTCCTTATTGGCCCGTAGTGCATTGATGGACAGTTGTTGGCATGATCATGACCATTAATGAATACACGAATATCCTTGGCCGTAGTGCAGGGGTGATTCGATGATGTGGGTTATTTTATCAAGCTGAGTCCCGGCGATAACAGTGTTGAAAAACCTTTTAAATCATAGAAGATAGTAGATTTTATTTTCTACTTGACTCTTTTAATGGATTGCTTGTTCCGCTACAGTTAAACTTGATGTCTATTATATTTTATCAGTTTAACACTGTTGAAGGCTAATGATAATTTATTCTGCATTATCTTAGTCATAATATTTCTTACTGGGCTAGTTGAGCTCACCCTTTCTTTCACTGTTCTCTTCAGGAAATGAGAATATAGCTGGGACGAGTTGAGGAACGGAGTGATGGTCCAAAGGATAGCATTAGTAGTCCTCACTATTCTGTGAAATAGTGTGGTAATAATTGTAATAAGGACTCCTTTTGAGTATGGATACTCTCTAGTAGACAATATTTGTATTCAAACTCACAGTTATGTTTTGTCGTATTGTACATGACAGTTGTATTAGTAAGTTGTATTTGAATTTTGTACCATGTATCTGGCGACCCAAGATGGGTGATGTATACCTAATTTTGGGGGCGTCACAGGTTGTATCAGAGCTTAGGGATATGATCCCTAGGTAAGATGTGAGAATAGAACTAGGAGGGGAGAGACGGGGAATTACTTCGCTAGTATGACCTACCTAAGTTTATTTGCATGGTATTTAATTGGTCGGTCAGAATATAAGGATAATATATGACATATCAATTAACTTTTGTTTTGTGGCAGTATCTGAAAATGGCATCCGAGAATGTTGAGAATAGCAATAGAGCACAGGTGACTGTTGATTCACCACATATCAATAATCGGAATAATGTGCATCAGGAAGGCGACAATCCTCATGCAAACAACAATACTGACCAAAGGATGAATGATGAAATATTCAGAAGCTTTATGCAGTTCATGCAACAGCAGGCGAGAGCGGCTCCTGTTCAAAATGTAGGTGGAAACACTGAAAACTCTCGGACGGTCACCGCTAAACAGTTCAAGGAGCTGGGACCTCCGGAGTTTAAGGGAGAGCCAAAACCACTTGTAGCGGAAATATGGACATAGAAGATCACCAAGATATTTGATGTCTTGGGATGCTCCGAGAAGCAAAAGGTTCCCTTTGCCGCCTTTATGTTGCGAGTAGAGGCAGATTACTGGTGGGAATCGATTAAGCGTACTCAACCTGCCGCACTGAAGATGTCTTGGGAGAAGTTCCAAGAGCTGTTCAATGACAAATACTTTCCCGAAAGTGTTCGTCACATGAAGGAGGTGGAGTTCATCAAATTGGAGCAAAATAATATGACCGTGTCGCAGTATGAGGCTAAATTTGTTGAGTTGTCCCGATTTACGTCCCACTTTGTGGATAATGAAGAGCGAATGACGCGAATATTTTTACGAGGTTTGAAACCTGAAATACGTCAACATCTTATTTCTCATAAACTGTATTTGTATTCAAATGTTGTGAATAGGGCTCAGTTAGTGGAGCGCGATAATGAGTCAACGCAACCAAAAGAGAGCAGTCGGCAAAATGATAATACCAGTGAGAGCAGTCATCGAAGCGGTGACAACAAGCGTGGAGGGAATCAACAGGCTAGAAATGGTAACCACTTCGGTGGTAATCAGGGCCAAAACAATAAGAATGGTCATTTCAAGAAGAGGAGATTCAACAATGATGGAAAGACGTCAGCACCAGCACCCGTTGTTAAGGAAGGAGAACGACCACCTATCATATGTTTCAAATGCGGAGGGGAGGGGCACATCATTCCAAACTGCGCAATGCCGTCTAAAGCATGTTATAATTGTGGAAGAGAAGGTCATTTAGCTCGATTTTGTCGTTTATCAAAAACAAGTTCAGCCAGGATGGAGACACCAAAGGCCGTCCCAGAAAAGTCAAAACCGGTAGTGCAAGGGAGAGCGTTTGTTGTGACCTCCCAGAAAGTAAGGAACCCGAATGAGGTCATCACGGGTAAGCTTATCATAAACTCTAACGAAGTCTATACTTTATTTGATACCGGTTCTACCCATTCTTTTATTTCTCCTACTTGCGCTCATCGATTAAATTTGACTCCGGAGAAATTAGACTTTGACTTATCTGTTGAAACTCCATTGGGAGAAACCTTCATTACATCCACGGTTTATAAGTCTTGTTTGGTTCAAGTTGGTACCCACACATTACCTGTCGATCTTATTTCATTAAAAATATTTGCATTTGACGTGATTCTAGGGATTGATTGGTTAACTACTCATCATGCAAAAATTGATTATTTTCGTAAGGTTGTCAGCTTTCATATTCCTAATCGACCTATTATGCGAATTCAAGCAACCAAACCATTAAAATCAATCACTGTCATCTCAAACCGTAAAGCTATTCGTTTATCGAAAATCGGATGTCAAGCTTTCTTAGCTAATGCCACGGATCTAAACAAAAATACGTCAGTTTTGAATGATATTTCTATTGTTAATAAATTTCCTGACGTATTCCCTGAAGAACTTCTTGGCCTACCCCCAGAGCGTGAAATTGAATTTTGTATCGACCTTAAACCCGGTACAAAACCCATTTCCAAAGCCCCATATCGAATGGTTCCTATTGAACTTCAGGAGTTAAAGATCCAACTGCAGGAATTGTTAGACATTGGCTTTATTCGTCCTAGTACTTCTCCTTGGGGTGCTCCTGTTCTATTCGTGAAGAAGAAAGATGGAAGTTGTAAGACCCCAACTTTTATAAATAAAGATGAATTTTCTATAAATATCATTTTTGAATATTATGGAGTTAATTTGATATAATGTTATAGTTGTGGGTAATATTTATAAATTTTGCAAAGTACGCAAGTTGTTATATAATATTCGATTGGTCGGGGAATATTCGTTTTAACAGAGAATATTCGTACAACGGCACAATCATTGATGGACCCCACAACGAAATTATTGTCGAATTGAGAAAACGACAAAAATATTTTATTAAAAATAACGGCGAAAGTTTTACCATTGATACTGTTGAACTACTCGGTAGTAAAAGTACAGTAATACGTGTGGTTGCATAGTAGCATACGGTATTGATTATTAATGCTTATGTGAGAAGTCACTCAGTTTGATTCAATTATTGTCAGTTAATAATATGAATTATTTAGCGATAATGACGTTTTGTTTTATTCGTATTATTAACGTAATAAAACAGAAACATCTTTTTATATAAAACAAAATAATTTATTAAAGTTATTCTATAAATAGAATATATTATATTTTATTTAAAAGATTTTTCTTTAAATATGGACCGTCAGATTAAAGTAATCAATCTGGACCGTTCATGGATTAGTTACTATGCATTCTATTTTTCTATAAATAGCAGCTCATTCCTTCATTATTTCTTACGAATTCACTGAATTCCAGAGAGAGAAACTATAGAGAGAAACTATAGAGAGAGAGAAGAAGAGTATTCTGCTACTTAACTACTTCCTTATTTTAGCTCTTCTTTAAAACGGTAAGGGGTGTTATTCTTTCTTATTCATGAAGAGAACTGTTGTTATTTTATTATTTATTATTCTGTTGGAATAACCTGTATACGCAGTCTACCCTATACTTGGTGACATTCTTCTGTTATTCTGTTGGAACATCCTGTCTGTGTGTTTTACACCGGACCTGGTTCCGTTTTTATTATTATTCTGTTGGAACATCCTGTCTGTGTGTTTTACACCGGACCTTGTTCCGTCTTGTTATTATTCTGTTGGAACATCCTGTCTGTGTGTTTTACACCGGACCTTGTTCCACTATTTATTATTCTGTCGGAATATCCTGTCTGTGCGTTTACGCCGGACCTGGTTCCATTATTTATTATTCTGTTGGAATAACCTGTCTGTGCGGTCTATCGCATGCCGGGTTATTTCTTTTGTTATTCCATTCTTTATTATACTCAGTTGGTTAAGTTTTAACTTCTATACTCCATGAAATTAGTGGAATATCCTTGATAATTGCGGTTCATCCAGTATCTTTTCATGAAAACATTTTTCTAAGCATTCTTGAATTTTACTCCACAAAGCAGTATCATGTTGACAATTTGGACGTTGTTAATTCTTGGATAAATTAATTCTTAAACTTATTTTATTGAATTCTTATATCATTGTCATCATCCTCGTGTTTATAAAATGTTAAAAGTCATCTGTAGCCTGTAGTGCATAGATGGACTTGGTATGATTATGACCAGGGATTATTCGGTATAATCATGATCGTAATGTTACAAATGATGTGGTAAAAGTCCTCATTGGCCCGTAGTGCATTGATGGACAGTTGTTGGCATGATCATGACCATTAATGAATACACAAATATCCTTGGCCGTAGTGCAGGGGTGATTCGATGATGTGAATTATTTTATTAAGCTGAGTCCCAGCGATCACAGTGTTGAAAAATCTTTTAAATCATAAAAGATAGTAGAGTTTATTTTCTACTTGACTCTTTTAATGGATTGCTTGTTCCGCTACAGTTAAACTTGATGTCTATTATATTTTATCAGTTTAACATTGTTGAAGGCTAATGATAATTTATTCTGTATTATCTTAGTCATAATATTTCTTACTGGGCTAGTTGAGCTCACCCTTTCTTTCACTGTTCTCTTCAGAAAATGAGAACGTAGCTGGGGCAAGTCGGGGAACGGAGTGATGGTCCGAATGATAGTATTAGTTAGTAGTCCTCACTATTCTATGTAATAGTGTGTTAATAAATGTAATGAGGACTCCTTTTGAGTATGAATACTATCTAGAAGATAATATTTGTATTCAAACTCACAGTTTATGTTTTGTCGTATTGTACACGACAGTTGTATTAGTAAGTTGTATTTGTATTCTGTACTATGTATCTGACGACCCAAGATGGGTGATGTATACCTAATTTTGGGGGCGTCACAGTTGGTATCAGAGCTTAGGGATATGATCCCTGGCTAAGATGTGAGAATAAAATTAGGAGGGGAGAGACGGGGAATTCCTTCGCTAGTATGACCTACCTAAGTTTATTTGCATGGTATTTAATTGGTCGGTCAAAATATAAGGATAATATATGACATATCAATTAACTTTTATTTTGTGGCAGTATCTAAAAATGCAATCTGAGAATGTTGAGAATAGCAATGGAGCACAAGCGACTGTTGATTCACCACATATCAATAATCAGGATAATGTGCATCATGAAGGTGATAATCCTCATGCAAACAACAACACTGACCAGATGATGAATGATGGAATGTTCAGAAACTTTATGCAGTTCATGCAACAGCAGGCGAGAGCGGCTCCTGTCCAAAATATAGGTGGAAACACTGAAAACTCTCGGACGGTCACCGCTAAACAGTTCAAGGAGCTGGGACCACCAGAGTTTAAGGGAGAGCCAAAACCACTTATAGCGGAAACATGGATAAAGCAGATTACCAAGATATTTGATGTCTTGGGATGCTCTGAGGAGCAAAAGGTTCCCTTTGCCGCCTTTATGTTGCGAGGAGAGGCAGATTACTGGTGGGAATCGATTAAGCGTACTCAACCTGCCGCACTGAAGATGTCTTGGGAGAAGTTCCAAGAGCTGTTCAATGACAAATACTTTCCCGAAAGTATTCGTCACATGAAGGAGGTGGAGTTCATCAAATTAGAGCAGAATAATATGACCGTGTCGCAGTATGAGGCTAAATTTGCTGAGTTGTCCCGGTTTGCGTCCCACTTGGTGGATAATGAAGAGCGAATGACGCGAATATTTTTACGAGGTTTGAAACCTGAGATACGTCAACATCTTATTTCTCATAAACTGTGTTTGTATTCAGATGTTGTGAATAGGGCTCAGTTAGTGGAGCGCGATAACGAGTCAACGCAACCAAAAGAGAGCAGTCGGCAAAATGATAATACCAGTGAGAGCAGTCATCGAAGCGGTGACAACAAGCGTGGAGGGAATCAACAGGCCAGAAATGGTAACCACTTCGGTGGTAATCAGGGCCAAAATAATAAGAATGGTCATTTCAAGAAGAGGAGATTCAATAATGATGGAAAGACGTCAGCACCAGCACCCGTTGTTAAGGAAGGAGAACGACCACCTATCATATGTTTTAAATGCTGAGGGGAGGGGCACATCAGTCCAAACTGCGCGATGCCGTCTGAAGCATGATATAATTGGGGAAGAGAATGTCATTTAGCTCGATTTTGTCGTTTACCAAAAACAAGTTCAGCCAGGATGGAGACACCAAAGGCCGTCCCAGAAAAGTCAAAACCGGTAGTGCAAGGGAGAGCGTTTGTTGTGACCTCCCAGAAAGTAAGGAACCCGAATGAGGTCATCACGGGTAAGCTTATCATAAACTCTAACGAAGTCTATACTTTATTTGATACCGGTTCTACCCATTCTTTTATTTCTCCTACTTGCGCTCATCGATTAAATTTGACTCCGAAAAAATTAGACTTTGATTTATCTGTTGAAACTCTATTGGGAGAAACCTTCATTACATCCACGGTTTATAAGTCTTGTTTGGTTCAAGTTGGTACCCACACACTACCTGTCGATCTGATTTCATTAAAAATACTTGCATTTGACGTGATTCTAGGGATTGATTGGTTAACTACTCATCATGCAAAAATTGATTATTTTTGTAAGGTTGTTAGCTTTCATATTCCTAATCGACCTATTATGCAAATTCAAGCAACCAAACCATTAAAATCAATCGTTGTCATCTCAAGCCATAAAGCTATTCGTTTATTGAAAAACGGATGTCAAGCTTTCTTAGCTCATGTCACGGATCTAAACAAAAATACGTCAGTTTTGAATGATATTTCTATTGTTAATAAATTCCCTGACGTATTCCCTGAAGAACTTCCTGGCTTACCCCAAGAGCGTGAAATTGAATTTTGTATCGACCTTGAACCCGGTATAAAACCCATTTCCAAAGCCCCATATCGAATGGCTCCTATTGAACTTCAGTAGTTAAAGATCCAACTGCAGGAATTATTAGACATTGAATTTATTCGTCCTAGTACTTCTCTTTGGGGTGCTCCTGTGCTATTCGTGAAGAAGAAAGATGGAAGTATGTGACTTTGTATTGATTATCGGGAGTTGAATCATGTCACCATCAAAAACAGGTACCCATTGCCACGTATTGATGACCTGTTTGACCAGTTGCAAGGAGCACAATTCTTTTCAAAGATCGATCTTCGTTCTGGATATCATCAGCTGAAGGTTAAAACTGAGGATATTCAAAAGACGGCTTTCAGAACTCGGTACGGGCATTATAAATTCCTAGTCATGTCCTTTGGATTGACTAATGCTCCTGCTGCCTTCATGGATATGATGAACCGGGTATTCAAGGAATATTTGGATCACTTTGTGGTCGTCTTTATTGATGACATCCTTATTTATTCCAAAAGCCGTGAAGATCATGAGCAACACTTGAGGCTGGTACTCCAAAAACTTCTTGAATACAAGCTTTATGCCAAGTTGAAGAAATGCGAGTTCTGGTTGGAGGAGGTAGCATTCCTTGGGCACGTAGTATCAAGTCGTGGAATATCGGTTGACCCGGCAAAGATTGAAGCTATTCAAAGCTGGGAGCAACCTAAATCAGTGACCGAAGTACGTAGCTTTCTTGGTTTAGCTGGTTATTATCGGAGATTCGTGGAAGGATTTTCTCGAATCGCTACTCCATTAACTCGGCTGACTCGGAAAGATACAAAGTTCGGTTGGAGCAAAGAATGTGAGAAGAGTTTTCAAGAACTCAAGAGGAGACTCATTTCAGCACCTGTTCTAACAATACCATCTGGCTCGGAGGGATTTGTCATCTACAGTGATGCTTCGAGCAAAGGGTTGGGATGCGTTCTCATGCAACATGGAAAAGTCATAGCCTATGCATCAAGACAACTCAAGGAATATGAGAGGAATTATCCTACTCATGATCTAGAGTTGGCAGCTGTTGTCTTTGCACTTAAAATTTGGATGCATTACTTGTATGGGGAGAAGGTGGAGATCTTTACGGATTATAAAAGCCTCAAATATTTCTTCACTCAAAAGGAACTCAACATGCGGCAACGACGTTGGCTTGAACTGTTAAAAGATTATGATCATACCATTCAATACCATCTTGGAAAAGCTAACGTGGTAGCTGACGCATTGAGTAGAAGATCATATGCAAGTACGAGTGCAATATTGTCAACACAAAGGACCATTTTGTGTGACTTGCAAAGGATGGAGATAGAGTTAAAGACTCTAGGGACCCATGTGATGATGGCGAATATACGAGTAGAACCAACTTTAATCGATAAAGTTAAAGCTGCTCAAGCTACAGACCTGGAGCTGATGCGTATGAGGAAGAAAGTGCAAGAAGGTGCTATGCCGGAAGCAAGAATCGATGAAGAAGGAATACTTCGAGTCAACTCCAGACTTTGTGTTCCTAACAACCCTGATTTAAAGTATAAAATCATGATGGAGGCACACAACACACCGTTTGCAATCCATCCTGGAAGTACCAAAATGTATCATGATCTTCGTCATACATTTTGGTGGAGCAATATGAAGAGAGAGATAGCGCTGTTTATGTCAAGGTGTTTAACTTGTCAACGAGTCAAAGCGGAGCATCAAGTACCAAAAGGTCCATTGCAACCACTTGAAATTCCAGAATGGAAGTGGGAGCACATTACCATGGATTTCGTTACCGGTCTTCCTAAGGTTTTTCAAGGTATAGATGCGATTTGGGTCATTGTTGATAGATTGACCAAGTCTGATTATTTCTTACCGATATGAAAAACTTATACACTTGAACGTCTTGCTCGTATGTACATAAACGAGATTGTAAGACTGCATGGTATGCCAGTATCCATAGTTTCTGATCGAGACCCAAGATTCACTTCACGATTTTGGGTTAGTTTACAAAAAGCTATGGGCACAGATTTACGATTTAGTTCGGCATATCATCCTCAGACGGACGGACAATCAGAGAGGACTATTCAAACTCTAGAAGATTTATTAAGACTCTGTGTCCTTGACTTCAAGGGAAGTTGGGACAAGTTCTTACCATTGGTGGAGTTTTCCTACAACAACAGTTATCAAGCAAGTATTGGCATGGCTCCATTCGAAGCATTGTATGGAAGAAAATGTCGTTCTCCAGTATGCTGGGATGAGGTGGGTGAAGCAACATTGTTGGGACCGGAGTTGATACGTATGACTACAGAAAAGATTCAAACGATCCGACAACGTATAAAAACCTCACAAGATCGACAAAAGAGTTATGCTGATCTTCATCGAAAGGACGTGGAATTTGATGTAGGAGATCATGTGTTCTTACGTGTTGCTCCATGGAAAGGAGTTACGAGATTTGGAAAGAGAGGAAAGCTCAATCCTCGATTCATCGGTCCATTTTTGATCCTCGATCGAGTAGGAACTGTGGCTTATAGACTCGCTTTACCGCCAAGTATGTCTCGTGTTCATAACGTTTTTCACATATCCATGTTACGCAAATATGTGGAAGACTCGAACCACATTATTGAGTTAGAACCGGACGAAATAGCGGAGGATTTGACGTATGAAGAAGTTCCTGTTCAAATCTTGGATAAGAAGGAACATATTCTACGCTCCAAGGTTATACCTCAAGTTAAAGTTTTGTGGAGAAACCACGATATTGAAGAAATGACTTGGGAGTTAGAATCTGAAATGAAATCAAGGTATCCTTACCTATTCGACATACCAGGTACGTACCCTAATTTCGAGGGCAAAATTTCATAAGAAGGGGACGTTGTAAGACCCCAACTTTTATAAATAAAGATGAATTTTCTATAAATATCATTTTTGAATATTATGGAGTTAATTTGATATAATGTTATAGTTGTGGGTATTTATAAATTTTGCAAAGTACGCAAGTTGTTATATAATATTCGATTGGTCGGGGAATATTCGTTTTAACAGGGAATATTCCTACAATGACACAATCATTGGTGGACCCCACAACAGAATTATTGTCGGATTGAGAAAACGACAAAAAATTTTTATTAAAAATAACGGCGGAAGTTTTACCATTGATACTGTTGAACTACTCGGTAGTAAAAGTACAGTAATACGTGTGGTTGCATAATAGCACACGGTATTGATTATTAATGCTTATGTGAGAAGTCACTCAGTTTGATTCAATTATTGTCAGTTAATAATATGAATTATTTAGCGATAATGACGTTTTTTTTATTCGTATTATTAACGTAATAAAACAGAAACATCTTTTTATATAAAACAGAATACTTTATTAAAGTTATTCTATAAATAGAATATATTATATTTTATTTAAAAGATTTTTTTTTAAATATGGACCGTTAGATTAAAGTAATAAATCTGGACCGTTCATGGATTAGTTACTATGCATTCTATTTTTCTATAAATAGCAGCTCATTCCTTCATTATTTCTTACGAATTCACTGAACTCTAGAGAGAGAAACTATAGAGAGAAACTATAGAGAGAGAGAAGAAGAGTATTCTGCTACTTAACTACTTCCTTATTTCAGCTCTTCTTTAAAACGGTAAGGGGTGTTATTCTTTCTTATTCATGAAGAGAACTGTTGTTATTTCATTATTTATTATTCTGTTAGAATAACCTGTATACGCGGTCTACCCTATACTTGGTGACATTCTTCTGTTATTCTGTTGGAACATCCTGTCTGTGTGTTTTACACCGGACCTGGTTCCGTTTTTATTATTATTCTGTTGGAACATCCTGTCTGTGTGTTTTACACCGGACCTTGTTCCGTCTTGTTATTATTCTGTTGGAACATCCTGTCTGTGTGTTTTACACCGGACCTTGTTCCACTATTTATTATTCTGTCGGAATATCCTGTCTGTGCGTTTACGCCGGACCTGGTTCCATTATTTATTATTCTGTTGGAATAACCTGTCTGTGCGGTCTATCGCATGCCGGGTTATTTCTTTTGTTATTCCATTCTTTACTATACTCAGTTGGTTAAGTTTTAACTTCTATACTCTATGAAATTAGTAGAATATCCTTGATAATTGCGGTTCATCCAGTATCTTTTCATGAAAATATTTTTCTAAGCATTATTAAATTTTACTCCACAAAGCAGTATCATGTTGACAATTTGGACGTTGTTAATTCTTGGATAAATTAATTCTTGAACTTGTTTTATTGAATTCTTATATCATTGTCATCATCCTCATGTTTATAAAATGTTAAAAGTCATCTGTGGCCTGTAGTGCATAGATGGACTTGGTATGATTATGACCAGGGATTATTCGGTATAATCATGACCGTAATGTTATAAATGATGTGGTAAAAGTCCTCATTGACCCGTAGTGCGTTGATGGACAGTTGTTGGCATGATAATGACCATTAATGAATACACGAATATCCTTGGCTGTAGTGCAGGGGTGATTCGATGATGTGAATTATTTTATTAAGCTGAGTCCCAACGATCACTTTGTTGAAAAACCTTTTAAATCATAAAAGATAGTAGAGTTTATTTTCTACTTGACTTTTTTAATGGTTTGCTTGTTCCGCTACAGTTAAACTTGATGTCTATTATATTTTATCAGTTTAACATTGTTGAAGGCTAATGATAATTTATTCTGCATTATCTTAGTCATAATATTTCTTACTGGGCTAGTTGAGCTCTCCTTTTCTTTCACTGTTCTCTTCAGGAAATGAGAACGTAGCTGGGGCAAGTCGGGGAACGGAGTGATGGTCCGAATGATAGTATTAGTTAGTAGTCCTCACTATTCTATGTAATAGTGTGTTAATAAATGTAATGAGGACTCCTTTTGAGTATGAATACTCTCTAGAAGATAATATTTGTATTCAAACTCACAGTTTATGTTTTGTCGTATTGTACACGACAGTTGTATTAGTAAGTTATATTTGTATTCTGTACTATGTATCTGACGACCCAAGATGGGTGATGTATACATAATTTTGGGGGCGTCACAGAAGTATGCGACTTTGTATTGATTATGGGTAGTTGAATCATGTCACCATTAAAAACAGGTACCCATTGCCACGTATTGATGACCTGTTTGACTAGTTGCAAGGAGCACAATTCTTTTCAAAGATCGATCTTCGTTCTGGATATCATCAGCTGAAGGTTAGAACTGAGGATATTCCAAAGATGACTTTCAGAACTCGGTACGGGCATTATGAATTCCTAGTCATATCCTTTGGATTGACTAATGCTCCTGCTGCCTTCATAGATATGATGAACCGGGTATTCAAGGAATATTTGGATCACTTTGTGGCCGTCTTTATTGATGACATCCTTATTTATTCCAAAAGTCGTGAAGATCATGAGCAACACTTGAGGCTGGTACTCCAAAAGCTTCGTGAATACAAGCTTTATGCCAAGTTGAAGAAATGCGAGTTCTGGCTGGAGGAGGTAGCTTTCCTTGGGCACGTAGTATCAAGTCGTGGAATATCTGTTGACCCGACAAAGATTGAAGCTATTCAAAGTTGGGAGCAACCTAAATCAGTGACCGAAGTACGTAGCTTTCTTGGTTTAGCTGGTTATTATCAGAGATTCGTGGAAGGATTTTCTCGAATCGCTACTCCATTAACTCAGCTGACTCGGAAAGATACAAAGTTCGATTGGAGCGAAGAATGTGAGAAGAGTTTTCAAGAACTCAAGAGGAGACTCATTTCAGCACCTGTTCTAACAATACCATCTGGCTCGGAGGGATTTATCATCTATAGTGATGCTTCGAGCAAAGGGTTGGGATGCGTTCTCATGCAACATAGAAAAGTCATAGCCTATGCATCAAGACAACTCAAGGAATATGAGAGGAATTATCCTACTCATGATCTAGAGTTGGCAGCTGTTGTCTTTGCACTTAAAATTTGGAGGCATTACTTGTATGAGGAGAAGGTGGAGATCTTTACAGATCATAAAAGCCTCAAATATTTTTTCACTCAAAAAGAACTCAACATGCGACAACGACGTTGGCTTGAACTGTTGAAAGATTATGATCATACCATTCAATACCATCCTGGAAAAGCGAACTTGGTAGCTGACGCATTGAGTAGAAGATCATATGCAAGTACGAGTGCGATATTGTCAACACAAAGGACCATTTTGTGTGACTTGCAAAGGATGGAGATAGAGTTAAAGACTCTAGGGACCAATGTGATGATGGCGAATATACGAGTAGAACCAACTTTAATCGATAGAGTTAAAGTTGCTCAAGCTACATACCTGGAGCTGATGCGTATGAGGAAGAAAGTGCAAGAAGGTGCTATGCCGGAAGCAAGAATCGATGAAGAAGGAATACTTCGAGTCAACTCCAGACTTTGTGTTCCTAACAAACCTGATTTAAAGTATGAAATCATGATGGAGGTGCACAACACACCGTTTTTAATCCATCCTGGAAGTACCAAAATGTATCATGATCTTCGTCATACATTTTGGTGGAGCAATATGAAGAGAGAGATAGCGCTGTTTATCTCAAGGTGTCTAACTTGTCAACGAGTCAAAGCGGAGCATCAAGTACCAAAAGGTCCATTGCAACCACTTAAAATTCCAGAATGAAATTGGGAGCACATTACCATAGATTTCGTTACCGGTCTTCCTAAGGTTTCTCAAGGTATAGATGCGATTTGGGTCATTGTTGATAGATGGACCAAGTCTACTCATTTCTTACCGATACGAGAAACTTATACACTTGAACGTCTTGCTCGTATGTACATAAACGAGATTGTAAGACTGCATGGTATGCCAGTATCCATAGTTTCTGATCGAGACCCAAGATTCACTTCACGATTTTGGGTTAGTTTACAAAAAGCTATGGGCACGGATTTACGATTTAGTTTGGCATATCATCCTCAGACGGACGGACAATCAGAGAGGACTATTCAAACACTTGAAGATCTATTAAGACACTGTGTCCTTGATTTCAAGGGAAGTTGGGACAAGTTCTTACCATTGGTGGAGTTTTCCTACAACAACAGTTATCAAGCAAGTATTGGCATGGCTCCATTTGAAGCATTGTATGGAAGAAAATGTCGTTCTCCAGTATGCTGGGATGAGGTGGGTGAAGCAACGTTGTTGGGATCGGAGTTGGTACGTATGACTACAGAAAAGATTCTAGCAATCCGACAACGTATAAAAACCTCACAAGATCGACAAAAGAGTTATGCTGATCTTCATCGAAAGGACGTGGAATTTGATATAGTAGATTATGTGTTCTTTCGTGTTGCTCCATGAAAAGGAGTTACGAGATTTGGAAAGAGAGGAAGCTCAATCCTCGATTCATCGGTCCATTTTTAATCCTCGATCGAGTAGGAACTGTGGCTTATAGACTCGTTTTACCGCCAAGTATGTCTCGTGTTCATAACGTTTTTCACATATCCATGTTACGTAAATATGTGGAAGACTTGAACCACATTATTGAGTTAGAACCGGACGAAATAGTGGAGGATTTAACGTATGAAGAAGTTCCTGTTCAAATCTTGGATAAGAAGGAACATATTCTACGCTTCAAGGTTATACCTCAAGTCAAAGTTTTGTGGAGAAATCACGATGTTGAGGAAATGACTTGGGAGTTAGATTCTGAAATGAAATCAAGGTATCCTTACCTCTTCGACATACCAGTTACGTACCCTAATTTCGAGGGCGAAATTTCATAAGAAGGGGAGGTTGTAAGACCCCAACTTTTATAAATAAAGATGAATTTTCTATAAATATTATTTTTAAATATTATGGAGTTAATTTAATATAATGTTATGGTTGTGGGTAATATTTATAAATTTTGCAAAGTACGCAAGTTGTTATATAATATTCAATTGGTCGGGGAATATTCGTTTTAACAGGAAATATTCGTACAACGGCACAATCATTGGTGGAACCCACAACAGAATTATTATCGGATTGAGAAAACGACAAAAAATATTTTATTAAAAATAACGGCGAAAGTTTTACCATTGATACTGTTGAACTACTCGGTAGTAAAAGTACAGTAATACGTGTGGTTGCATAGTAGCACACGGTATTGATTATTAATGCTTATGTAAGAAGTCACTCAGTTTGATTTAATTATTGTCAATTAATAATATGAATTATTTAGCGATAATGAAGTTTTGTTTTATTCGTATTATTACCGTAATAAAACAGAAACATCTTTTTATATAAAACAGAATACTTTATTAAAGTTATTCTATAAATAGAATATATTATATTTTATTTAAAAGATTTTTTCTTTAAATATGGACCGTCAGATTAAAGTAATCAATCTGGATCGTTCATGGATTAGTTACTATGCATTCTATTTTTCTATAAATAGCAGCTCATTCCTTCATTATTTCTTACGAATTCACTGAACTCTAGAGAGAGAAACTATAGAGAGAAACTATAGAGAGAGAGAAGAAGAGTATTCTGCTACTTAACTACTTCCTCATTTCAGTAAAGAATATTATGACTAAGATAATATACAACAAATTATCAATAGTATTCAACAGGGAAAAATCTGATAGAATATAATCGACAACAAGTTTTAGATCAACAACTGTAGTGGAAACAACAAACCATTAGAAGAGTCAAGTAGAGAATGAATTCTACTATCTTCTAAGATTTAAAAGTCCATCATCAATATTTTATCCCTATAACATCAATTAACAATCATCTTTAACCAAATATTCATCTTTGCACTATAGGCCAAAGATATTCATTTGTATCACCAGTCAGTCATGTTCATCTCAACACCTATTCATCTTTGCACTACAGGCCAAAGATATTCATCAGATAATCATACATCTTTGCACTACAGGCCAAAGATATTCAGTAATATCATCATTTAGGACTGAGGATGATAAAAAATATCTTAAAGAAAACGAATCCAGTGAGACAAAAGAACAAATATTAGGGATTCGTATTACAGTTTATCCAAGGTCAATAATACCCCATAATAACCAATTTTGAAGCAGAATTCAAAAATAAAGATCAAAACATGGATACAATCAAAGATAGTAACCATAATAGACAACTTGGACAAAAAGAAGAAAATTTCATTTTTCGGTGAATAGTGCCGTATTCGTGAATAGTAACGTATACGTGAATAGTAACCCCAACACAAAAAGTTCTAAATTTGATAAAAAGTTCATACCAACATTTCGGTATAATGATATTGAAGAAAATATCATTTTAAGAAGAATATAATATCCCTTACCTCAAAATATCAGTACTTCTGGTCGGAATACCGGTATAAGGCTGAAAGAAACTTGCTCTGATGAATAGAAACTCTCAAAGTATCTAAATACTCACAAAATACACTCAATAATCTAGAGAGAGAAAGAGAGAAAACTTGTTTCTGGTGTGATTTTTAATTCTAACTTAACCCTCTATTTATAGGAAAATGTTAGCACGCCGAAGCAGACTTGACCTGCAACCTGATGGCTTTACCTGCTACTATTCCCACCCACCACATTTGAATTAAAATTTCAGCACATTTCTCACCAACCAAAAGTGGGGCCCACCAATTCTAGAATTTTCCACCAAAATGATAAACTCCAAAAATTCAATAATTTCTGAACCAGTCATCTCGTAAAATTCATAATAAATCATACGTTCATTTTTAACGGTTCAAAATTTGTGGACATATACTCAACTTATATATGTATAACATATCCAAAAATTACCACGATCCAACGGTCGGATTAAAAATTATAACCCCCGTAATATTTCTCAAAAATCCTAATTTAATTTTTAATACCTCCATTCCGATAAAAATACTGATAAAAACCTCAACATTAACTCCTTCATTTTTAACCACAAAAATATATCCCTCATTTATATCCATATAAAATAAATATTTCCTTATCATATGAATCAATAATTAATTATTCACAAATAATATTACAGAATCACATTTATGACAACCAGGCCGTTCCCACGAAAGAGGGGGCTTTCCAATAAGGATTTCTCCTTACTGGCGCGCAATTAGATGACCAAACCTCTTCTTAGACAGAACTTTCTAGACATTGCCAATAATGTTAACTAATAATATTATTCAAATAATATGAATTATTGATCTGATAATGGAAAATATTGTGCAGCAACAATTATTGAAATAACAATAATATAAAATATCAACGCAGCAATTATTGAATCAATAAAATAAAATATCGAACAGTAACTACTGTAACAATTATTGAGTAGTGCCTTCTTACGTAAGAATCAATAATTGGTGCAATACCGTGTGCTACTGTATTTTAACCACCGGGTATTCCAACAGTATTAATGGTAACAACTACGCCGTTATTTATAAACAACTTATACTTGTCGTTTTCTTCATCCAATCGCTTTCCATTATGGAGCCCACACAAGGCTGCGTCGTCGTACGAATATTCCCCGACAGCAAGAATATTCCACGACCAAATGAATATTCCCCGACAAAATAAATATTTTATAACCACTTGCTTATTTTATAAAATTTGCACATTTCACCCATAACCAAAGTATTATATCAAATTAACACCTTATTATTCACGATAATATTTAGAGAAAATTTGATTTTATTCAACAATAAGTTGGGGTCTTACAATTGAACCTATACTTTGTAACGATAAATACTCCCTCTGTCCCATGATAAAATTACTTATTACTATTTTGGGTAATCCCATGTTAAATGTCAATTTTCGTTTAATAACCAAATTTTTATACATATATTCCTATTATACCCGTAACATTAAATATCTCATACTTTCCTTATTCTAATTCTCTCTATATGTAATGACATTATTATGGACAATTTTGTCATTTCATTCATCTTCTTAATATGCGTGAAAAGTCCACCAAAACTTTTATCCTGGGACGGAGGGAGTAATTTTTATTTATTTAAATATAATTAGAGTTAATATATATATATATATATATATATATATATATATATATGAACATAAAAAATAATGAAAAAAATAATTCAATAGCTAGACATTATTAAATCATACATTTATTATATTTATATATAAGGGTAATATAATAATAGTGTAGTTTAAAATATAATTATTTTTCATTCCCTTCCCTCCTAAAATGAAAATATAATAAAAATCTTTATCTCTTCCCTTTATTTCTAAAACTCTCAAACATGACGAAGGGAAAACCATAATCATTTCCCGTCCCTTCCCCTCCTACTTTCTCTTAACATCTCATCACTTCAAACTCACAAACACAACATGAATACAAAAGAAGGGAAAGGTGAATGGGTGGATCCTATTTGACTAGTAAATGAACCATGTTACCAGCTCAATTCGACCCGATTCAAATTCGATTAAAGTATATTAAATAATATTAAATAAATTGTGTTTGAATAAATTATTTATTTATTTAATTAAATGTGTCGAGTTCGAATAATAGAGTATTCGGTTTATCATATTTAGACTAGAGTAAACACAACTTATTTATTATTTTTTTAAAAACTTAACTGGTCCCAGTTTACTTAAATTTAATTTAAGTTTGAATTAAACGGGTTGAGTTTATACACTAAATCTCAAACCCGTGTAAACTACTTGACTCGACTAATTTTTGACATTTGAATGAGTTTAAACGTGATACGTTAAAACCCGACTCTAGTTATTTACGACTTTAATAATTAGGTACCATTGGTCTAATTTTAAGTAGTTATAAAATAAGATAAAAGAAACTCAAAAATAATATTCATATCGTTCCAAATTATAAGATCAATATTGACTCTTGAAAAATTAATTTTGAATATTTTTAAATACAAAATTAAGATTAATTTATTTGATTTATATCAATACAATTATGAATATTATAAATTACCTAGAAAGTATTACTAGTAATAACATTTATTGTTTTAAAAACTTAAATTAATCATGTCAATTTTAAATTGAGTTTCTAAAAGAATAGTGATCTTATAATTCAAAAGGGAATGAGTATATTGTGTAATAAAGATATACTATGAATGAATAATGAATATACATAAATTAGATGTTTTTACAGTTAAACCCAGAAAACAATACTTAAGATCAATTCATTATAATTGAAAGGGAATTGATATTTTTAGGGTTCTTTTCATTACTATATAATAATTAAAAGTAATTACAATATTAATGCATCCACAAAATAATTATAAAAAGAGTGTAAATGTTATACGATTGAGCAACTCAAACAAATTGATCATCCAAATCGAAGAAAGACTAACAATCCAGCCACGAAATCAATCAGTCTATTCAAAATCATGAAAAAAGAAGAAGCCGGAGTAGCCGAATCCCGCAAAGAGGAAATCCAAAACTGGCATTCACGAAAAAATCAAAGGATTTGGAAACCAACATTCTGCTACAGAGACTAAAATTTTTTTAAGACTGTTTGGTTACCCACAAAAACTAAAATGATTACCTTTGTATAAAAGTTTGGCTACCAATTGCACCATATTCAAAATAATTTTATTTTTAAAATGTTATTTATAAGTAACCAGCAGGTGCATAAATGAGAACTCTTACATGGCATTTTGGATACCATTTACACCTTCTGTTAAAATAAATAAATTAATCATACATACATTACCATCACTATAAAATTGATCATTCGGGATACTTCAATGAGATTTATTGGTCACTATATATTGGACAATTGGATACCTGTTGTGACGCCCCCAAAATTAGGTATACATCACCCATTCTGAGTCGCCGGATACATAGTATAAAATTCAAATACAACTTCATTTATACAACTGTTGAGCTATCGTATAGAATACGACCACAGTTAACTATGAGTTTTAATACAAATGTATATAACTCTCATGGTACCTCGACCACAACCTTACAATGATACTTTACATAAAAGTATAGTCAAAAACTATTTTAGAAATTAAAATATTTGGGAAGTGCTCAAGGAAACCTTCGTACATGGGAGACCATGCGTCTAGGTTATGATAGATATCATATGTCCACAGAATTATCCTTGGTTGACCCAAAAGTCCCCAAATAAAAATAAGAAGATTACTATCATCTTCTTTCCAATGGTGAGTCTTCTCTTGACATATAAATATCTCCGTTGTCTCCAAGTAAAAATTATACTTCAAATAAACTCCAAGATTATATAGATAGTGCTCGTAGATATATTCAGCAAGTGGATGTGCACAACCATGTCTTATGAGAACACGAGGTTGTATGTCATTAGACATCTTGTATGATAGTGGCAAAACACCCTTCCAAAGTTGGGTTCGCCTCACCCTATTTGATTCACCAAATATAACTACTAAATGATGTATAGAATACAACATACTTTTCTATACTGTTTAGGGAGAACCTCCACATCTATCACACTATTTCATAGAATAGTGAGGACTACTAATGATATCATCTGGATCGTCACTCCGTTCCCCGACTAGTCCCTGTTGCGTTCTCACTTCCTGAAGAGAACAATGAAAGCAAAAGGGTGAGCTCAACTAGCCCAGTAAAGAATATCATAATTAAAGCTAATTTACATCATCAATAGCCTTCATCATTAATAAATAAGAGATTTAGAACATATGGTAGCTGATAAAACTTTTCAACCATAGTTGCAGCGGAACGAGCAATCCATTAGAAGAGTCAAATAGACCATTAGGTCTATTATCTTCTCCATGTTAAAAGTCCACCAATAATGTTTTATCCCTGTAACATCAATCAACAATTTCTGTCCACAATCATATGAATAACTCATAATCATAATTGTGATTTTAAATTCCTCTTCGCACCCAGAACGAAGATAATTTTCATCACCTATATTCACCTAAAACATCAAAAATCATGGTTATACCAAATTATAATTCTTGTTCATAATCATACTAATAAATTCATCTTTGCACTACGGCCAAAGATATACAACTGTATTTTAGAAGAGTCAAGTAGAGCATGATATCTACTATCTTCTACAAATTAAAAGTGTATAACCAAGCAATCCATTAAAAGAGTCAAGTAGAAGATAAACTCTACTATCTTTTATGATTTAAAAGATTTTCCAACACTGTGATCGCTGAGACTCAGCTTAATAAAATAATCCACATCATCGAATCACCCCTGCACTACGGCCAAGGATATTCGTATATTCATTAATGGTCATGATCATGCCAACAACTGTCCATCAATGCACTACGGGCCAATGAGGACTTTTACCACATCATTTGTAACATTACGGTCATGATTATACCGAATAATCCCTGGTCATAATCATACCAAGTCCATCTATGCACTACAGGCCACAGATGACTTTCAACATAATATAAACATGAGGATGATGACAATGACATAATAATTCAATAAAACAAGTTCAAGAATTAATTTATCCATGAATCAATAACGTCCAAATTGTCAACATGATACTGCTTTGTGGAGTAAAATTCAAAAATGCTCAGAAGAATACTTCCATGAAAAGATACTGGATGAAGCGCAAATATCAAAGATATTCTACTAATTTCATGGAGTATAAAAGCCAAAACTTTAGCCAACTGAGTATAATAAAGAATGGAATAACAAAAGAAATCACCAGGTATGCGATAGACCGCACAGACAGGTTATTCCAACAGAAAAATAAATACTGAAACCAGGTCATGCGTAAATGCACCGACAAGATATTCCAACAGAATAATAAATAATGGAATCAGGTCCGGCGTAAACGCACAAACATGATATTCCTACAGAATAATAAATAATGGAACCAGGTCCGGCGTAAAGCACAGACAGGATATTCCGACAGAATAATAAATAATGGAACCAGATCCGGCGTAAAGCACAGACAGGATGTTCCAACAGAATAATAAAAATGTAATAACAGAAGAATTTCACCAAGTATAGGGTAGCCCGCGTATACAGGTTATTTCAACAGAATAATAAAGAATGGAATAACAGAAGTTCTTTTCATGAATAAGAAAGAAAGAATACCCTGTACGAGTACAACAAATAATATCCTTTACCGTAAAAGAAACTTGATATCGGAGTAGTGAAGTAGCAGAATACTTTTCTTCTTTCTCTTTATAGTTTCTCTCTCTAGAGTTTTAGTGAATTCGTAAGAAAATAATGAAGGAATGAGCTTCTATTTATAGAAAAATGGGCTGCATAGTAACTAACTCATGAACGGTCAAGATTGATTTACTTTAATCTTACGGTCCATATTTAAAGCAAAATCTTTTAAATAAAATATAATATATTCTATTTATAATCTAATAAAACGAATAATTTTATAAAAAATTTTACTATGCACACACTATGCAGGTACTATGCAAACACTATGCATAATAAAATATAATATATTCTAATTATTGTCTAATAAAATAGATAACTTTATAAAAGTATTCTGTTTTATATAAAAAGATTTTACTATTAGCCTAATAAAACGAATAACTTTATAAAAGTATTATGTTTTATATAAAAAGTTTTTCTGTTTTATTACATTAATAATACTAATAAAACAAAACTCAGTGACTTCTCACGTAAGTATCAATAATCAATACCGTGTGCTACTATGCAACCACGCGTATTACTGTACTTTTAACACCGGGTGTTTCAACAGTTAACGGTAAAACTTCCGTCGTTATTTTCACAAAAATATTTTTGTCGTTTTCTCAATCCGACAATAATTCCGTTGTGGGGTCCACCAATGATTGTACCGTCGTACGAATATTCCCCGACAAAAAGAATATTTCCCGGCTAATCGAATATTCCCCGACACAACGAATATTTTATATCAACTTTCTTACTTTGCAAAAAAAAAATTCACATATTACCCTTAACTTTAAACTTTTATCAATTTAACTATTTACTAAAATAGAAAAATTGAATACTTTTATTTCATAAAATTCGGGGTCTCACGCCTGTTTATTGTGCTGTCTAATTGGGGTATATTATACATTGAAACTTCGACACATCATAAATGGATACTTTCAAATTAAAATTCATAAAACATTATAAATTGGATAAGTAATAATAGAATTCCTCAATATGTTTAATGTGTTAAAATAATCAAAAGGTAAATAGTTACCAACATGATGAAGTTCTGTCACTCACTAATACGCATTTGGTTACTTCTAAAGAAAAAAGTCAAAAAAACCAAATACGAACAAACAAACAATGTCAAACTACTGGTAATAGAATCAAAGACCAATCAGCAGTATCCAAATATATAAGCATTAATAACCAAAACACAATCAGCAGGTTTCCAAAACCAATTTAATCAACCTCCATATTGTCAAAAAGTACCTATTAACCAAATCAGAATATAATAGTAACCAAACGAAGCAGCGACGACGACTACAAACGAACCAAACGAAGTAGCGGCGTCTGGAAACTTAGAAACAGAGCGGTGGCGCACTAAACTCAGAAACTGAGTTGCGAAAACAGGAAAAAGAATGTACCGACAGTGAGTTCAGACGAACGCCGACAAAGACGAAGCGGACAACGACGGCAACGAGAGATCAACGTCGATAGAAACGAAAAGAACACCGGCAGAAATCAAAAAGAGAAGAAGAGAAATTTGGTTTCCAAGTTTTGAATTTCGAAAATAAGGGTTTCCAACTAAAGAAGCCTTAAGTAAAAAAGAGAAAGAAACGACAAAGGGGAAAGACATGCAATTCAAATTATCACAGATTAGGCAACCAACCGGGAACAGTTACCATTGCAAAACTGATTTGCCACATCAGCAACCTATTAAAACACCCAACTAAATTAAAGGGATACCAAATGTACGAATTTTGTAAATAAAATATTAAAAATATATTAATTCTGTAAATATTTTCTGTATGCACTTTTGTTGTAATTTTTTTCTTCTAAAAATGTACTAAGAAATGTAAATAACCCATACTTTTATATGTGTTTTTAATATTTTTACGTGGCCCTCACACATAAGAATAAAGGAGATCTGGCCGCCTTCATGTGAGAGATGACTATATGAAAGTATTATAAACACATGTGAAAATAATGTTTTCATAATAAAATAAGGTAATAATAGTTTATAAGTCAAACAATATTATAAAATATTATTAAAACAAGAACAACTAAGATTAGAGAAAATATAGTATTTGCATAATTTTTTGTAATAACTCAATCAATTTACAATTGTCTTATTTATAGAAATAAAAATATCAATACTATTAGGAAGTTACAAGACTCAAGAGTCATACATTTTAATACTCAATGGGAGTTACATGTATCTAGACATCCATATTATATTATGAATCTAGACATTTTATAACACTCCCCCTTGGCTGTTTATTGTATGGCTATACGTATTGAAAAGCTGCCTCATTAAAAATCTTACCAAGAAAAACCCAATGGGAAAAAAACCTTGGTTAAGGAAAAAAGAATGCAGCGCGTATTAGCTCCCACTCATGAATGTATCCTTAAGACCTTCAGTTGTCGCATTCCAATATTGCGACGCAATCCTTCAAACGTTGCAGTTGGTAATGCATTGGTGAATAAATCTGCTAGATTATCTTTTAATCGAATTTGTTGAACATCAATGTCACCACACTTATCAAGGTCATGTGTGAAAAAGAATTTCGGTGAGATATATTTTGTTCTATCTCCTTTGATGTATCCTCCTTTTAATTGAGCTATACATGCAACATTGTCTCCATACAGAATGGTTGGAGTTCCTCTACTAGAGGATAAACCGCATGTTTCACTAATATGTTGAGTCATTGATCTCAACCACACACATTCTCGACTTGCTTCATGGATTGCAAGTATTTCAGCATGATTAGATGAAGTGGAAACTAATGTTTGCTTTGTAGATCTCCATGATATAGCAGTATCACCACACATAAAAAGATAATGTGACGCCCCCAAAATTAGGTATACATCACCCATCTTGGGTCGTCAGATACATGGTACAAAATACAAATACAACTTACTAATATAACTGTCGTGTACAATACGACAAAACATAAACTGTGAGTTTGAATACAAATATTATCTTCTAGAGAGTATTCATACTCAAAAGGAGTCCTCATTACATTTATTAACACACCATTACATAGAATAGTGAGGACTACTAACTAATACTATCATTCGGACCATCACTCCGTTCCCCGACTTGCCCCAGCTACGTTCTCATTTCCTGAAGAGAACAGTGAAAGAAAGGGTGAGCTCAACTAGCCCAGTAAGAAATATTATGACTAAGATAATGCAGAATAAATTATCATTAGTCTTCAACAATGTTAAACTGATAAAATATAATAGACATCAAGTTTAACTACAGCGGAACAAGCAATCCATTAAAAGAGTCAAGTAGAAAATAAACTCTACTATCTTTTATGATTTAAAAGGTTTTTCAACACTGTGATCGCTGGGACTCAGCTTAATAAAATAATCCACATCATCGAATCACCCTTGCACTACGGCCAAGGATATTCGTGTATTCATTAATGGTCATGATCATGCCAACAACTGTCCACCAATGCACTACGGCCAATGAAGACTTTTACCACATCATTTGTAACATTACGGTCATGATTACACCGAATAATCCCTGGTCATAATCATACCAAGTCCATCTATGCACTGCAGGCCACATATGACTTTCAACAGAATATAAACATGAGGATGATGACAATGATATAAGAATTCAATAAAACAAGTTCAAGAATTAATTTATCCAAGAATTAATAACGTCCAAATTGTCAACATGATACTGCTTTGTGGAGTAAACTTCAAGACTGATCAGGAGAATATTTTCATGAATAGATACTAGATGAAGCGCAAATGTCAAGGATATTCCACTAATTTCATGGAGTATAGAAGTCAAAGTTTTAATCAACTGAGTATAATAAAGAATGGAATAACAAAAAAAATCACCATGCATGCGATAGACCGCACAGACAGGTTATTCTTAACAGAATAATAATAATGAAACCAGGTCCGGCGTAAACGCACAGACAGGATATTTCGACAGAATAATAAATAATGGAACCAGGTCCGGTGTAAAACACACAGACAGGATATTCCGACAGAATAATAATAAAGACGGAACCAGGTCCGGTGTAAAACACAGAGACAGGATATTCCGACAGAATAATAATAAAGACGGAACCAGGTCCGGTGTAAAACACACAGATAGGATGTTCCAACATAATAATAGAAGAATGTCACCAAGTATAGGGTAGACCGCGTATACAGGTTATTCCAACAGAATAATAAGAAATGGAATAACAAAAGTTCTCTTCATGAATAAGAAAGAATAACACCCCTTACCGTTTTAAAGAACTGGATATTAGAAAAGTGAAGTAGCAGAATACTTTTACTCTCTCTTTCTCTTATTCTCTCTATACTTTCTCTCTCTATAGCTTGAATGAATTCGTGAAAAATAATGAAGCCCTAGGCCTCTATTTATAGAAAAACTGAGGGTGACTCTTGGTCTTAACGAAGGGTCAAATGACTCTTGGTCTTAACGAAGGGTCAAATGACTCTTGGTAATATTGAAGGGACAACTACTATTGACGAAAGTAATTACTATTGACCAAGGTAAATACTATTGACGAAGGTAATTACTATTGACCAAGGTAAATACTATTGACCAATGTAAATACTATTGACGAAGGTAATTACTATTGACCAAGGTAAATACTATTGACGACGGTAATTACTATTGACGACGGTAATTACTATTGACGAAGAGACTCTTAGATGATGACATATGGCCCCCCATAAAAATAACCAAACTTACCACACCGTCTCAATTATTGATTTAATAATATAACATATTATACAGATGATACTGTGACAATAATTTAAGAGATATGATGCAGCAATTACTGTAGCAATAATTGAGTATAGCTGAGTGACTTCTCACGTAAGCATCAATAATCAATACCGTGTGCTACTATGCAACCACGCGTATTACTGTACTTTTACTACCGGGTAGTTCAACAGTATCAATGGTAAAACTTCCGCCGTTATTTTTAATAAAATATTTTTGTCGTTTTCTCAATCCGACAATAATTTCGTTGTGGGGTCCACCAATTATTGTGCCGTTGTACGAATATTCCCTGTTAAAACGAATATTCCCCGACCAATCGAATATTAAATAACAACTTGCGTACTTTGTAAAATTTATAAATATTACCCACAACTATAACATTATATCAAATTAACTCCATAATATTCAAAAATGATATTTATAAAAAAATTCATCTTTATTTATAAAAGTTGGGGTCTTACAGATAACCTGTTTGAGATCGACCTTTATGTGGATCAGATAGATATCCTGCATCAGCATATCCAACTAATTTATGATTATCATTATTTGAATAAAATAATCCCATATCTATAGTTCCTCATAGGTAACGAAAAATATGTTTAACCCCATTCCAATGTCTTCGGGTAGGAGAAGAGCTATATCTTGCCAACAAATTCACAGAGAATGTTATATCAGGTTGTGTATTATTGCAAGATACATTAATGCACCAATTGCACTGAGATATGGTACTTCAGGATCAAGTAATTCTTCATTATCCTCACGAGGTCTAAAAGGGTCCTTTTTCACATCAAGTGATCTAACAACCATCGGGGGTACTCAATGGATGAGCTTTATCCATATAAAATCTTTTAAGGACCTTCTCTGTGTAAGTTGACTGATGAATGAGAATTCCATCTTCTAAATGCTCGATCTGCAGGCCGAGACGAAATTTTATTTTTCCTAAATCTTTCATCTCAAATTCTTTCTTTAAATAATTCATTGTCTTTGGAATCTCTCCATGAGTTCCAATAATATTTAAATCATCAACATACATAGCAATGATAGCAAAACCAGATTCTGACTTTTTTTTAAAACACATGGGCATATAGGATTATTATTATACCCTTCTTTTAATAAATATTCACTAAGACGATTGTACCACATGCGTCCTGATTGCTTTAACCCATATAGGGATCTTTGCAACTTAATTGAATAAACTTCTTGGGGTTTTGAATTATATGTTTCAGGCATTTTAAATCCTTTAGGGATTTTTATATAAACATCATTATCAATTGACCCATATAAATAGGCTGTAACAACATCCATTAGGCACATATCTAATTTTTCATGAGTTGTTAGGTTAATAAGATACCGCAATGTAATGGCATCTACCACAGGAGAATATATTTCATTGTAATCAATGTCAGGTCTTTATGAAAACCATTGTGCCACAAGTCGTGCTTTATATCTTACGATTTCATTTTTCTCATTTCTTTTTCGCACAAAGACCCATTTGTATCCAACTGGCTTTACTTCTTCGGGTGTTTGGACTACAGGTCCAAAAACTTCACGTTTTGTAAGTGAATTTAATTATGCCTGTATTGCTTCTTTCCATTTTGGCCAATCATTTTTGCGTCTACATTCTTCAGCAGAATTAGGTTCAGAATCCTAATTTTCATTAATTATATCAAGCGATATATTATATTAAAAACTGTTGTCAACAACTATTTCACTTCGGTTCCATCTTTTCTTTGTACAGACATAGCTTATTGAGATCTCATCATTTTTATTATTTTCAGGTACCTGAACCTCTTATGGGGTTTTAGCTATGTCTATATCCTCATAAATATTTTCCTCTTCAATAATGCTCACTTGTTTATTTACTTCTTTTCTTTTTCGAGGATTTTTCTTTCGAATCGATTGGTCTACCACGCTTCTGACGTGCCTTAGACTTATTTGCTACAATTTTTACAGATTGTCCTATTGGGACTTCAATCCGAGCTGGAGCATTTACAACTGGTATATGAGATTTGGTTACTCATTTTGAGTCAGTGAATGCATTCGGTAGCTGATTTGCTATATTTTGCAAATGAAGTATCTTTTGAACTTCTTGTTCACATTGTTTTGTACGAGGATCAAAATTCAATAATGACAATGCATTCCAAGTTATATTTTTTTCTAGCTATTTAATTTCTCCCCCTAATGCTGGGAACATAGTCTCATCATAATGACAGTCGGCAAATCGTGCCGTAAATAAATCACCTATTAAGGGTTCAAGATATTTAATTATTGACGCGGACTCAAACCCAATATATATTCCCAGCTTCCTTTGAGGACCCATCTTTGTGCGTTGTGGAGGATAAATTGGAACATATATCGCACAACCAAATATTCTTATATGGGAAATATCTGGCTCATGACCAAAAACCAATTGTAATGGGGAGAATTTATGATATGATGTTGGCCTAATGCGAATAAGTACTGCTGTATGTAAAATAACGTGTCCCCAAAAAGAGACAGGAAGTTTTGTTCTCATGAGCAATGATCTTGCAATTAACTGGAGGCGTTTAATAAATGATTCAGCAAGACCATTCTGAGTATGAACATGGGCAACAGGATGTTCATTATTTATCCCAAGTGACATACAATAATCATTAAATGTTTGGGATGTGAATTCACTAGCATTATCAAGACGAATAGTCTTGATTGTATGATCCGGAAACTGTGCTCGTAATCTAATAATTTGAGTAAGTAATCTCGCAAACGCCAGGTTGCGAGTTGATAATAAGCACACACGTGACCATCTTATAAATGCATCTATTAAAACCATAAAATATCTAAATGGTCCACTTGATGGGTGAATAGGCCCACAAATATCTCCTTGAATACGTTCTAAAAACCTTGGGGATTCAGTCCCAATTTTAGCTGGTGATGGTCTAATGACCAATTTGCCTTGAGAACAAGCAGCACATGAGAATTCCTTAAATTGAAAAATCTTCTGGTTCTTCAATGGATGACCATGTGAATTCTCAATAATTCTTCGCATCATTATTGATCCAGGATGACCCAACCGGTCATTCCAAATAATAAAATTATTTGGTTCATTGAACTTCTGGTTCATTATTGCATTAACTTCAATTGTACTAATACTTGTATAGTACAAACCTGAAGATAAAACGTGTAATTTTTCCAATATTTGTTTTCTAGTATAGACATTTGATATAATGTAAAGATATTCAATACCATTTTCATTGGCTGTCTCAATATGGTATCCGTTAAGTCGTATATCTTTAAAGCATAGCAGATTCCTCCTTGATTTAGTGGAAAATAAAGCATTATCAATAATAAATTTTGTTCCACTAGGAATCATTATATTGGCTCTTCCAGAGCCTTCAATCAAGTCTGCTGAACCTGATATTGTATTTACTTTTGCTTTCATCATTCTTAGATTTGAAAAATATTGCTTATGTCTGAGAATGGTATGTGTCGTTGTACTATCTGCTAAGCATATATCTCCACCATTGATATTAGGCTCATGTATAGCATGACGCATATCCATATTTTCTTTATAAAGGAATAAATATATAATAAGTTAATAATAAGACATAATATTATATATATTTAATAACACAATTCAAAGAAAACAAGATACATTAAATAAGCCAACATGAAAGAAAATACATTAGCATAAAATAAACACACTTAAAAGAACTAACATAATTCTGAACTAATTATTTTCATTACAAGAAATATTAACTTGCTCATTATTAAAGAAATCTGCAACGTCAAGGTGTGTCATATCCATAGGATCAAAATAGATATCATCGTTATCTTGATGTGGATGAGAAAAATTTATTTCTATGTTCTTCTCCTTTCCTTTCAATGAGGACTGATATAAATTAACAAGATGTTTGGGTGTACGAGACCAATGTCCTTTCATTCCACACCGATAACAAATATTTTCTTCCTTCTTGGTATCTCTGTTATTTATATTTGTGACAACCCCAAAATAGGTCCATTCCATCCAACCTATTATGAGTCGCCAAATACATGGTACAGAAAATAACTACAACTTTATTACAACAATTGTCGTGCAAAATACAACAACACATATGCTGTGAGTTTGGATACAAATATATACCAAATGTGACTCATGTTCCAACCGTGGACATCACCTCACAATGATACCTTACATAAAGGTATAGTCAAAAACTGTTTTAGAAATTAGAATCTTTGGGAAGTACTCAAAGAAACCTTCGTACATGGGAGGCCATGCGTCTAGGTTATGATAGATATCATATGGCCACAGAATTATCCTTGGTTGACCCAATAAACCCCAAAGAAAAACGAGAAGATTACTATCATATTCTTCCCAATGGTGAGTCTTCTCTTGACTTATCATTATCTCCACTGTCTCTAATTGAGAATTATACTTCAAACAAACACCAAGATTATATAGGTAGTGCTCGTAGATATACTCAGCAAGTGGATGAGCACAACCCTGTCTTATGATGACACGAGGTTGTATGTCATTAGACATCTTGTATGATAGTGACAGTACCCTTCCAACGTTGGGTTCGCCTCACCCTATTTTTTTCACCAAATATAACTACTAAATGAACTTTTCTATACTGCTTCGGGAGAACATCCACAGCTAGAGACCACCGTTCTATTTCCCCGTTACCCTCGCTCGACCCAGCTACACTTTTATTACCTGAAAGGAATTGTGAAGCAAAAGGGTGAGCACAACTAGCTCAGTAAAGAATATCATGACTAAAGATAATTAAATTATCAATAGCCTTCATCAATAATAAATCAGAGATTTAGAACATAAGGTAGATGATAAAAATTTCAACCATAGTTGCAGCGGAACGAGCAATCCATTAGAAGAGTCAAATAGACCATAAAGTCTATTATCTTCTCCACGTTAAAAATCCACCAACAATGTTTTATCCCTGTAACATCAATCAACAGTTCTGGTCCACAATCATATAAATAATTCATAATCATAACTGTAGTTCTAAATTCCTCTTCTCATCCAAGACGAAGATAATTTTCATCACCTATCTTTACCTGAAACATCAAAGATCATGGTTACACCAAATCACATTTTCTGTTCATAATCATACTAATAACTTCATCTTTGCACTACGGCCAAAGATATTCATTTTTATCACTAGTTGGTCATGTTCATCTCAACATCTGTTCATCTTTGCACTACTGGCCAAAGATATTCAACAACATGTCATCTTTGCACTACGGGCCAAAGATATTCATCAACAATTCATCTTTGCACTACAGGCCAAAGATATTCCTCAACAGTTCATATTTGCACTACGGCCAAATATATTCATCAACAGTTCATATTTGCACTACAGGCCAACTATATTAATATCTCAAAGAAATATATAATCATTTCAGAATTTATATAAACAATAATTATAACCATGTTGATCAATTCACCTTTGCACTTAAGCTAAAGATATTCACTTATAAATTTAATGGTCATGATCATACCAATCAACGATTCAACTTTGCACTACTGGCCAAAGATAACCCATAGTCATGATCATACCAAAAATCTACCCATCTTTACACTCAAGTCAAAGAGAAATATCATCATTAGGGTTATAAAAACGTTATATATAATAATAAAAATAATATGATCAATATCTAGTTTTAATCTCAAGAGTAATATTCGTAAATCAACTATAATTTGGTTAGAAAAAGAAACCAATTTTTATCGTGAATAGTAACTCGTGAATAGTAACTCATAAATAGTAAACTCGACACAAAAAGGTAGAAATTCCACAATAAAATCTATACCAGTATTTCGGTATAATGATATTGAAAGAATAATATTTCTTAAGCTTATAAACAATTTATTTAAATTGTTTACACTTTACTAAATAATGCATTTAATCATTCTAAAATACCAAACTCATAAGATTTTATCACCAATAATCAAAACCCTCATCAAAAATCTGCATATACCTCATATAGAATTCTCAAGCCATAAAATCCTATTTTCCAATTTTCTTACTTCACATAACATATTTAATTCCTTTACTCACAACTAGACCATTTTCATGAAAAATACCAAATCAGTTTCAAAAATATTTCTTTTCTGAGATTTAGCATAATATAGTCCTATAGTGAACATATATTTTTCTCAAAATTTTTAAAAGTCATTTACTATTTTTCATATGGCCAAAACAGCCGAATATTTAGATATTTATCAAAAATTGTACTTTTATCTAAAAATTTTGAAATTCACAGAGTATACTTCTATCATATACATGTACTCCCAATAAAAATTTCACCAATTTTGGAGTTAACCACAAGGAATTATAAGCGGTTACTTTTAAAATAGTCTTTTCTCATAAAATTCATAACTCTCAATCTATACATCCAAAAATCACCATTTTTGGACACAATCAATAAAACTCATCAAAATATCATTTCAAATTTTTCCAGAATTTTTGAATGTCAGAAAAATTACGAAACTGAAAAACATAACAACCCTTAAAATCCCTTACTATCCCTTACCTCAAAAGAGCAGTACTTCTGATCGGTATGCAAAGCCGAAGGAAACTTGCACTGAATAGCAACTCTCAAAGTATCTAAATACTCATAAAATATGCTTCATAATATAGAGAGAGAAAGAGAGAAAGCTTATGTTTCTGGTGTGATTTTCAATTCTAACTTAGCCCTCTATTTATAGGAAAATTTTGGTAGGTTTGACCTGCAACCTGATGGCTTTACCTGCTACTATTCCCACCCACCACATTTGAAATATAATTCAGCACATTTCTTCACCAACCACAAGTGGGGCCCACCAATTCTAGAATTTTCCACCAAAATGATAAACTCCGAAAATTCAACAATTTCTGAACCAGTCATCTTGTAAAATTCGTAATAAATCATACGTTCATTTTTAACGGTTCAAAATTTGTGGACATATACTCAACTTATATATGTATAACATATCCAAAAATTACAACGATCCAACGGTCGGATTAAAAATTATAACCCCCGCAAAATATCTCAAAAACCCTGATTTTTAATACCTCCATTCCGACAAAAATACGGATAAAAACCTCAACATTAACTCCTTCATTTTTAACCACAAAAATATATCCCTCGTTTATATCCACATAAAATAAATATTTCCTTATCATATGAATCAATAATTAATTATTCACAAATAATATTACAGAATCACATTTATGACAACCAGGCCGTTCCCAGGAAAGAGGGGGCTTTCTAATAAGGATTTCTCCTTACTAGCGCGCAATTAGATGACCAAACCTCTCATTAGACAGAACTTTCTAGACATTGTCAATAATGCTATCTAATAATATTATTCAAATAATATGAATTATTGATCTGATAATAGAAAATACTGTGCAGCAACAATTATTGAAACAACAATAATATAAAATATCAACGCAGCAATTATTGAATCAATAAAATAAAATATTGAACAGTAATTACTGTAACAATTATTGAGTAGTGCCTTCTTACGTAAGAATCAATAATTTTAAAAATACTATGCAATACCGTGTGCTACTGTGCAATAACGCGTATTACTGTATTTTAACCACCGGGTATTTCAACAGTGTTAACGGTAACAACTACGCCGTTATTTGTAAAATTCAAATTTGTCATTTTCTTCACCCGACAGTTATTCGTTATGGGGCCCACAAATAGCTGCGCCGTCGTACGAATATTCCCCGACAGAAAGAATATTCCACGACCAAACGAATATTTTCCGACAACAATGATTATTTTATAACCACTTGTGTATTTTGAAAAAAAATTCACATATCACCCTTAACTTTAACATTTATCAATTTAACCATTTACTGAATAGTAATTATAAGAAAAATTGAATACTTTTATTTCATAAAATTCGGGGTCTTACAATATTCTTCCCCTTTTCTTGTTTCTCCTCATTCTTTGAAGATTTGGTATCATGGTTGCGGTAATTAAAACTTCCTCGCCCGTGGCCACGACCACGACCACTATTACGACCACGACCATAATTATTATTATATCTTGTAACATTCACTTCAGGGAATGGAGCTGAACTAGTTGGTCGCGATTCATGATTTTTCATTAAAAGCTCGTTATTTTGTTCAGCCACAAGGAGACATGAAATCAGTTCAGAATATTTCTTAAAATCTCGTTCTTTGTATTGCTGCTGCAGGAGCACATTCGAGACATGAAAAGTAGAGAATGTTTTTTCTAACATATCTCCATTATTGATATTATCTCCACACAATTTCAATTTAGAACTGATTTTAAACATTGCAGAATTATATTCACTTACTGATTTAAAATCCTGCAATCGTAAATGCATACAATCATAACGAGCTTTTGGAAGAATAACTGTCTTTTGATGGTCATATCTTTCTTTTAAATTTTTTCAAAGAATAAGAGGTTCTTTTATTGTGAGATACTCTAATTTCAACTCCTCATGGAGATGATGGCGTAAGAAAATCATGATTTTTGCCTTGTTTTGACTAGATGTTTCATTACCATCTTTAATGGTGTCTCCAAGACCCATGGCATCAAGTTCCACGAATCCAAGTTTGGCAAGATTTGTCATTGTAACTTCGTACAAAAAAAACATATCAGCAACAAATAGTAATAAACTTTATGCTTAGCACATAGTAATTAGCAGATGTGACTTTAAATTGTATCTGTATTAATTAAACACAAAAAAATATCAAATACTATGTCTCAAATAGCTTATTACAAATGTGGACAGTTTGTGACATGACTGCACGGCAGTGCAAACAACAAGAAAATAATGTAACGTGTGTAATATATGGTAGAAAAGCATGATCATACTGATACAAGAAATTAATGTCTGATTACTGCATTTTGACACTGCTTTTAGAACTACCAACATATATCACTACATGAATATGAAAAATAAACTAAAACTGCATGATTGTACGTTACAAAATTGGACACGATTAATTCATCATATATATATATATAACAGACTTACAGAAGGACTTTAATACTCATATATAGATTGATAGAGTAACTATGCACCTTAAGCCTTCTAGTTACTTTTTAGCCACTGGATTTAGTTACCTTTTCATGATAATGTAATAGTCTCATGAACTCATGTAACAGTTTACACTGAAAACTATTAGTATAACGTAATTCCTATTAATATTCATATAATATTACATATATATATGCCTCAAGAAAATCCATAACCAATTTGGCCAAAAAAAAAATAATTACCTGAAGATTGGATTTTTGAGTATCACAACTTGAAAGATTAGAGAATATTATAAAATATTATTAAAACAAGGACGGCTAAGATTAGAGAAAAAAGAGTATTTGCATAATCTTTTGTAATATCTCAATCACTTTACAATTGTCTTATTTATAGAAATAAAAACATCAATACTACTAGGAAATTACAAAACTCGAAAGTCATACATTTTAATACTCAATGGGAGTTACATGTATGAATCTAGACATTTTATAACAAACATGATAATTTTATAAGTGTAATTGTATAACATAATGTTATACTGTTATTAATAACAAAATAAAATATAATTAATCAAATTATATATTGAATGAACAAATAGTAGTCACATTAACACACACGTTAGTACTTGCATTAGCATTCTTAATGGTGTACTTTTATAGAATGCAATTCCAAATAAAGATATGAAGTGTAATAATTCCTTGTTCCAAAATACTTCTTATTTTGTTTCAAATTATAAGATTAGTATTGATTTTTGAAAATTAATTTAAAATATTTTCAAATTTAAGATAATTTATAACAATTTTTAAAATAATAAATACTACAATGTGCAAAAAATTTAGATAATTACAATATTTATCACTGTATAATGATTGAAATTAAAGGTTTTCATGTTAATATTGAACTTGAAACTTTTTTTAAGTTGACTTCAAAAATGTTAGAGAAATTGTATGATTTCATATTTATTATGGCAAGATGGCAAAATCGTGAAGTTTTTATTGGCCTTTTAATTTATTAAAGGTAATTTAATTAATTTAACATATTTAAATATGCATTTACCATTGTAGAGTCTAAAGTTTATTTAAGTTAACGTAGTTAGAGTGCTTTTAGAGCATGTTCACTTATTCGGGAATGACTTAATTTTTTACTTATAAGTTGAGTTTTAAGTCAAAAAAAAAAAAAGGGTATGTGTTTGTAGCTTATTTTAAAGTAAGTACGTATTTGACCGGATGTAATGTCTATTTTGCCCCTCATTTTATTAATTTTATTTTTAGTAATCTTTACATTTATTTTAATTTATAAGTCATTATAAGCCGAACATTTTCATAACTTATTTTACCTTAATTTTTGACTTATAAGTCAAATTGATGTCGAACGTTTTTACTTATAAGTCACAATTTAAAATTACTTATATTTTAACTTATAAGTCATTTAAAATAAGTCATTCCCGAATAGGCCCTAATTGCTAAATTTCTTTTGAGGTACAAATTAGAAATTTGTAAACTTTAGGTGCCGAAATTAAACTTTAGTAGTTTAATAAACTGCCCTTGCCCCGCCTGTCTACCTTAGGATGTGTAATATGACAAGTATTCAAATAAAACCCAGTTCCCATGTCTTCATCCTGCATCTCAAAAATTGCAGAAAGAGGAAGACTTGGAAAAAAGGAAGGAGGCTATAAAAATTAGGTTTGCTCGTCACCTTTTTCCACCAAAAAAAGTAGGGTATTTTTGGAAAATAATTAAATGATTTACTTGACCCTTTAAATTAAGCACCAGTATGCTAAATCCGTCCACATTCAAACCCAAGAAAAAAGCCACACCTCTCTCTTCCCCTTTCTCCGCGGCCTAATAAAAGAAATTTCTCGTATATTTCTATACCCATGTTTTGTTTTTGATCCCCATTAGTGCATCCATCTCTCTTTATTTCGAGATTAGCTCTCAGGTAGTATTATGATTATGATTCCCCCTTCAATTTGGCGTTAGTTTTCTTTTTAGAGCAAAGTTTATGAAATTCGCAATGTTTGATCAGGATCACCTATGTATATATGTATTTGCATTGTTGATTAGTATATTTGATTTGGGTTTTCTTTATTTTTGATGTTAGTTTGTATTGTATTAACAAGAGAAAGCATATGTGATCTGCATTGTTGATTAATATATTTGAGTTGGGTTTTCTTTATTTTTGATGTTATTGTGTATTGTATTAAGAAGAGAAGTCATATGTGATTTGCATTGTCATTGCTGGCTGGTGCAGAAATATCTTCTTTTCACAACTTGGGCACTTTAATTTTGTTGGTTTTATCCATGAGAGTGAAATATGCAGAAATCTCTTTGAACTTATTACAGTTTTCCCCCCAAAATACTTGAATAAGGGTTTGTTCGGATAAACTTCATAAATGCCAAATACTTTTTTTTCCTACCTATGAAATTTGGAGCAATGTAATCGCTAAATGTTTATCATTGGAAGTGAAGATGAATGGTACTGTAATTGCATTATGTATCTCTTCTTTACTATGTTTTCTATGGGTTATTTTAGTTAAAACAACGCAGAAATTTGTATGAAAGGAGAAGTGGAAGATCTTTATTTCCCACTAAAATGGGACTGTGTAACTGTAATGATAGTGATATGATGGAAGTTCATGTTTTGTTACAACAATTTACATTGTATTAGTTGAGAGTAAAGGCTGTAGTAAATAGGAAAATTCGTGGTGGATATGTAACTAATTTGACTTCCGTATAATTCCTCCCTCTTACCATGGGAACAAATTGCAAACCGATGGAGATTTGCATTGTTGAAGTACTTTATGGATTTATATTCTGTTTTTTTATTGTACTAACAGCTTTCTGCAGTAAAAAATCAAAGTGTAAGCAGGTATGCCTTCTGTATATTAAAAGTGGGTTGTTTGATAGATTATTGACTGCCAATCTGCTTGATATGGTATATAACTGTGTGGACATTAACTTGTATTTTTTTTTTGGTTGAATATACAGTCACTTGCAACTTTTTCAGTTATCGTAAAACTTTGATTTTAGATAATTTTTCTAGTGTAGGAAAGAGAAGAGTGCCATTTCTAATGGCTATCCCAGGCAATTCAACAAATATTTTCTGGCATGAATGTCCAGTTGGGAAGGTAGAAAGGCAAAAGCTGCTTAATCAACAGGGATGTGTTGTATGGATTACAGGTCTCAGTGGCTCAGGTTTGTAAATGAATTAAGTTGTTAACTCTTATAATGAATTCATAATTACTTGCTGTCTCTTACTCATTATTTCCTTTCCATTCTCTCTTTCTTTTAGATACTGGTTATTCTGGCTAGAAACATACATGTTAATTTTTAAGATAGCATAGTTTGTAACTCATTGAGTAATTCCAATTCTGTTTTTTATAGCAAGACATCTTGATTGTTTATGGTCAGCTACATGGAGCTGTTTTTGGCTGCTCTGCTCTTTGTAGAGCTATATAGTCTTTGTTCATACGCAGAACGTCATGTTTTTCCTCTCACTATCTAAACATCACTTCCTTTTGTCATTTAGTGACTTAACTTGAATTTTATCACTCATGTAACATTGTTACTCCAATCTTTAAACAATGTCAGATATCTTGGACAAATTTCAACCATCTTTGTCCTCAATCAGTTTCACGTGTAGGCATTGTAATAAACAATTTCATATTTTAACCTTTATAATATACTATTGCCTCTCTTGGTTCAACATCCTTCACCTTTTCATGCTTCGGCAGAACCTTGGGTGTCAATCCCTTGGTTGCCACAAACGCCTCTTTGGTGCTTCTCATGAGTTTTATTGGATCCACTGGTATGTGACTTAAATGTGGAGTTTTACTGGTGTCTCCTTTCTACATGGCTTCCGGATTGAGCTTTAGCTTTGGAAGAAACAAGATTTGTTATGAATTTCCTACATTTAAAAAAAAATAAGCTTCATTGTGTTCCTGATACCTGGGGACTTGTTTATGTTGGTGGAAGTCAGTTTTCATTATGATCAATTTACTAACTGATTTTCTTAATGGTAGCTTAACCTTGTCTCTTTTTTTTCTTTTCTTTTTTCATATAACTTTTTTTAATTAGATATGTTTCCTATAACTTCTATTTTAATCTGAATTTAGATTTGAAAATTGGCCTAGCAACAGGATAGCCCTCAACCTCTTACCATTACCCAAAATTATCATCCGTAAATATGAGATTACGGAAGTTTATAGTAGACATAAACCACCTATAAACTTTGCAGTAGGCCTGTAGGCAGCGTGTCACACCAGTTCTTTAAACAAATTTCTCCCTACGTTCCACTAGAATAGGCCCATTAGTCAATTTCTTTTATTCCACAAAGAGAGTCCTCTTTCTATTACTAATAATATATAATATAATGATACAATGTCCTCAAGTCTGCCAAATTGACATCATAATTTCATTATCATGCCACGACTAGTAAACTGACTAGCTTATTATTTGTAGGGGTAAACATGCAACACACATCCTTAATATTTGCAATTTTTAAAGTGGGACCCTGTGTGGATTAGATTTTGGATGGAGGATTAATAATTCAAGAAGAAATTGCGAATTCTGAGCCTCACCATTACATTGCTAATATATGACGGTGAAAATACATTGATATCACTATTAAGTGATAGCGGACTAAACCATATTCTACATTGCTAGTAAATCATAATACCAGAAATGCTTCGTATCTTTACCATCTCTTATATGACCTGCTGTTCATGTTCAGGTAAAAGTACACTTGCATGCTCTTTGGGCAGAGAACTGCACTCCAGGGGAAAGCTTTCTTACATTCTTGACGGAGACAACCTTAGGCATGGACTAAACAAGAATCTTGGTTTCAAACCAGAAGATCGCACTGAAAATATACGCAGGGTTGGTAAGTATTGATCTGCCTAAAAAAGTATTCATTTTTTAGTCAATTGGTTTATATGAAATCCAGGTTTTAAGTCAACTAATCTAATGGTGAATAGAATGATTAAACAACTTAATTGCTTCAATTAATTTGTGCTAAAAAGTCAGCGGAGAGGAGGAAGTTGTTTTTGTCCTTGCCTGATGCAGTGATCCTACTGGGAGTGTTTCATAAGTTGCAGTGTTGCTTATCAGAAATTCTACTAGTAAAAAAGAAATAAAGGAATATTGATAAAGGTTGCCAAACTAGGCGCAGATGGCATATATTAACCACTACAATACAACCTCCATCCTTTAAAGGATGTCCAAACTCCGAAAGTACACTAGAATTTTGTCCACTAGAGGATGACTTTAAGTACACAATCCAAATACAAAATATGGTATAAATACTAATTTATCCCAAATTGCACATATCTCCATACAAATTGTAACACGTTATCCCAAATCGAAAGATAATGAAAAAGTTTGTATGTACATAAGGAATTGAGTTACTAACAATAGTACATTCATGACCTTTGGGTGAGCCTGTGGTGGGCTAAGATAAGATAACCCAAAAAAATACTATTGGGCTAGTGGTTTAAGCCTTGTTTTTATGAATTTGATTCGATTTAGACTTGAGATTTGACTCAAGATTTTTTTTTCCGTAATCGGGTTTTGACCCGGGTTGTTTCACAAATGCTCCATTCCCAAGTTAATTATGGTACTTGTGTTCAAGCAAAAGGGTATAGTTGGAATAATGTTAAACTCTTACCTCTAATTTGACAACCTTAATTTTTGTGCACATTGTAATTTTGGACATCCTTTGGAGGACAAGAGGTTGCAGTAGTTTTCTTGGGAGCAGGAAAATTTCAACTGAAGGGTAAAAGCAAAAGATAAATAACTGTGTCATCCACTTATAACCAATGGTTTTGCAAGGGAAAAAAAGTGGTGAGGCGGAGGGGTAAAATCTGGATGCAAATGGCCAATGCCAATAAATTAAGCAATCTGATCTGCATATTATAAAGGCAGGTTTAGTATTGTGCTAATTATCTGAGCTGGCATATAACTGTACACATAATGATGGAAGTAATACAAAGTTGGGGTCCTGCCTATCATTTTTTGTTAATCTTGTGTAAATTTTTCTTACTTTGTCTAATTGTCATCCATTTAGGGGAAGTTGCAAAGCTCTTTGCTGATGCTGGATTAATTTGCATTGCTAGTCTCATATCTCCTTATAGAAACGACCGTGATGCTTGTCGTGCAATGTTGCAGGATCCAAAATTTATTGAGGCAAGGCTTCTTGAAGATATATTTTTACATAAGGAGGATGGAGTTACATTTCAAAGCTGTGTGCTTACTTGATTTATATTATTCCAGGTTTTCATGAACATGCCCCTAGAAGTATGTGAAGGAAGAGACCCAAAAGGCCTTTACAAGCTTGCACGTGCTGGAAAGCTTAAAGGTGCGTCTTTTCAAAGCATAATTTGTCTCTGGGATATCACCGTGTTGCTCGTATCCTTTACAAATTTTCTGAACTTGGCAAGATTACTTTCCCTAAGTTTAGCAGAAATGTTGCACTGAAGAAAACGGTGAATATAGAAGTTCATAGTAGTGTGGGATTTTTAGCTTTATAGTTCATCATTATGTTACTGGTCTTGCTGCTAGGGTAAAGATAGGTTCATTTGAGTAACTAGGCATTAACTTGATCTAGGACCTGCAACTGGGGAAATAGAAACTCTTCAATTATGTTTTCAGTATGGGTTTGTGTTATTGACCTCTTTATCTGCTTCTCCACTTTATTTCTTTGTGTTCCAAATCTCATTGTTATATTATGAAGTAAAAATGATCCTCTGTAGGCTGATATGTATCATGGTTACAGGAATTGCCTTTTTTGTCAAAATTGTTTGATGATTCATATATTCAGTGTTCAACTTATCTATTTCCAAAGGCTAGAACCACCTTTACTTTGAGACCAAAGTTGTTTCCTAATGCTTAACTTTTCGTTCTTAGTGGCTAGCAAGGAAAGTCAACTGAAATTCTCAAATATATATATATATATATATATATATATATTGTATTTTGCCACATTTCAGGTTTTACTGGGATTGATGATCCTTATGAACCACCATTAAACTGTGAGGTGCTTACTCTTAAATGAATTCGGTCAAATTTTTGCTAGCAGCTAATCTAATTTCAAATGACCACTAAAATCATTGACAAACCAATAATTTTGGAACTAAAAGTTTCCCCTCCTTGTCAGATTGAAATACAACAGAAGGATGGAGTTTGCCCTGCACCGTCTGAGATGGCAGGACAAGTAGTAACATACTTGGACCAGAATGGATTCCTGCAAGCCGAGTGAATGATTATCCTCATTGAACTTTTGACCCCTTTTCGCTTATGACACAATGCGTATATGGTATCGTATATACTAATCCCAAACCGGGAAATAGGGAACTCTGGTAAAATTGATTTCGTAATCCTAGTCAATGGCTCAACATGTTTGGTATATAAAAGAGAAGGAAGCTTTAGAGTTTTCCATGGTATTAAATCTGGAAGTCCATGGTTTTTAGTAACCACTATTGCTTTGATATTTATTTATTTATTGCCTTCTTGTTGGAAGGGACTTGTGTCTGTTATAGTAAGTTTTCTTTGGTAGGTAAACAATCCACTATAAGGTCCAAAAAGGGAGATAGTCATGTTCATATGACAATTTAATGTACAAACAATATTAAAAAAAATTCTTGTAGAATTCTATTTGTTATCTAGCTTTTGTTTAAGGAGTTCTATTTGTTATGATACTGGTTCTAGTATAAAATGACATTATTCTCAATATCTTATACTAACAAAATTAAGGGTGAATATGAAATTATATTTGAATATTCTGCAAAATTGGTTTGTTTTGTACCAAGCAATTGAATTATAAATCTACGGAAAGGATCAATAAGCCCTTGATCCTATATACTTTGCATATCCCATTTAGTGATAGATCGGATGACGGTTCGGTCCGTCGCTTTAGATTTGGTCTATCGTTATATGTTGTCCGTCGTTAAAAGTTAAAACGACAGTTTTCTGATATAGCGAGTCCGATTTGTCGTTAAAAAGGGTTAGCATAGTATGTAAAATAAGGGGGGGTGAACCCTTGAAATAGACTGTATAAATCTATTATAACTGTGGCGCTCTCAAAATAGGTATACATCACCCATTCTGAGTCGTCAAATACATGGTACAGAAATAAATATAACTTCATTAATACAATTGTCGTGCAAAATACGACAACACAAATACTGTGAGTTTAAATACAAATATTGTCTTATAGACAGTATTCAAACTCAAATAAGTCCTCATTACAATTATTGATACATTATTTTATAAAAATAGTGAGGACTGTTAAAACAACTTTCTAGAACCATCACTCCATATCCTGGCTAGTTTCTGCTATATTCTTACTTCCTGAGAAGAAAAATAGAACAAAAAAGAAAAGGGTGAGCTCAACTAGCCCAGTAAAAAATATTATGACTAAGATAATGAACAACAAATTATCGCTAGCCTTCAACAAATCAGATAAAATATAATGGACAACCAGTTTTAGATCAATATTCGCAGCGGAAATAACAATTCATTAGAAGAGTTAAGTAAAGAATGAAATCTACTATCATCTATGAATTTAAAAATTTATCATCAATATTTTATCCTTGTAACATCAATCAATTTACAACTTGCATCAAATATTCATTTTTGCACTACGGGCCAAAGATATTCACTTGTATCACCAGTTGGTCATGTTCATCTCAACACCTGTTCATCTTTGTACTACGGGCTAAAGATATTCATAAGGTAATCATTCATCTTTGCACCACAAGCCAAAGATATACAGTTATATCATCATTTAGGACTGAGAATGATGAAAAATATTTTAAAGAAACGAATCCAGTGAGATAAAAGGATAAAGATTAGGGATTCGTACTTTAGATAATTCAAGTTTAAAAACGCTCCATAATAAACCATAGTGAAGTAAAATTCAAGAATGAAGATCAAAACATGGATACAATCAAAGATAGTAACCATACTAAACATCTTGGACAAAGAAGAGAAAATTTTATTTTTTTATGAATAGTGCCGTATTCGTGAATAGCGGATACGTGAATAGTGCCGTATACGTGAATAGTAACTTCGACACAAAAAGGTAAAAATTCCACAATAAAATTCATGGCATAATGATATTGAAGGAAATAATATCATTTATGAAAAAATTTATGAAGAAAATAACATCTCTTACCTCAAAAGAACAGTACTTCCGGCTGAAATATCAGGTATAAGGCTGAAGGAAACTTGTACTGAACAACAACTCTCAAAGTTTTTAAATACTCACAAAAATACGCTCGATAATATAGAGAGAGAAAACTTATGATTCTGGTGTGATTTTTAATTCTAACTAAGCACCCTATTTATAGAAAAATGCTTGAACGCCAAAGCAGACTAAACTGCTACTTGATGGCTTTACTTGCCACTATTCACGCCCACCATTTTTGAAATAAAATTTTAGCACATTTCTCACAAACTAAAAGTGGGGCCCACTCATTCTAGAAATTTCTAAAATATTTTAAATTTAAACAATAATCAGCAACTTCAATATTTCATAATAAATAGCCCTTTTATCAGAAAAATTCGAGTCTCATGTCTATTCCATAGGAAATTTAATTCTCTACAACTTTGTAGAAGAAAATTTTTCCAATTTTCAATCAGAAAATATTCGAAATACACATACGGATGATTTTTAATACCTTCATTCCGATAAAATACTGATAAAACAATTCAAAATTAAATCTTTTATTTATATCCACATAAAAATAAATATTTCTTTATCATATAAATCAATAACTAATTATTCATAAATAATATTACAGAATCACAATTATGACAATCAGGTCATTCCCAGGAAAGAAGGGGCTTTCCGATCGATTTCTCTTTACTGGCGCGCAATTAAGTGACCAAACCTCTCCTTAGACAGAACTTTCTTAGACATTGTCAATAATACTATCTAATAATATTATTCAAATAATATGAATTATTGATATGATAATAAAAAATACTGTGTAGTGACAATTATTGAAACAACAATAATATAAAATATCAACGTAGCAATTATCGAATCAATAAAATAAAATATTTAACAGTAATTACTATAATAATTATTGAGTAGTGCCTTCTTACGTAAGAATCAATAATCTAAAAATACTGTGCAATACCGTGTGCTACTGTGCAACTACGCGTATTACTGTATTTTAACCACCGGGTATTCCAACAGTGTTAACGGTAACAATTACGCCGTTATTTATAAAAACTCAAACTTGTCATTTTCTTCATCCGACCGTTTTCCGTTATAAGGTCCACAAATGGCTGCGCCGTCGTACGAATATTCCCCGACAACAAGAATATTCCACGACCAAACGAATATTTTTCGACAAAAACGAATATTTTATAACTTCTTGCTTATGTTGTAAAATTTGTATATTTCACCCATAACCAAAGCATCATATAACTTAAGACTTTAATATTTCAAGATAAAGAATAGAAGAAATTCAATTTTATTTATTAAAAAAGTTGGGGTCTTACAATAACTTTAATAATGCCCCTTTATTCCTTTAACAGGAGAGTTGTTAGGGTTCAACTCTCTATTTCAAATTTATTATTATTTCAATTTAAAAATACAATTTAACAATTTAAGTCCTTTAATAACATTCTAATATTCAGAACCACTATGGATTGTTTGGTTTTAATACATAATACTATTTGACTCCCCTCCGTTACTTATTTTTTCCAATTCTAAACATAATTAGAGAAAAAGAAAAAGAGTTATTCGATGATATTCAGAGAAGACATTCAATTAGGCCGAAAATTAAAAAAATAGTTATAAAAAATATGTGGAATGACAGTTATACATGCACGTTCCTACAAATCAATAGCATGAAAATGTCACGTTCAGTTAAACCAAAAAAGTTGATCGAAATTCAAGGGACGTGACAGTGAAGTCAAATAAATAAAACAAACAAGTAAAAACTGAGAGCAGATTCTCTGTCCCCAAATTTCCTGTCCCCTTGTGTCCCTCCACTTAAATCTTGACACATAATCTCTTACTTAACACTAATTAATTCTAACATTAAATAAAAGGACATGTGTCAAAATTTAAGTGGAGGGACACAAGGGGGACAGGAAATTTAGGGACAGAGGATCTGCTCTCGTAAAAACTCTCGTTCCGATGCGTTATCAAAAAGTGAGTTAGTTAACCGAATTTTAAAAAGATTGGGACAAAGTGGGCAGTTAAGGAGGTGCAAAAGTCCCTTTTGCACAAAAAACACACAACACATTGCTGTCCAAAACATCCATTTCTTCAATAGCTTTTACCAAGGCTCAGTTAACTTTTGTAATAGATAGTTTCATTGGGTTTGCAACTTGTTATGCCACTTAGATTTAGTTGTACATTCAATTCTAGTTGTTTGCTTTCATTTGGACATTCGTACGGTGTTGTTGATTTGCTCTGCACATTGCTAGCGGTGTATTCGATTCAGGTTGTAAAGTTTACAACATATCCCAACAAGTATATTCAGGTTTTTACTTAACTGTATGACATTAGTGGTTATCTGTTGCATGTTTTTGTTAACTGTGATGTATTAATCAACCGATATACTAAGTTAGAATTTATTTATAGTTGTGATAACTTGATTGATAATAGTTCGACAGGTGCTTATAGTTTAGCGTAACTCTGACTATAAAGTGGTATAAATCAACAAGCTAACTAGAATCAGTTAGCATTAAAATTATTTATCTAACATTGAAGTTCTTAGGTTGTGTTTGATAAATCTGGGAATTAAGATCTGAATGATTATGATATCTTAATAAATTAGATCACCTGAATGGTCATGAGGTATGAATCTAAAAAATTGTTTGATAACAAAAAAGTAAGTTGTTTCTTAATGACACTATTTTACCATTTTAAATGGTAAAATTTTATTTAATAATTTTAAATATTCAATTTAATAAAAATGAGTGCATAATATTGTTGAATATATTTATATAAAAAAAATTTCATTAAGAGGTACCTCTTAATTATTAAGATTTCATTTTCTGTCTTACCGATTAAGAGGCATTCAGAGGTAACAAAAAACAAAACAAATAGCATCATGCCTCTTAGCGAATAAGAGGCAATCCATTAAGAGGCAATCAAATATAAACAAACAGCACCTTAGTCAAAGGTAAAACGACCCATCCCATTAGAGAATCTGTTTTTTCTTCTCTTTAACCGATTTTGGCTAAGCAATTGATCGATTTTGAAGGACACTGTTTACCGAATAACATCCTACTAGTTAGACAAACACTAGCGAACTTCAGCTCGCCCACACACAAAATTATTCAGGAACAACATATTCATACTATTCATGTGAAATGAAAATATTATTTTTTCGTAAATGAGCTTGTTCTTAATAAATCTGATTATTATAAAGTTGTCACAAATTTCACCATAGTCGGATGTTATAATTTTTTTATTGCATTAATTATAGTAAATACTGCATTAACTAACTAATATAACAAAAAATTATAAAATTTATCAATACAACATTTACTATAAGTCTATAACTAATATAATTAAAAAAATTATATAAATTATTATAGTAAAATTTGTGATAATTTTACCGTAATTGGATCTGTCCTTTACCATTAATAGCCAAGGATAATTTTCTTTTATGGTACTAATAATGTCTTTATTTGACAATCTTCAAAGTGGAAACAATTTTGTTTTGGTCAGTAATGTTGAAATTATTAATTAGAACTAAAAGTTACGATTGGACATTTCAACCCTTGGAAGGGACCTTGGGCAGGAGAAGAAAGCTGAATCCAATCAGCATTTTTCCCTCTTTATTTATTCTTTACTCTCAATGGAAAAGGTAGCCTAGCAAAAATGGCCGATATATCTCCATCATAGCAATCGCAGCCACCACCGCCATTGGTAAATTACAGCCCAATAAGAACACCATCTAGAGAGAGAAACAAACAAACAGATTCTAGAGAGAGAGAAGAACAGAGAGATGGTGTTGAATAGCCATCTGGTGGTGGAAGTAGCAAACGTTTCTGCAAATGCTTGCCAATACATAGCCTGCAACCCAGAAAGATTAAACAGCGACCAAGTTTTGCATCTAATTTTCTGCTTTCCTTTTCAACAATTTCGCAATTTTGCGTTCTGTCTCTGCACTGTATTTTGTTTTCCTCCCCATAACCCTTTTCATTCATCTTCTTCATCATCATCATCATCATCAGATTCTGATTCTGATTCTAATTTCTACGATCCTAACTCCGATTGATTGACCCATCAATAAATATGTACAGTTTTGTTCTACCCTTTTTTGATTTGGTTTTTATTTTGACTATAACTGATGTTGTGATTCAATTTACTTGTAATACGAATTGAGATTAAGAAAATTTCAAATGTTAGTTGAATAAATGGGATACTTTTGGGTTTAATTGTTGTTGGGTTTTGTCTTTATTGGTTTAATAATGTTTTTTTGATTGATCTGTATTTTAGTAGTTTATGCATTTAGAATTAGGGATTTACTGTATGTTGGTCAGAATCATTAAAGAAAGAACATTGATGATTTCGATCTATTACTGTAGGGTATGACTTGTTTGGATGTGAGTTTATCCATAAGTTCTGTTTGGTTACTTTGGTATGGACTTGTTGGATGCGAGTTTATCCATAATTGTTTTGGTTACTTTGATATGAACTTGCCGGATATGGCTTTTTATCCATAACTGTTAGGTATGGATTTGTTGGATATAAGTTCACATATATGGTACTTAATTGTGAAATGATTGACTAACTGAACATGTGAGAATGTTTTAATAGTAACTGAACATGTGAGATTGTTAAGCATACTATCATTATCATTGTCATTGACAGTACTAGTGTTTATCTTGAGATGTACCCAGCTAGTTTTGTTGTTATATGGTCTGTTAAAAGATCAAATAATGTCCCATGGTTACCTATTCTGGTAAGGAATGATCATTGTTATTGTGTCATTTTCTTGTGATCAACCACATATTTCAATCATCACCCCCCATGTTTTTGGCTCCCGAACCTGGCGACCTATATATTTTAAAGTCTTCCCTAACTGACTTGATTTTATATTTCACGCCTAAAGTAACCTTGCTGCTTAATTGTTGCTATCTGTAGAAAGCTACTAAATTTGCTACTAATCAAAAAAGAAATCTTTGAACAGTTGTTCCTTTTGTTTTTCATTTGTACTTCATGATACAGATTAATTATTTTCTTGATATTTGACTTTAGTTTTGGATTCCTTACTATGAAACACGAAATTCAGAGTTGCATACGCAGCATAGAATTTAACTGTGAGTAGTATCCACCCTCATCCTATATTTATCTTAGACTAGGTTGTTTTCATCATTTCTTTTTGGTCCATTGGCAATGGCAAAAACAGCAGGCATCCTCCCCCAATTCTGAGTCTGCAGCCCTTGGTGACTATTCACGACTGGTGAACAACTAACAACAGACATTTCCAAATAGTCAAGTTGGTACCTTTTTTTGAATTGAATTGAACTTGATTTTATGAATATATGCTATTACCACTCTCGGTGAGTCTGGAAAAGATTAAGAAAAGCTGATGATTAGAATTTTTTGTTTTGCTGCTCATTGCTGTTGAGAAGGTTAGCATTCTTCTCTTAAAATATCTTTGAAGTGTTAATGCAAACGTATCTGCTTGGTTTGTTCATGCATATAGTTCATACCCATAAAAAAATGTGTTGAGATTTACACATTTTACTTCATGCAAACGTATACCCGTGTATGTAGTTTTCTGTTACTCTTGATGCAGACCAAAAAAATTAAATAGCTAGTATTATTAAAATTAAATTGAAGATTTTGTTTTTATTATTAAATTTATTTTGGAAAAATAGGAATTCAAAAGTGTCTTGTAGATTAGATTTGATTTGCAGAACAAGTTGTACTAGGGAGCAAATTATGTACCACTATATATGTTAGAATAATCTATTAATTTGAAAAGACTTGGATTAATATAATTTTGATATACCATTTGAGTATTTCGGGGCAATCTATTTCCCTTGAATGAAACGTCTTGGATTGGATTTGGTGATTGAATTCTCGTTTATCGTTTAGTGGTATCTGTCCAGTCATGCTGGTATGGCTTTTAGCATTATTGTGTTATCCTGCAATTTCATTTAATATCAACTTTATTGACGGTTGATTGATGATGTATAGCTTCCAGACTGGAATCAGATCATATTTTGCGGGTATTGAGGAAGTATGATTTATGGGGACAACAAATTCCAGTAGTGTGTAAAATGACAGTTTGATGGACAAGCCCAAGGTTGCTGCTTTCAATTGTCATGGCAGGCTCTAACAATTTAAAAAATTAAATAGAAGAACCATAATTAGATCAAAGGTTATCAAGCTTACTGGTTAGACTTATTTTTTTTATAGAATTTCTAATTTCTCTCGTGGCCTTTTTTACCATATATTTTTTCTACATTCTTAGAAACTTGATTTGTGTATAAGTTTCTCAAAGAAAAACAAAAACAAAAAACAAAAAACTTTGCAGATGCAATGATAACTTTGGGTTGTCCTTATATAATTGTTAGGGAAAGTGAATGAACACTATATATATATATATATATATATATATATATATATATATATATATATATATATATATATATATATATATATCTGTTGTATACTAATGTAAAAAATCAGTATATGTCAAGTTTATTATTTTGTATTATGTCCTTAAGACAATTATACTTTCCGTACGGTGCTTAGAGCTTTGTAACACTTGTTTGTCGGGATACAATGATAACGTATACTTTAGCAGTATAATAAAAAAATATACTCAACGAACCAAAGAAATGCTCAAAACTTTCTCTCAAAAAATAAACTCTAACTGACTTATGAAATGAAGAAGACTAGAATGCTTGAATACTTGTGAATTGAATGAATTTGAATGATAGCAACCCCTATCTATTTATAAGAGGGCAAGTGACCCATCAGAAAGGACACAACCCATTGAAAAAATATGATTAAGCCAAAAACGACGTAGTTTTGGTTTTAAATAGAAAAGGCGCGTCCGTTCGGACCATAAACGACGTAGTTTTAGGCTTAGCAGAACAAAAACGACGTAGTTTAAGGCTTAACAGAAAAGGCACAACCGTTCAATCAAAAGCGACATAGTTTTGTAGCGCCTGTTCAGGCAGATAGCCTTTCTCAAAACGACGCAGTTTAGACACGCCCAAAACGACACAGTATTGATAATAAATAACATTTATCAAAACGACACAATTTTTGTGACGCCCCCAAAATTAGGTATACATCACTCATCTTGGGTCGTCAGATACATAGTACAGAATACAAATACAACTTACTAATACAACTGTCGTGTACAATACGACAAAACATAAACTGTGAGTTTGAATACAAATATTATCTTCTAGAGAGTATTCATACTCAAAAGGAGTCCTCGTTACATTTATTAACACACCATTACATAGAATAGTGAGGACTACTAACTAATACTATCATTCGGACCATCACTCCGTTCCCCGACTTGCCCCAGCTACGTTCTCATTTCCTGAAGAGAACAGTGAAAGAAAGGGTGAGCTCAACTAGCCCAGTAAGAAATATTATGACTAAGATAATGCAGAATAAATTATCATTAGTCTTCAACAATATTAAACTGATAAAATACAATAGACATCTAGTTTAACTGCAGCGGAACAAGCAATCCATTAAAAGAGTTAAGTAGAAGATAAACTCTACTATCTTTTATGATTTAAAAGATTTTCCAACACTGTGATCGCTGAGACTCAGCTTAATAAAATAATCCACATCATCGAATCACCCCTGCACTACGGCCAAGGATATTCGTATATTCATTAATGGTCATGATCATGCCAACAACTGTCCATCAATGCACTACGGGCCAATGAGGACTTTTACCACATCATTTGTAACATTACGGTCATGATTATACCGAATAATCCCTGGTCATAATCATACCAAGTCCATCTATGCACTACAGGTCACAGATGACTTTCAATATTTTATAAACATGAGGATGATGACAATGATATAAGAATTCAATAAAACAAGTTCAAGAATTAATTTATCCAAGAATTAACAACGTCCAAATTGTCAACATGATACTACTTTGTGGAGTAAGATTCAAGAATGATCAGGAGAATATTTTCATGAATAGATACTAGATGAAACGCAATTATCAAGGATATTCCACAAATTTCATGGAGTATAGAAGTCAAAACTTAACCAACTGAGTACAATAAAGAATGAAATAACAAAAGAAATCACCATGCATGCGATAGACCGCACAGACAGGTTATTCTTAACAGAATAATAAATAATGGAACCAGGTCCGGCGTAAATGCACAGACAGGATATTCTGACAGAATAATAAATAATGGAACCAGGTCCGGTGTAAAATACACAAACAGGATATTCCGACAGAATAATAAATAATGGAACCAGGTCCGGTGTAAAACACGCAGACAGGATGTTCCAACAGAATAATAACAAAAACGGAACCAGGTCCGGTGTAAAACACACAGACAGGATGTTCCAACAGAATAATAGCAGAATGTCACCAAGTATAAGGTAGACCACGTATACAGGTTATTCCAACAGAATAATAAGAAATGGAATAACAACAGTTCTCTTCATGAATAAGAAAGAATAACACCCCTTACCGTTTTAAAGAAGAGCTGAAGTAAGGAAGTAGTTAAGTAGCAGAATACTCTTCTTCTCTCTCTCTATAGTTTCTCTCTATAGTTTCTCTCTCAGTGAATTCGTAAGAAATAATGAAGGAATGAGCTGCTATTTATAGAAAAATAGAATGCATAGTAACTAATCCATGAACGGTCCAGATTGATTACTTTAATCTGACGGTCCATATTTAAAGAAAAATCTTTTAAATAAAATATAATATATTCTATTTATAGAATAACTTTAATAAAGTATTTTGTTTTATATAAAAAGATGTTTCTGTTTTATTACGTTAATAATACGAATAAAACAAAACGTCATTATCGCTAAATAATTCATATTATTAACTGACAATAATGGAATCAAACTGAGTGACTTCTCACATAAGCATTAATAATCAATACCGTGTGCTACTATGCAACCACACGTATTACTGTACTTTTACTACCGAGTAGTTCAACAGTAACAATGGTAAAACTTTCGCCGTTATTTTTAATAAACTATCTTTGTCGTTTTCTCAATCCGACAATAATTCTGTTGTGGGGTCCACCAATGATTGTGTCGTTGTACGAATATTCCCTGTTAAAACGAATATTCCCCGACCAATCAAATATTATATAACAACTTGCGTACTTTGCAAAATTTATAAATATTACCCACAACTATAACATTATATCAAATTAACTCCATAATATTCAAAAATGATATTTATAGAAAATTTATCTTTATTTATAAAAGTTGGGGTCTTACAATTTTGATAATAGAACTAAATAAAATAAATTTTTCCAAAAAATTATATACAAGGACCCAAACCCACGAGACGTGCATATGAGTTTAAAACAAGCCTTGACAAGAGCAGTCCATATACTGAGTGAAAATCTTATTCGTTAGAAGCATCACTATTTACAAATAGAAGAATATAATAATATATATCCTCTAACCAATAGTACGAAAAGAAAGCAAATTTAACTAGGTTAAATCTACTTATCACTGTTTTAAAATCCGGCCCGGACCGGCTGGTTTAACCGGTTGAATCGGGAACCAATTTTATGTTTGGCTCGATTGAACCAGTTTGGTCGAATTATTCACTTTTAGTAATATTATAACTCAACTTTATTATGTCTTAGTTCATAAATGACAAGATTTTTAAATTTTTTATTAATTACTAATAATATATATTATTATATATTTATGACGTCATTGATTTAATAACAATTTAATCACCGATTGAATTAGTGACTCATTCACTCGATAACTTATTTTTCTGATTTGATGACCGATTTGAGTTTGAAAACATTTCTATTAATTCATGGGCTACATAATATTTACTACGCCTAACAAAACTATAAAAGATTGCGAGTTGAAAGCAATCCCCATACATCATTGTTCGATACGAGTTGTTTATAAAAAGAGAAAAAAATTTATACAGGGATGAAATTGAAACCAATCATAGAGTATAAGGACAAAAATGGTTGTTTAGCCGTATTTTTCTGAAAAGAAATAAAAGTTTTGGTAGGTGCGGGTTGGAGACCGAAGAGTAAAGGGAAAACATGAAGACGCTCCTCCCGCCGACTTCGTCTCTACGCTGCTGCACTTCTTCTATTCTGCCATTTTCTCTCTCGTCTCCTCCTACTTCTAATACTAATAAGTTAGTAGTAATAAATATCAATAAGTATGGGCATTTTACCACTCAATTCTCCTCTAAACCCTTCTATATCTTCTCTCCAATTCGTCGAACTTCTCCTCCTCCTTTTCTCGCCATGGCTTCTTCAACCCAGTCCACTGCTCAGGTCTTTTCATCTCTCTTACTTCGTTTAATTCTGTTCTGGGCTTCTATTTTTTTAAGAATAATTTTACAAGCTTTTTCTTCAATTATAACATCGAATTCTTCCCCCCTTTTCCTTTTCAATTCAATTACTGAGTTTTTTCGATGTTTCTGATTTGTGTTTTACTTAATTTAACAAATTAAACCTTAGCTAATCATATTGCTAGTTTATTTTATTATTTTCTAATTGTTTTTCTGTGAGCCATCAGAATGTATCGGCTGGTGAACTTGATGGCTTTCAACTAATTCAAGCTCATCAGGTAACTTTTCTATCTCTTTTTCTATCTGGGTCTGGAATATAACTGAAATGCTAATTTTTTATTTTTATTATTAATACCTTTATTGTTAATTTACATATGCAATTTTGATCTGCAGGAAAAGGCTGCCAGGCTTCCTCCTGTTGAAGAAATTAGAACGGTTCTTGATCAAAGCTTACGCGGCATGGTTTCTACTTTCTCTCAGGTTCCTTTTTCTTTTTTCTCATTGTTCATGTTTTTTGTGTTGTTTGCAAAACATGTGATAACAATTTTCTTTTACTATCCTATGGTACATCAGTTAACATACTAATGTGTTGTGATTCACGTGAAAGACATTAATATCAACATCTATTTAAGAAAAACATGTGATACTGTATGTATATTCTTTAATGTTGTCTACCTCACATAAGAAAACAAATTGTAACGTCCTAATAATTTTATGTATTCATGTTTTATTAATTTTTAAGGATTCTTGTGTTATACTTGCATTCACTATTGGGACAATATTACCTTTGAAAAAGTTTACATTTCGTTAATCATGGTTCTATAATTCATAGAAAAAAATTGTTTACACTCTAGAATATGAATTTGACATTGTTTGCCTCCTTGCTTCACAATTGGTTTATGCAATTGGTTCAACTTCTGCAATCCCCCTTCCATCGCAGAAGCACAAGGGTTATCCATCAGGCTCAATGGTTGACTTTGCTTGTGATGACTACGGATCTCCAATATTAGCAGTCAGCAGCTTGGCAGTTCACAGCAAGGTTTGCTCCATCAATTTGGATAGTGTTATCATCTATCTGTAATTTTGGAATTATTAAGGTGGCTACTACCAAAGTGATTCTCTGTGTACATGTATGAAGTGTATCTTACTTCGTCTTTTTTTTTTTAATTTAATTTTTTTGGCACTTGGAGTTTGATTGCCAACTTATATGTTCCTAGGTTGGTCTCCTTCTGTTTTTAAAGTATATTGTTGTTAAATCACACATGGTTTTCATTGATCACTGCACTACAACAAAAATTAATTTTCCAAAACTATTTCTGTTACTCTGTATAATAGCATAATCTTGATCTCACCATAGAAATGTTTAGTACTCCCTCCCTTCCAAAATATAAGACCACTATTGGCTTTTTTAAAGTCAATTTGAGACATTTTTAACTCATAATTGATATATAGTTATATAATTATAGTCAAATATACAATAACAAATATTGTAAATTATCTAAAAAGTTATACTAAATCTAAAGTTTTTTCTTTATAATTTTAAACTAGTACACATTACGTGGCACACATTTGCATGTGTTAGTAATTTTTGGAAAAGGAAAATTTAAAATAATTGGAGAAAAAATTGTGGAACTAACTAAGGATTCTTGTGGTTTCGAAGGATCTAGCTACAGGAGAACCAGGAAAAGAAAGCTTTCCGCCCGCCTGCCCGCCTCTTTGGTCTAAAGAACGTCGTTTTTAAGAATGAGTGATTGCCTTTCTCTAACCCTTACTACCCATCCTAAGAGCGGTTCATTTAGTTATAACTACACATATACTTTCAAAAATAAACTCAAGAACTTGGGATGAGAAAAAACTACACCAAAAAAACTCCATCCCCCCTCCCGCTTTATATAATTGAAGATAAATTATATCAATTTTTTTATTTGAAAATATCTCAAATTGACTTTTAAAAAGTCAATAATGTTCTTATATTTTGGAAGAGGAGGGAATATTTTATATTTATTGCATGTGAGTTATAATATCTGACACCTACTTCTTGTTGGGCTCTTCAGAAACAAAGCTAAATGGTCAAGGTTAATGATTAGCATGAGTTTTTCTTGGTAATGATTCATGTGAGAATAAAAGTTGAAATTTGCATCCCCTTTATATTTGTATTGTAAAACGCTCTTTTTATGTAACTAAACAAATCAAACTGGTGCTAATTTAAGTAGTTAATATACTTTTCCCCCTCGTTTATATATTTTTTTGAGTTTGTAGTCTACAATTTTGTCGGGTGATTTTGACACTTTTGCTTTGTGCAGGATCTCTTTGCTAATCCCAAGTGCTCATTGCTTGTAGCTAAAGATCCAGAGGATAGAACTGATTTAGTAATAACAGTGCATGGTGATGCTGTTTATGTAAGTTTTAATTTTGTAGTATTTTATGCTTTTCTTATGAAAATTAATGTTTTTCTTAAAATAAATTTTTGTAAGCTAATGTATAGGTGCCGGTACTTATCTTATGTGTCCCCCCTCCTTTTCTATATTTTCTTTCAATTGAACATCATATTTTACCACACTACTATATTGATGTTTTTGTTGCGATCAATTATCTTATGTAGGTACCTGAAGGAGATAGAGAAGCTGTTCGTACTGCATACTTGGCAAGGCATCCGGATGCTTTCTGGGTAGCTTTTGCTCACCATTTCTAGCTTGATAGTCTTTCATCGAGCTATATGTTTCCATTACTGATTTTGATGATTACTAAGCTAAACCTTATTGAAGGTCGACTTTGGAGACTTCCAATTTCTGCGCATCGAACCCAAAGTTGTACGTTTTGTCTCAGGTGTTGCTACAGCTCTATTGGGTTCAGGAGGTTTGTGTACTATCCCATTTTCCTATTTATCGTATCTCATCTCTCCCTTTTATAATCTTCTTTATTTCCTTTTTTTCCTTTTCATTGTTTTTGTTTCTGTTGTGGTGGACATGGAAGTTGGAACGTTTGGATAACCTTTCAATCAAGTGGCTAGGCCCAAAAGGGTGGCATCTTAATGCATCACAGCTTAAGTGGGACGTCAATGTACATTCTTTTGTTGCTCCTGGTTTCTCCATTTTATAATTATTATTTTTCTTTTATACTTCTTTCAGAATTTGACAAAGAGGAGTTTAGAGCAGCAAAGGTGGATCCACTGTATCAATTTTCGAAACCTGTCGCGGTATACCCTGCTACAATAATGCTTTGTGTTACAACTTTTTTTCGACATAAAGCCAACCTTGTCGATTCCTGTTTTAATCCCATTTAGTTTTCACTTTCAGTCCCACATGAACAAAGATCACGGAGAAGATACAAAGCTCATTGTGCAACACTCATTGTCCATTCCGGTAACCTGGAGTTCTCCTTTGAATAACTGCTTTCCATATATATTAGGAAATGCAAGATCTAATCCTACATATTAGACCCCAACTTACTCATACAAAAACAGCTTAAAAAGTTGCAAAGAAAGAGGTAGAACGTGTTGAAGGGTCTCTGTAAATTACTTATCATATAGAAACAAGGGGGGAAGTGGTATATTGACAAGTGTGTATGAGTACTGGCTGATATTGATACTTCTTAAGCATGACCTCCTATTTTTTTATTCAGACTTTTAACAACTTGGAGCCTATTTACAGAATAGCTTTATATGGTCTATGGTCTTTAGTTTCAATCAGTGAGTTTTAGAATGCTGTACCTGGATAGCTGATGTGTACTTTCAATTCTTGGGCAGAATTTGTGTGCTTATGGTTTCACATATTAGTTAATACATATTAGCCTATAGGAATTCTATCTAAAATAAAGTTGATAATTTGTACGTGTCAAAGGATGAAAATTGATATATAATATTTCTCCAGGTGGACTTTGCTGACATTCTAGATCTGGATAGTCTTGGGTTCAATGTTAAGGTGATGCTAATTTACCATTCCTCTTTACCTGACAGCCTTGGGACTTCATTATATTCTTCTCTTCTTGCATATAGTGGGAAATATTAAGCAACAATTGAAAGCCTCTTTTATTGAATTGAATGGCTAAGTGGCTCCACTCAGGAGTTAACTTTTATTAAGGGGCTGCTCTTTGCTATAAATTTTATTTACATTCACTTCATATCACAAACCTCCCTTAGCTTCATGTCACAATCATGCTGACAATGCTGTTTTTTATTAGGCTGGCTATAAAGGCACTACTCTCAAGCTTCGAATACCTTTCCCCAGACGTGCAGTAGATAGAAAGTGAGTATAAATTCTGAATGATTGTCTCAATTAATAATAGATGCACTGATGTTTGATAGTTTGTTGTACAAATGTCTCATCTGAAACTTCTTATATTTATCTATAACCAATGTTGGAGCAATATGCTTTTCTGTTAAATGGTACTAGGAAAGGGTTAGATGACAAAGAGAGGGATAGGGGACGAGGCTATGGCGGAAGCGAGGAAGAATTTATTTATATGAATTTAACTCTTTTTTTTTATATTTATTTAAGTCAATTCTTTCCTTTGAATAAGTAAAACTAATCCTAGTCCAATACTTATTGCCATTCAGTTTTTTGTTTAAAAACTTTTACAAATAGGCAGATGTAGTTTCTTATTATTACACAAATACCGGTGAAATTGGTTATTTTGCCCATCTACTTGTAGACAACAACATATCAAATAAGGGTTTGTACATTTTTTTTGTTGCTAAATTAGGTATTCGTACAGTTGCAAGTGTGACACTTTTCCTTTCTTTTCAACAGTCTAAAACTGACGAATAGAGTGCTAGGGGAATTTTTTTTTCTTCTATTGCTGTAACTTGATTATGTATAAAACTTGAGAATTAAACCTGGGGCCATGTTTTTGTGAGTGGTTCTCTCAAGTGTTCAGGATATATGTATGTAGTAGCATTAAGTAAGGATTGTAGGAGTAAATAAAGCCACAAACTCCACCTTGTCATCAAAATGAGCTGATTAGAATTTTTCTTCTAATCATGACTAATATTTGATTATCATATGCTTAGCAGAAAATGTTAGTAACACTTCGTAGTTGTGACCCCTTAAATTCTCTTATTAAGAGAACATGGTCAAGAGGCAAGAGCAGGAGTATAGATAGCATATATATATATATATATATATATATATATATATATATATATATCTTCCATGTATAATTACATTGCTAAGTGAAGGTTGAGTGCCCCGGGTGAATTGAGTTGATTCAGTTCTTGTTGGTCATGTTCTCAGTTTCCCCCTCTCAACTTTTGCAGGGATGTAAAGAGTTTCATAGTTGAAATGCTTCAAGCAGCTAAGACTCCGGCTAATTGATCACAATAGAAGGGTATAGATGCATGCTTTTTCCGAATTCCTACCTTTTCTTGATTGATAAAGTACTAACCTGCATAAATTCCTACCTTTTCTTTTATGTTGGAAATTATAAATCTGTCAGTAGCTTGGATTAGGCTTGCATAAGAGCAACGCCCTACTTTCCAGTTTGCTCCATTTATGGAATCTATAATTCTTTGATTCTTTTTTGCTTGATGATGCAAAATAACTCGGAAATTTATTCTTTTCAATGTGAACAGACAAGGTACACCGAAACAAACTGCAAATAAGTTTATACAGTGTGGTCTCCTTTATCACAGGGAACAAATAGGGGGACACAACATTTAGGATGTTCTTGCTGCTGCATAGGCTTTGAAGGTTTGCTTGAACATTGTGTGTGTGTGTGTGTGTGTGCGTGTGTGTGTGTATATATATATATATATCATCTGTCCAAGAACCTTATCAAGATTTGAAATGATTTGTTCGTGGGATGTATATATAAGCAACAATAATTGACTGAACCCTGTGTTGTTATCTAGTTTGAGTAAATATATTTATCAACTACATCTGCTTAATTGATTGAATGCTGTAGATAATGGTAGTTCTTATCTTGTCATACAGCCAGCCCCAGCCATACAGGGTTTTTTTATTCCTTGAAACAATTTTTTGTAATATTTGCATTTTTGGGAATAAATGATATAAAAGGATAAAGAAATCATCCAACCGTCAGACTGAGTCTTTTCTTACATGGAGTTGACTCATCTCATTTTTTTAATGCTAAATATAATATTTACTTCTTTTTTTTTCCAAAGAAGAGTCTCATTCGTTTAAAAATGTGTTCTAGAACTTTTAATGATAATATAAATGAGAATTGTTAAATTCATAATATTTTAAATTATTTTTACAATAAAAGTGTCATTGTAATGTATAGTGACAGTAAAAACATCGCTATAGGATATATAACAACATTTTGTCGTGAAAATAATATTTTTTGTTGTGAATTTAATAATTTTCTATACTTGAATCTGTCATCACAATTTTAGGATGAAACAATATGATATCTTGAGAGTCTATAAGTTTCGCATGGAAAGTGGTTAGTATGAAATTTATTTTTGAATAAGTTAGTCAATTGACTAATAGAATGTTGTCACGCAGGCGACATTCGAAGGTATGTAAAATTATTTTCTCTTTTTTTGATGGATGAAGTGAAAAACAAAGAAATGGATAGATAGATATGTATGTATGACTTCTTTGTTTGTGGCTAAAAAAAAACAATGCTCTGCCGGTGTTTATGTTTGTCATGCACTTTCATCATCTACCAAATCAAAGATTTACTATTATTAGTCTATCCCATGAATATTTTAAGGATAATTTATGACATAGTCAATCAAATGAGATCTACCAAATAAATATTACGATAACACATCATTTGAGACACTTTTTGAGACCAAAAACTTAAAAGACCCCTAGCATCCCCCCTTATTAATTTGCAAAAAAAAAGACTACACTTTTATTTGTAGTATACAATTATAGCATATTCTTAAATTTATCATGACAATTCATACAATCAATATAAATCTATATACTCGATAATGTAAGAGATAAAAATATATATCTTTAAAATTCATAAAGTTTACAAAGAAGAAGGTTCATTTTGTGAAATAGAGAAAATAACATTTAGCAAGTTATCTCCTTGCTTAACTAATTTTTTTTCTTTTTTAGGTAGGATAAATTATTGTAATAGATTAAAACAATAAAAAAATTAAAAATTTTCCAAAATTATTCTCTTGAAGGCTAAAACCAAATCAGCGACAATTGATCAATAAAATATCGATACACAGACGAGAAATAATCTTTCTGTTTGTTATTAATTAATTGATCAACTTACAATGAAATTAACTTGACATATCCATTTTTATGTATGTCCATATTTATGTATGGGAGATGAAGCTTTGTCATGCATAGATAGGGAGGAAGGAACACATGAATTATAATAATGCATTTACTTTTTTCATTAAGAAATTGGAACCTACAAGGCTACAACTAATCTAATCTAATATAATGTACATATCATATATACACATACAACAACATTTCCATTTTAAATAATAATAATAATTCACAAAAAGAGAGGGGGGAGGGGGAGGGGGAGGGGGAGGGGGAGGGGGAGGGGGGGGGTGCGGGATAGCTCCTGAAAATTTTCTTCATTCTGAATCGCTTTCTACGCTCCCCATGGCCTTCAATCCACCTCTTGCTCTCTGCTTCATAATCTTTTTTATTATTAAAAAAAAGACTTGAAATTAATTATAATTAAAATCATAAATAAATCCTCCTAATTAGATTATTACTCTACATAATTTAAAAAACAAAAACACACAAAAGCATATTCCCACCCATTCGAACGTCCAAAGAATCTTAAGAGAGATAAAGAGGCAGAATGTTTAGAGCCAAAGGAAATAAAAAAATAATTCAAGGGGAAAAGAAAAGGCCCAATTTCATTTGAGGAAATGCAAAAAAAAAAAGAAGGAAAAAAGCACATACCTTCTTAGAAGTCTTCTTCTCTCTAACTTCGTACCTCTCTTGGCACATGTCAGATAGCCATGCTCCTGGACTCACCAACTGCTCCCATCCATTCCCACAAAACAAAAGAAAACACTTAAAAATTAGACAATGAGAGAGATCAAAGGAGTGTATAAAAAAAACCCCGATCAAATATTCATCCTTTTTTTTCAACTGAATTGGGGAGAAATAGATCCATAGATGAGCTTTAAGGCAGACAGTTCTTACAAGCAAACTCCTTTGAATGATTTTGGCCCTTTTCTTAGGCCTCTGAGGAAGCTTACACCCTTTCATAGCCATAAAGTCTTCTTCTTTCTCTTTACTTGACAAACTTATATACAGTTTTGGCCAAACAGCCCCTCTATTTTCCTCCCCTCCTAATTTTCCATTCCCACAATTCTCTTCCAATCCCACCACCGAACCTCTCGTCGGATAAAACTTATCCTCCTCCGACGATCGGAGCGTGGCAGCCTCGGAATTCCTGTTTCCAAACATACCCACGTCAAGATTTTCTTGTAAAATTGAAAAAGATGGAAGAATCTTTTTGGAGGGATTTTGTTTTTATGGTTACCTGGTGAGACGAGTGGATGGATGAAGATAGGAGGTTTCTTTATCGGAAAAAATGATGAACGGGGAAGAGATTTTCCGGCGAATTCTGCCGCCGGCGCCGTAAGGAGAGCCTTGTGGGTCTCTTTCTCTTACTCTTACACATCTGAGTCTTTTCTTGTTTCCCCACTTCAAGAACAAATCGGCTTCTGGTAATTTACATGACCTTTGATTCCTCTCACCTTTCTCCATTTCTGCCATTAGATTTAACAAAAAGATGAAAACTTTAGGAACCCAATTGGGAGCAAAAAAGATAAGTTTAATTTAGATGAAATATTCACCTGTAACTTTAAGATCTGTGGCTGTTTTTGGAGAATCTAGAACAAGAGTTCCTTAGAATACCCTGCAAATTGTAAGATGAAGAATTACAGATGGGCATGAAAGAGAGAGAAATTTGAAGGCAGTTTTACAAAGAAGAAGATGAAGAGAGCGGAGAGAGAAGAAATCTTACAATGATAGAGCTTCATATCAAGATACTGGGCAAAAGAAGTTTTTCATAATATTAAAACAGAAATGCAAATTTGTTTTAGAAGAAAAGAAAAACCCAGATATAAATATCTCTGCAAATTGTATGTATATATTTTCTTGTGAAGAAGGACTCTTATCTCTCTCTTTTATTCTCTCAGTCTGAGTGTTTGATTTTTTTTGATAAATAATGGAGGTCTGCTTCTTCTTTTCTTTCTCTTCTCCATTTATATATATGTCTCTCTTCAGAAAATTGAGATTATATTTCATCCGTTGGATTTTAGCCAGTCAACGGTTGAGGATGAGCTTCTTATATATAAAGGAGCAAACACCCATCCTATTGGGCTCAAACGGCCTTAAAACCAAGCTTCTTTGGTGTTCATTTCTTCCGAAAGAAATATCCCAAAAGCCCAAAATAGAATTTTGGAAAGTTTATAGGATTCTTTTTAAAGGTCCAGCCCAATTAAACTAATACATAAGAAAGTAATTTATTTGTAACAAAATATAAGATTAATTTTGACTTTTTAAAATTAATTTTGTATTTGATAATATTTTAAATTGATTTGAGTTAATTTATTTTAGACAATACAATAATAAAAAGTGTAAAATATTTTTAAAAAAAAATTAAATTTACTAATTATAAGATTTGTTATTTTCAATTAAATGAACTACATTAATTTTGAAATTTAATATATTTTAGATTGACTTTAAAAGGTCAGTAGTGTTATATTTTGGGATGAGTAGTTACAAATAAGTTAAATTTGTTCATAATCTTGCTAGATGTTTCTTTTAATGATTTTCTAGTTCCTTATTAATGAAAGTTGTTAACAATTCCAAAACAAAAAGTCTAGGGAGATCGGGATTCGTCGACTAATCTAGCGACCGGTTAATTTTTTTTATTTATGATTTCTAAATAATTTATAATATTTATTGAAATTAAATTTTTTACAGAATTCAATGGTTTAGGTGTTATTTTGATATATGTCAGAGTGTTTTAATAGTTGGATCCTAGAAGCAAGATATAAACCCATCTTAACAATATTTGAAGACATAAAAACTCAGTTAATGAAGAGAATCTATACCAAAAAAGATGAGATGGTAAATTATGTCTTATGATTCTAACTAACGTAAATAAGTCTATTAAAAGGGAGAAGATTCCAAAATGCCCCTGATATTTACCGAGCACCCTACACTTTTTTTTTGTCTAAAAATACACTTAACGTTAAATTTTTTGGGTCGCCCCTGCTGTTGATTGATCTGCCAATTAGACTAACGGGGTTACAACCTTGATGGCGTGGTTGACACATGGAACATTTGCTGAAATTAATGATGGTCAAAACATACTAAAATACTAATTACATATTTACATCAAATACTAAAAATACTAATTAAAAAAAATATTAAAATACTAATTAAAAAAAATACTAAAATACTAAAAAAAATTAAATTAAAAAAATACTAAAATTCAAAAAATGTATGAGATAAGTGACATGTATGGTAAATATGTGGGAAACAACATAGTGAAATATACTTGCTAGAGTCCTTCTACGCCGGCCGGCTATTTCCGACCGGGGTAGTGACCGGTCGGAATTTTTTTTTTTTTTTTTTTTTTAGCTTTTGATTACAAAATAATTAATGTGATTTATTGGAACTGAAATTTTTATAAAATGCAGTGATTTAGACTGTACAACCCTGTTTGTTGCGTGTATCCAAACGGACGCCTAAATCACTGCATTTTATAAAAATTTCAGTTCCAATAAATCACATTAATTATTTTGTAATCAAAAGCCAAAAAAAAAAAAATTTCCGGCCGGTCACTACCCCGATCAGAAATAGCCGGTCCCCCTAGACTTTTTCATACTTGCTATTGTGGGGTGCGACAATTATATGGGGTACCTTGCCATCATGCTGCTATTGGGATACTTCATCAAGAGAGGCTTATTGAAGATTTTGTGGACCATTGTTACTATATTAAAACCTATCTAAAATCATATAATCATCCGTTAAAGCCTACGAGAGAAAGTAATAATTGGCCTACTACTGGCTTACCAATATGATGTTGCCACCGTTGACTAAAAGATTAGCAGGAAGGTTTGATTGGTTTGGTATGCAAAACAGGACAGAAGTAGACAAATTTTTTTTAAAATTGAAGGAACTACATGTAGTGAATATGGAACAGGGCAAATGTATTAGGTTTGGACTAATATACAGAGTGGAAAGTTATGTTTAATTACAGGTTAGAACTTGACATTTACTTTTTAAAAGGCAATAGCCTTGGAAATTGCAGATTTGGCTTTCAGGTCAGTTTTCTCATCAATCAACTTTTACTTATATTTCATGTTATATCTCCATTCGAATTACCCAACCTCAAGTTAGTCTCTACTTATCTATTTGTTTCTCCCCTATCGGGTCAAAGATATATCTAGCTTGGCTATGTTGTTTGGTTCAACTATTGTGAAGCTGAAGCCTACCCTTATTATCAAAGTTTGAATTTTAAAACTTTTGTTTATGATTAATTAATAGTATATAATACTACATATTACCACAAAAAAAATATTAAAATTAAAATAAAATGGTCACTTTCAGAGCGCAAACAATACAGATCGAAAGGTACTGATGAACATGCAAATTAATTAAGGTAATGATGAACAAGCAAATGTAAATAAATATGATTGCAGTAAACAACTCTATAAAATTGTTCTGTTTCATAAAAATATGAATAAGATTTTAACAATAACCAACTCTATTTTCAATTTCAAATTCAATGAAACATAATTTCATTACATAGTTGGGGTATGCTTACAAATTCAAGATAGCATAACTTCATTACATAAGCTTAGAATGCTTACAAATTCAAGAAAACATAACTTAATACAACACAAATCACCATCTATGTACAATATCACATGCAATTGTAATTTTTTATATGCCTATCCTAGTTTGACATATTATAACTCCAACTTTAAGGCCCTTTTCAAATTTTTATACTTCTCTTTCAGCTTTCTTGTTTTGTTTCTTAGTAAATTTACTTCATCTTCATCCCTTACAAAACTCATTTCACTGCAACTAGCATCATGAACTTCATTTTGAGAAATATTGTCCAACCATTGAAAAAATCCACAATTTTTATTAACGTCCTATAAAAAAAAAAAACTCAACCAAATTGAATCAAACATACATTACAATAATATACAAAAAATAACTAAAATTTACATACGGGGTAAAAAAGACATTCATAGAACCTTCTTCCCTTTGATTTGTTCTTTGTGGAGACATAAATGGATGCAGATAGACTGCAAAAACATTCTACCCTATTTGGAATAACCGACGAGTATCTGTTATCTGAAGATGTCATTAACTTGGTTTCAGGTGTTCAGATGTTTTGAGAAGATGCAAAACCCTTAATTTTTCCCCTTTGATTTTGGTCGAATCAATCTCCTTCTCTAACGTAGATTGACAATAGATTCAGACTGAGAGAATTGCATCACTGCTTGTAAAAATCCCCAAATCCAAAATACCAGAGACAGAGACAAAAGGGAGGGAGAATGAGGTAGATAGTTGCAGAATTTCAAAACCTAGAATTAAACAAACAAACGTACCCATCACAATCAATCGCACAAATACCCTCAATAATCATACATACCTTGTACCAACGAAGATTTAAGTCAGAGATTTTTTGAAAAAAAAAACCCTAGAATGGCTGCCTGATGCAATCGATCATTCGTCGCTCTCTCTCTTTGTCGCTCTCTCGATCTGTCTGTCTTTTGGTCCGATAGCTCTCTCTCACTCTTTTTGCCTTTATTACTTTTGTTGCCGCCTATTCCATGTATGATTAACCCCCTTTAAGCTATGTCTTCATCCTTTTATTTTACGAATCCACGTTCAAAAATATTTAACAGTCGTTCAATCAACTTAATAGAATGATCCAATTAATTAAAAAATTAAAAGTTTAATAATGTATTAAATAAAACCTACAAAGTATAGTGGTTAAAAACTTAGTTTTGCCAAAAGATTTAAATCTTGTTTCTCTATTTTTATTTTTTCTTAATATGTATGTAAATTGTATTTTATTCATCGTTTTGAGGACAGAGTGGAGTATTACATAACAATTCTACAACAATAATCGTAGTGTTCTTTTAAATTTTTGTGTGGCTAGAAACTGGTTCAATTTGCGCCACACTGATTTCGTTGTCTCCGAGACTTTTGTTTAGAGCATTTGTAACATTTTTAGAGTTGAAACGTGGAAGTAAGACCGTAAAATAAGTAAACGGTTCGGGTTCGATTCGTACTCGTTCGATTAAAAATTCAATTCAAGTTCGACTCAAAATATAAATAATTCAAATATGAACAAATTTTAAAATTCGATAAATCACTTGAACCTCCTCAAATTGTAATTTTTTATTGATACTTGAATTATATTCGTTCGAAAAGTTCAAATTGCTCCAGCTTAATTCGAGATCATGTTCGAGTCGTTAAATAAATGAGCTTCAATCAAACCTTATTTTATACTCGATAAATTTTGTGAACCAAATCTAAGAAACTCAATACTCGGCTTGACTCGTTTTATTTACACCCTTACGTGGAAGTCATATGGGCTGTTTATTTACCATTAATTAAGGATAAATCTCATTAAATAATTCATCCTTACCGTTTGTTTTATAATTTTAAATTATGAATGCGTCTAAATAATTATTTCAAAAAATAATGTCTAAATTATTAAGAAATAGTATTGAATTATATTTTTATTTACACACAATTAAAAATTACATTCAATTAGGGGTGAGTAATTCGGTTATAATCGAACCGAATAATTTATTCGATTATAACCGAAAATCGAAATTAACACATTTCTGATATCCGAATTGTTAACCAAATTAGTAGATAATCGAATTAGTGAATAACCTAATTTACTATTCGATTATTAGGTTAATAACCGAAATGAACTTGTGTGATAAATTTTCAGATTATTGCAATTATTTTCTCTATGTAAATTTTCATAAGCAGGAAAAAGGGAGAAAAGCATTTGGAGAGAAAATAAAAGCATTCGTCTTTTTTTTCTTCATCATCTTCGTAATTTATCATATTATTGTAAACACTTGAGCTTATTTTTCTCTTAAAATTATCAATCAATTTCTTGAGAATAGTTGTAGTATTACAATTACTGCTATTACCCAAAAACTCCTCTTGAACATCCTCATTGAGTCATTGTAAATTAGCTTCCTCTGTATCACAGTTGGTTCAATCGATGAATATGAAAACAGAGACTGACCCAATAATTAAAAGTCCAAATCTTGAATACCACTACCAGGGAAATGGCGCCGAAGGATCAACGGAGACCAAATTGAGCTATGGGTGTAGTCGAAATCGAAGGCGGAGTTGTCTGAAAACTTACCCAAAAGTTTTTTTGACATGGTGGCCAGAGAGTGAGAGTGAGATGAGAGATAAGAGTGAGAGATCGAGATTGAGATCCGAGATATGAGAGAACCAGTGACTAGTGAGATGAGAGATGTCAGATGAGAGTCGAGATCTGAAGACTCAGAGAGTGAGAGTCTTAGATTAGAGACAAGATATTATTGTTTTAACTTTTAAGCTTTAATTTTTTTTTTATTTCTAATTCGGTTAACCGAATAACAAAAATTCAAAAATAAAACCCAAATTCGAAAAACAGATATAAAATCGGATATAATCGAATTGCAACAAATAATCGAATAATCGAAATTTTTCGGTTAAAAATTTTCGGTTCGATTATTCGATTTTATCCGTTTTTTGTTCAGTCCTACATTCAATATCCACTTTTTTTAACAAAATTATTAATAACCAATTTAATGAATGATGTTATAGTATTTTGTTTTGATTTTATGGACTGATAGAATGTTTATTAATGTTTTTACGAATATTTATGTCGATTATTCAATTGTCAGTTACATGAATAAGTATTAGTGATAATTTTTTTTTTAAGAAATATGTAATAAACGAGTCTTTCTAAATTTTTTATCAATCCATGTATTGATAAACTTCACAATTATAAGTCGACATAAATTTATCTTAATACACAACATGATTCAATAACATATAAGTATTATGTAAGACCCCAACTTTTTATAAATAAAATTAAATTTTCTCTAATTATTATTTTGAATAATAAAGTGTTAATTTGATATAATACTTTGGTTATGGGTGAAATATGCAAATTTTACAAAATAAGCAAGTGGTTATAAAATATTCATTTTTATCGGGAAATATTCGTTTGGTCGTGGAATATTCTTACTGTCGGAGAATATTCGTACCATGGCGCAACCATTTGTGGACCCCATAACAAAAAATTGTATGATAAAGAAAAAGACAAGTATGAATTTTTTTTATAAATAACGGCGTAGTTGTTACCGTTAACACTGTTGGAATACCCGGTGGTTAAAGTACAGTAAAACGCGTGGTTGCACAGTAGCATACGGTATTGCACAATATTTTTGGATTATTTATTCTTACGTAAGGAGGCACTACTCAATAATTGCTACAGTATTTACTGTTCAATATTTTATTTTATTGATTCAATAATTGCTACGTTGATATTTTATATTATTGTTGTTTCAATAATTGTCACTGCACAGTATTTTCCATTATCATATCAATAATTTATATTATTTGAAAAATATTGTTAGATAACATTATTGGCAATATCTAAAGAAGTTCTGTCTAGAAAAAGGGTTTGGTCATCTAATTATACGTCAATAACGAGAAATCTTTATCGGAAAACCCCATCTTTCCTTGAAACGACCTGGTTGTCAGTATTGTGATTCTGTAATATTATTTGTGAATAATTAATTATTGATTTATATGATAAGAAAATATTTATTTTATGTGGATATAAATGATGGATTTAATGTTGAGATGTTTTATCAGTATTTTGTTGGAATGAAGGTATTAAAAATCATCCGTATGTGGATTTCAGTCATTTTTGTTTGGAATTTGAAAAAACTTTCTTCTACAAAGTTGTAAAGAATTAAATTTCTTATAAAATGGACATAAAATTTTTATTTTTCTTATAAAATAGTTATTTATTATGAATTATTGAAGTTTTGAAAATAAATATTTTTATTAAAAATATAGATGAGCCCCACTTTTAGTTGTTATAGAAAATTCTGATATTGGTGGGCCCCACTAGTGGTGTGCTGATAATTTGGTCAAGGAGGTGTGCGTATAAATTTTGGAAAATATTATTTTATTAAATTTAGTCTGCTTTGGCGTTCTAGCATTTTCCTATAAATAGGGTGCTTAGGTTATAATTGAAAATCACGTCAGAATCAAAAAAAATTCTCTCTTTATAATATCGAGCGTATTTGTAAGACCCCAACTTATTAATGAATAAAATCAAATTTTTTCTAAATATTATTGTGAATAATAAGGTGTTAATTTGATATAATACTTTGGTTATGGGTGAAATGTGCAAATTTTACAAAATAAACAAGTGGTTATAAAATATTTATTTTTGGTCGGTGAATATTCGGTTGGTCGTAGAATATTCTTGCTGTCGGGAAATATTCGTACGACGACGCAGCCTTGTGTGGGCCCCATAACGGAAAGCGATTGGATGAAGAAAACGACAAGTATAAGTTGTTTATAAATAACGGCGTAGTTGTTACCGTTAATACTGTTGGAATACCCGGTGGTTAAAATACAGTAGCACACGGTATTGCACCAATTATTGATTCTTACGTAAGAAGGCACTACTCAATAATTGTTACAGTAGTTATTATTCAATATTTTATTTTATTGATTCAATAATTGCTGCGTTGATATTTTATATTATTGTTGTTTCAATAATTGTTGCTGCACAGTATTTTCATTTATCAGATCAATAATTCATATTATTTGAATAATATTATTAGATAACATTATTGGCAATGTCTAGAAAGTTCTGTCTAAGGAGAGGTTTGGTCATCTAATTGCGCGCCAGTAAGGAGAAATCCTTATTGGAAAGCCCCCTCTTTCCTGGGAACGGCCTGGTTGTCATAAATGTGATTCTGTAATATTATTTGTAAATAATTAATTATTGATTCATATGATAAGGAAATATTTATTTTTGTGGATATAAATGAGGGATATATTTTTGTGGTTAAAAATAAAGGAGTTAATGTTGAGGTTTTTATCAGTATTTTTGTCAGAATGGAGGTATTAAAAATCAGGGTTTTTGAGATATTTTGCGGGAGTTATAATTTTTAATCCGACCGTTGGATCGTGGTAATTTTTGGATATGTTATACATATATAAGTTGAGTATATGTCCACAAATTTTGAACCGTTAAAAATGAACGTATGATTTATTATGAATTTTACGAGATGACTGGTTCAGAAATTGTTGAATTTTCGGAGTTAATCATTTTGGTAGAAAATTCTAGAATTGGTGGGCCCCACTCTTGGTTGGTGAAGAAATGTGCTGAGATTTTTATTCAAATGTGGTGGGTGGGAATAGTAGCAGGTAAAGCCATCAGATTGCAGGTCAAACCTACTAAAATTTTCCTATAAATAGAGGCCTAAGTTAGAATTGAAAATCACACCAGAAACAAGTTTTCTCTATTTCTCTCTCTAGATTATTAAGTGTATTTTGTGAGTATTTAGATACTTTGAGAGTTTCTATTCATCAGAGCAAGTTTCTTTCAGCCTTATACCGGTATTCCGACCAGAAGTACTGATATCTTGAGGTAAGGGATATTATTTTCTTCTTAATGATATTATTTTCTTCAATATCATTATGCTGAAATATTGATATGAGTTTTTATCAAATTTGGAACTTTTTGTGTCGGGGGTTACTATTCACGTATACGGCACTATTCACGTATACGGCACTATTCACGTATACGACACTATTCACGAATACGGCACTATTCACCGAAAAATAAAATTTTCCCTTTTTGTCCAAGATGTCTATTATGGTTACTATCTTTGATTGTATCCATGTTTTGATCTTTATTTTTGAATTCTGCTTCACAATTGATTATTATGAAGTATTATTGATCTTGGATAAACTGTTATACGAATCCCTAATATTTGTCCTTCTGTCTCACTGGATTCGTTCTCTTTAAGATATTTTTCATCATCCTCAGTCCTAAATGATGATATTACTGAATATCTTTGGCCTGTAGTGCAAAGATGTATAATTACTTGATGAATATCTTTGGCCTGTAGTGCAAAGATGAACAGGTGTTGAGATGAACATGACCGACTGATGATACAAATGAATATCTTTGGCCTGTAGTGCAAAGATGAATATTTGGTTAAAGATGATTATTAATTGATGTTACAGGGATAAAATATTGATGATGGACTTTTAAATCTTAGAAGATAGTAGAATTCTTTCTCTACTTGACTCTTCTAATGGTTTGCTGTTTCCGCTGCAGTTGTTGATCTAAAACTTGTTGTCGATTATATTTTATCAGATTTTTCCCTGTTGAAGACTAACGATAATTTGTTGTATATTATCTTAGTCATAATATTCTTTACTGGGCTAGTTGAGCTCACCCTTTTCCTTTTTGTTCCATTTTTCTTCTCAGGAGGTGAGAACATAGCAGGATCTAGTCGGGGTATGGAGTGATGGTTCTAGAAAGATGTTTTAGCAGTCCTCACTATTTCTGTAAAATAGTGTTTGAATAATTGTAATGAGGATTTATTTGAGTGTGGATATTGTCCAGAAGACAATATTTGTATTTAAACTCACAGTATGTGTTGTCGTATTTTGCACGATAATTGTATTATTGAAGTTGTAGTTTGCTTTCTGTACCATGTATTTGGCGACTCAGAATGGGTGTTGTATACCTATTTTGGGGGCGTCACAGTATTTTTATGAGTATTTAGATATTTTAAAAGTTGATAAGCAGTGCAAGTTTTCTTCAGCATTATATCTGATATTTCAGTTAGAAATATTATTCTTTTGAGGTAAGGGATGTTATTTTCTTCGTAAATGATGCTATTTCTTTCAATATCATTATATCGAAATATTGGTATGAATTTTATTATAAAATTTTTACCTTTTTGTGTTGGGATTACTATTCACGTATATGACACTATTCACAAAAAAAAAAAAGTCTTTGTCCAAAATATCTATTATGGTTACTATCTTTGATTGTATCCATCTTTTGATTTTCATTCTTGAATTTTACTCTACTATGGTTTATTATGAAGTATTTTTGAACTTGAATTATCTAAAGTATATATCCTTAATCTTTGTCCTTTTATATCACTATATTCTTTTTTTTAAAATATTTTTCATTATCTTCAGTCCTAAATGATGATATAACTGAATATCTTTTGTGAGACCCCAGATTTTATGAATAAAGGTTTAAATTTCTAGAAATATTTTTTTATATTATGGTGTGGATTTGATATAATGTTATAGTTGTGGGTAGTATTTATAAATTTTGTAAAGTATACAAGTTGTTGTATAATATTCGATTGGTCGGGGAATATTCTTTTTGCCGGAGAATATTCGTACAACGGCGCAATCATTGGTGGACCCCACAACGGAATTATTGTCTGATTGAGAAAACGACAAAAATATTTTATAAAAATAACAGCGGAAGTTTTACCGTTAATGCTGTTGAACTACTCGTTAGTAAAAGTACATTAATACACGTGGTTGCATAGTAGCACACGGTATTGATTATTGATGCTTACGTGAGAAGTCATTCAGTTTTGTTCAATTATTGCTATAGTAATTGTTGCATAGTATCTCACGTTATTTGATTCAATTATTGTCGATATTTTATATATTGTTAAAATCAATAATTGAGACGACAAAGTTATTAATATTATTATTTGTAATATTAACGATGTCTAGAAGTTCTGTCAAGGAGAGGTTTGGCCACCTAATTGCGCGCCAATAGGAAGAAATCCTTATTGGAAAGCCACCTCTTTCCTGGGAACGACCTGGTCGATTAATATTGTGAATTATAATAAAGAAGATAAATGTTGTTAAAATTATTAAGGTGATTTTTATGAAGTTTTGCTTATTTTATGGATTTCTATTTATCCATTTTTCAAAATAATCGGTAAAAAATTATTTAAATGTGGGGCCCATATGTGGGGGCCACATGTGGGGCCCATATGTGTTGAAAAATAATTTTGAAAATGAAAGAGTATACATATGGAAGTATATGTATGTATTGAGTATATAGTGGGAGAAAATGATATGTGAAATTGATAGGTGTGTGATGTGTGTGTGAGTGAAAAATGATGAAAAAGTGATAGTGTGATACTGATGTGTAAGAGTATAGTGAAATTAATTTTTGGGTGGGTGGGGGATTGATGTTGGTTATGGGAGAGAAAAATTAAGTGGTGTATATATAATATTGATATATATAAGTTGAAAACATGTGTTTATATATATGTATTATATTTTAATTTCTGTTAAAATCTTATTGGTTAGTTGTTTGACTTAGTTGTTAGTTGATTGAAGAAATAATTCTGTAAAAATAATTCGTTCATAAACAGTACACTTCCATTCTCCTATAAATAGAAGTTAATTCCTTCATTATTTTTTACGAATTCACTGAAATTCTAGAGAGAGAAAATTATAGAGAGAAAGAATAAAAGTTTTCTACTACTTCCCTACTCTTATATCTAATTTTTTTTTACGGTAAGGGATATTATTTGTTATAGCCGTAAGGGGTATTATTTCTTTTGTATTCATAAAGAGAACTTCTGTTATTCTATTTTTTATTATTCTGCTGGAATAACCAGTATACGCGGACTACCCTATACTTGGTGACATTCTTCTATTATTCCGTCTTTATTATTATTCTGTTGGAATATCATGTCTGTGCGTTTTACGTCGGACCTGGTTCCATCTTTATTATTGTGTTGGAACATCCTGTCTGTACGTTTTACGCCGGACCTGGTTCCGTCTTTATTATTCTGTTGGAACATCCTGTTTGTGCGTTTTATGCCGGACCTGGTTCCGTCTTTATTATTCTGTTGGAACATCATGTCTGTGCGTTTTACGTCGGACCTGGTTCTGTCTTTATTATTTTGTTGGAACACCCTGTCGGTGCGAATTTCGCCTGACCTGGTTCCGTTACTTATTATTCTGTTGGAATAACCTGTCTATGCGAAGTACCGCATGCATGGTGATTTCTTTTGTTATTCCATTCGTTATTAAACTCAGTTGGTTAAAGTTTTGACTTCTATACTCCATGAAATTAGTGGAATATCCTTGATATTTGCGCTTCATCTAGTATCTTTTTATGAAAATATTCTTCTGAGCATTCTTGAATTTTACTCTACAAAGCAGTATCATGTTGACAATTTGGATGTTATTAGTTCCTATATAAATTAATTCTTGAATTTGTTTTATTGAATTCTTATATCATTGTAATCATCCTCATGTTTATATTATGTTGAAAGTCATTTGTGACCTGTAGTGCATAGGTGGACTTGGCATGATTATGACCAGGGATTATTCAGTATAATCATGACCGTAATGTTACAAATGATGTGGTAAAAGTCCTTATTGGTCCGTAGTGCATTGATGGACAGTTGTTGGCATGATCATGACCATTGATGAATACACGAATATCCTTGGTTGTGATGCATGGATAATTTGTGGTTGTGATATTAATGAATATCCTTGGCCGTAGTGCAGGGATGATGTGGATTATTTATTAAGCTGAGTCCCAGCGATAAAAGTCATGAAAAACCTTTTAAATCATAAAAGATAGTAGATTTTATTCTCTGCTTGACTCTTTTAATGGATTGCTTGATCCGCTGCAGTTAAACTTGATGTCTATTATATTTTATCAGTTTAACATTGTTGGAGACTAATGATCATTTATTCTGCATTATCTTAGTCATAATATTTCTTACTGGGCTAGTTGAGCTCACCCTTTCTTTCGCTGTTCTCTTCATGAAATGAGAATATAGCTGGGACGAGTCGGGGAACGGAGTGATGGTCTAGATGATAGCATTAGTAGTCCTCACTATTCTGTGAAATAGTGTGATAATAATTGTAATGAGGACTCCTTTTGAGTTTGTATACTCTCTAGTAGACAATATTTGTATTCAAACTCACAGTTTATGTTTTGTCTTATTGTACACGACAGTTGTATTAGTAAGTTGTATTTGAATTTTGTACCATATTTTTGGCGACTTAGAATAGGTGATGCATACCTATTTTGGGGGCGTCACATCTTTGGCCTGTAGTACAAAGATAAATAATTACCTGATGAAAATTTTTGGCCCGTAGTGCAAAGATGGACAGGTGTTGAGATGAACATGACCAACTGGTGATACAAATGAATATCTTTGGCCCGTAAAGCAAAGATGAATATTTGGTTCAAGATGTATATTGATTATTGTTATAGGGATAAAATATTGATGATGGACTTTTAAATCATAGAAGATAGTACATTTCATTATCTACTTAACTCTTCTAATGAATTGTTATTTTCGCTGCGAATATTGATCTAAACTTGTTGTCCATTATATTTTATCTGAATTATTAAAGGCTAACGATAATTTGTTCTGCATTATCTTAGTCATAATATTTTCTACTGGGCTAGTTGAGCTCACCGTTTACTTTTTATTCTATTTTTCTTCTCAGGAGACGATAATATAGCGGAAACTAGTCAGAGTGTAGAGTGATGTTTCAGGGCAGTTATTTTAACAATCATCATTATTTTATAAAATTGTGTATCAATAATTGTAATGAGGACTTATTTGAGTTTGAATATTGTCTAGAAGACAATATTTGTATTTAAACTCACAACATATGTGTTGTCGTATTTTACACGATAATTGTAATAATGAAGTTTGTAGTTGTTTCTGTACCATGTATTTCGCGACTCAGAATGAATTGTGTAGACCTATTTTGGGGGCGTCATATATTATTTATATTTTAAAATTAAATATACATATTGATTTTTTTTAAAAAAATTAATTTAGAAAACTTTAAAATTAAAAATTGATATGAATGATTTAAAGAATCGAATACAATTAATATTATAATTAGTAATATTTTTGAGTTAGTTTGAAATAATTAATATTGTTTGCATTAAAATTTAAAATAATTGGTTATAAATTTGAATTTTAAAATGTTATATAACAATATAAAATGAATCAACCAAACAGTAAAATGGAATTAAAAAATATACCCGGTAAAATATTAAATATGATTCACATGAAAAGTCAGCGTTACCCTTGAGAATATAAAGCACAACCCCAGAACATGATTCAATTAATGCTAGGGCATAAGTGTCCCCACAGTTTATATTTTCAAAAGAAACTTGAGGGCCCCAGCTATCATAAAATGTTAAAAAAAAAATGGTAGTTAAGACTTAGCGAGAACACAACAACCACATAACCGTTGGCGACAGCTGTTTGGCACCTTAACACACCCTGTCAACAAACGGGCAGGCCGGGCAGTCAATCAATATCTTAAAAGCAAAAGCCATATGCGCATCTGGTGGGAGTAACGGTCTGTTAGGGTGGTGTTTGTAAATGATTTATAAGTCGGTAAAATTAATTTATAAGTTATTTAATAATAATTTATTTTTAATTTATAAATTAAAATAATTAAGTAATAATTTGGTATTTATTTAAAAATTATTTTTAATAAATTAATTTGACTAAATATAATATTTATTTTGTTCCTCTTATATTTTTTTATTAAATTAATATATATTTTTAGTAATTTTTATATTTTATTTTAACTTAAAAATTATTATTATATAATTTTAATTTATAAATTAAATTGATATCAAATTCATCAGAATTTAAAATAACTTATAAATCAACTTTAAATTAGAACTTCAAATAGTTTTAAAACAAGTCTTTCCCGAACAGGCCAAACTTCGGGCAGCCTCTATATAAACCGACCTTCTATTCATTTATTTATACCAACAACAATTTAGTACTAGTATTTTTGTTTCTTCTCCCTCTTCACTACTAATTCTTGTTTCTCTCTCCAAAAATTAAGTAAGAATGGAGGCAATGAAGATGAAGGTGTTTGTGGGTGTTGTGATGATGGTACTGGCGGTGGTTCAGAATGCGGCGGCGGCAGCAACAGAGGCCCCTGCACCCAGTCCTACTTCAGATGCCTCCATTTTTGTACCCACTGCTGCTGCTGCTGCTGCTGCTATGGCTTCTCTCTTTGCTCTTGATTTTGGATATTTCTAGCTTATAGTTTCATTTAAATTTGGGTACATATTTGAATGGAATTTATGTGTACGTATGTAGCTAATTAATTGCGATATTGTTTTAATCTCAAGCTTCTTTTGAGTATGGTTGTGATTTGGGCTGGCTGGGTGGGTGGGGTGGGGTGGGGTGGGGTTGGGTGGGGTAAAGAGCTTGAGTTGAGACCGGTTTGTTTTGGAGATTCCATTTCTTTGATTCTTTTGGTACTATTACTTGGTTTATATTGCTGTATGTATTATTGAACATATTAATATTCATATACTTTTTTTTATCTACTCATTATTGTTTCTTAGCTAGTGATATGCTGCTACCTGTGTCCAAAAACTATATAAAGATTTAAATGAAAGGTAACAAATTCATTTAATATAAAAAATAAAAACATTTATAATTTATATAATTTTAATAAATAATTTTGAAACTTTTTTTTTACTCTTTTTCATCTATTTTTACTTTTTTAATGCAAGTTATATTTATAAGCTCATCTCACTCATCTTAATTATTATTTATATATATAATTTATATATTCTTCATCCGTTATAAATTATAATATTATTATTGACTTTTAAAAATTAATTTCGAGATATTTTTAAACTCAAAATTGGGATAATTTATTAAAAATTATAAAATTAAAATGAATAGTACTTTTTAAATAATTTATAATAATCATTATTGTATTTATTGACTATAATTAATAAAAATAATATCAATTTTGAGTTTAAAAATATCTTAAGTTGAATTTAAAAAATTAATAATGAGCTTATATTTTGGAATGAATGGAATTTAAAATAATACAAGAAATTTGATGTATACAATTGAAAACTTGTCAATAATTCATTTTTTTTATGTATGTCTTAACCTTCTAAACCTAGGGCAGAAATCAAACTCTTATGGAGTACTATAATTATTCAAGAACTTCTTACAAATGTTTATTACTCCCTTCGTCTCACGATAAAAATTCTTATTATTATTTTGAGTAATCCCGTGTTAAATGTCCACTTTTCTTTAATAACCAAATTTTTACACATTTTTTCCTATTATACCCGTAGCATTAAATATCTCATATTTTTCTTATTCTAATTCTCTCTCTATATTTAATAAGTATAATTAGTTATGTGTTGAAAATATTTTGAATTGAAAAGCTAGAAAGTTACTCTCTCACCTACATTGAAAATAATTAATGACATGTTATTACGGGCAATTTTGTCATTTCATTCCTCTTCTTAATATGCGTGAAAAGTCCACCAAGACTTTTATTCAGGAACGGAGGGAGTATATTTTCTAATGTTAAGAGTAATGTCCCACTACGAACATGTTCGGCTGCTACTTATATAAGTTGTTGAAAATAATTTATAAGGTATTTTAAAATAAATAAGTTTGATCAAATATAAAAATTAATTTGTTATTATTTTAGTAATATTTACAATTTATTTTAATTTATAAGTTATTTTGGCCAAATAACTTCACAATTTATTTTAATTTAATTTTCAACTTATAAGTTCAGATAATGTAAAATATTTTATTTATAAATCACAACTTAAAACTAAGGCGCAAAATTGTTTTATTTTTGTTGGCGTTAATATTGCCAATTTTGAAACTTATTATCAATACAGAAAATAGGTAAATATAATGTGTAACCTGTAAGACCCCAATTTTTATAAATAAAGATGAATTTTCTATAAATATCATTTTTGAATATTATAGAGTTAATTTAATATAATGTTATAGTTGTGGGTAATATTTATAAATTTTGCAAAGTAAGCAAGTTGTTATAAAATATTCGTTTGGTCGGAGAATATTCTTTTTGTCGGGGAATATTCGTACGACGGCACAATCATTGGTGGACCCCACAACGGAATTATTGTCGGATTGAGAAAACGACAGAATTATCTTTCTATAAAAATAACGGCTGAGGTGTTACCGTTAAAACCGTTAAAACTGTTGAACTACTCGGTAGTAAAAGTACAGTAATACGCGTGGTTGCATAGTAGCACACGGTATTGATTATTGATGCTTACGTGAGAAGTCACTCAGCTATACTCAATTATTGCTACAGTAATTGCTGCATCATATCTCTTAAATTATTGTCATAGTATCATCTGTATAATATGTTATATTATTGAGACGTTGTGGTAAGTTTGGTTATTTTATGGGGGGCCATATGTCATCATCTAAGAGTCTCTTCGTCAATAGTAATTACCGTCGTCAATAGTAATTACCTTCGTCAATAGTAATTACCGTCGTCAATAGTAATTACCTTCGTCAATAGTATTTACCTTGGTCAATAGTATTTACCTTGGTCAATAGTAATTACCTTCGTCAATAGTATTTACCTTGGTCAATAGTAATTACTTTCGTCAATAGTAGTTGTCCCTTCAATATTACCAAGAGTCATTTAACCCTTCGTTAAGACCAAGAGTCATTTGACCCTTCGTTAAGACCAAGAGCCACCCTCAGTTTTTCTATAAATAGAGGCCTAGGGCTTCATTATTTTTCACGAATTCATTCAAGCTATAGAGAGAGAAAGTATAGAGAGAATAAGAGAGAGAGAGACTAAAAGTATTCTGCTACATCACTTTTCCAATATCCAGTTCTTTTAAGGTAGGGAATATTATTTCTTTTATATTCATGAAGAGAACTTCTGTTATTCCATTCGTTATTATTCTGTTGGAATAACCAGTATACGCGGTCTACCCTATACTTGGTGACATTCTTCTATTATTCTGTTGGAACATCCTGTCTGTGTGTTTTACACCGGACCTGGTTCCGTTTATTATTCTGTTGGAACATCCTGTCTGTGTGTTTTACACCGGACCTGGTTCCGTTTTTATTATTATTCTGTTGGAATATCCTGTCTGTGTGTTTTACACCGGACCTGGTTCCATTATTTATTATTCTGTCGGAATATCCTGTCTGTGCGTTTACGCCGGACCTGGTTCCATTATTTATTATTCTATTGGAATAACCTGTCTGTGCGGTCTATCGCATGCATGGTGATTTCTTTTGTTATTCCATTCTTTATTGTACTCAGTTGGTTAAGTTTTGACTTCTATACTCCATGAAATTTGTGGAATATCCTTGATAGTTGCGTTTCATCCAGTATCTTTTCAAGAAAATATTCTTCTAAGCATTCTTGAATTTTACTCCACAATGCAGTATCATGTTGACAATTTGGACGTTGTTAATTCTTGGATAAATTAATTCTTGAACTTGTTTTATTGAATTCTTATATCATTGTCATCATCCTCATGTTTATAAAATGTTGAAAGTCATCTGTGGCCTGTAGTGCATAGATGGACTTGGTATGATTATGACCAGGGATTATTCGGTATAATCATGACCGTAATGTTACAAATGATGTGGTAAAAGTCCTCATTGGCCCGTAGTGCATTGATGGACAGTTGTTGGCATGATCATGACCATTAATGAATACACGAATATCCTTGGCCGTAGTGCAGGGGTGATTCGATGATGTGGATTATTTTATTAAGCTGAGTCTCAGCGATTACAGTGTTGAAAAACTTTTTAAATCATAAAAGATAGTAGAGTTTATTTTCTACTTGACTCTTTTAATGGATTGCTTGTTCCGCTACAGTTAAACTTGATGTCTATTATATTTTATCAGTTTAACATTGTTGAAGGCTAATGATAATTTATTCTGCATTATCTTAGTCATAATATTTCTTACTGGGCTAGTTGAGCTCACCCTTTCTTTCACTGTTCTCTTCAGGAAATGAGAACGTAGCTGGGACAAGTCGGGGTACGGAGTGATGGTCCGAATGATAGTATTAGTTAGTAGTCCTCACTATTCTATGTAATGGTGTGTTAATAAATGTAATGAGGACTCCTTTTGAGTATGAATACTCTCTAGAAGATAATATTTGTATTCAAACTCACAGTTTATGTTTTGTCGTATTGTACACGACAGTTGTATTAATCAGTTGTATTTGTATTCTGTACTATGTATCTGACGACCCAAGATGGGTGATGTATACCTAATTTTGGGGGCGTCACAGTTGGTATCAGAGCTTAGGGATATGATCCCTGGCTAAGATGTGAGAATAGAACTAGGAGGGGAGAGACGGGGAATTCCTTCGCTAGTATGACATACCTAAGTTTATTTGCATGGTATTTAATTGGTCGGTCATAATATAAGGATAATATATGACATATCAATTAATTTTTATTTTGTGGCAGTATCTGAAAATGGCATCTGAGAATGTTGAGAATAGCAATGGAGCACAGACGACTGTTGATTCACCACATCAATAATCAGGATAATGTGCATCAGGAAGGTGTCAATCCTCATGCAAACAACAACACTGACCAAATGATGAATGATCAAATGTTCAGAGGCTTTATGCAATTCATGCAACAACAGGTGAAAGCGGCTCCTGTCCACAACGTAGGTGGAAATACTGAAAACTCTCAGGCGGTCACCGCTAAACAGTTTAAGGAGCTGGGACCACCGGAGTTTAAGGGAGAACCCAAACCACTTGTAGCTGAAACATGGATAAAGCAGATCACCAAGATATTTGATGTCTTGGGTTGCTCCGAGGAGCAAAAGGTTCCCTTTGCCGCCTTTATGTTGCGAGGAGAGGCAGATTACTGGTGGGAATCGATAAAGCGTACTCAACCTGCCGCACTGAAGATGTCTTGGGAGAAGTTCCAAGATCTGTTTAACGACAAATACTTTCCCGAGAGTATTCGTCACATGAAGGAGGTGGAGTTCATCAAATTGGAGCAGAATAATATGACCGTGTCGCAGTACGAGGCAAAATTTGCGGAGTTATCCCGGTTTGCGTCCCACCTGGTGGATAATGAAGAAAGAATGACGCGGATGTTTTTAAGAGGTTTGAAGCCGGAGATACGTCAACATCTTGTTTCTCATAAACTGTGTTTGTATTCAGATGTTGTAAATAGGGCTCAGTTGGTGGAGCGCGATAACGAGATAACGCAACCAAAAGAGAGCAGCCGGCAAAATGATAATACCAGTGAGAGCAGTCATCGAAGCGGTGACAACAAGCGTGGAGGGAATCAACAGGCCAGAAATGGTAACCACTTCGGTGGTAATCAGGGCCAAAACAATAAGAATGGACATTTCAAGAAGAGGAGATTCAACAATGATGGAAAGACGTCAGCACCAGCACCTGTCGTTAAGGAAGGAGAACGACCACCTATCATATGTTTCAAATGCGGAGGGGAGGGGCACATCAGTCCAAACTGCGCGATGCCGTCCAAAGCATGTTATAATTGTGGAAGAGAAGGTCATTTAGCCCGATTTTGTCGTTTACCGAAGACAAATTCAGCTAGGATGGAGGCACCAAAAGCCGTCCCAGAAAAGTCAAAACCGGTTGTGCAAGGGAGAGCGTTTGTTGTGAACTCCCAGAGAGCAAGGAACCCGAATGAGGTCATTACGGGTAAGCTTATTATAAACTCTAACGAAGTTTATACTTTATTTGATACCGGTTCAACCCATTCTTTTATTTCTCCTACTTGCGCTCATCGATTAAATTTGATTCTGGAGAAATTAGACTTTGACTTATCTGTGGAAACTCCGTTGGGAGAAACCTTCATTACATCCACGGTTTATAAGTCTTGTTTGGTTCAAGTTGGTACCCACACATTACCTATCGATCTGATTTCATTAAAAATACTTGCATTTGACGTGATTCTAGGGATTGATTGGTTAACTACTCATTATGCAAAAATTGATTGTTTTCGTAAGGTTGTTAGTTTTCATATTCCTAATCGACCTATTATGCGAATTCAAGCAACCAAACCATTAAAATCAATCGCTGTCATCTCAAGCCATAAAACTATTCGTTTATTGAAAAACGGATGTCAAGCTTTCTTAGCTCATGTCACAGATCTAAACAAAAATACGTCAGTTTTGAATGATATTTCTATTGTTAATAAATTCCCTGACGTATTCCCTGAAGAACTTCCTGGCCTACCCCCAGAGCGTGAAATTGAATTTTGTATCGATCTTGAACCCGGTACAAAACCCATTTCCAAAGCCCCATATCGAATGGCTCCTATTGAACTTCAGGAGTTAAAGATCCAACTGCAGGAATTGTTAGACATTGGCTTTATTCGTCCTAGTACTTCTCCTTGGGGTGCTCCTGTTCTGTTCGTGAAGAAGAAAGATGGGAGTATGCGACTTTGTATTGATTATCGGGAGTTGAATCATGTCACCATCAAAAATAGGTACCCATTGCCACGTATTGATGACCTGTTTGACCAGTTGCAAGGAGCACAATTCTTTTCAAAGATCGATCTTCGTTCTGGATATCATCAGCTGAAGGTTAGAACTGAGGATATTCCAAAGACGGCTTTTAGAACTCGGTACGGGCATTATGAATTCTTAGTTATGTCTTTTGGATTGACTAATGCTCCTGCTGCCTTCATGGATATGATGAACAGGGTATTCAAGGAATATTTGGATCACTTTGTGGTCGTCTTTATCGATGACATCCTTGTTTATTCCAAAAGCCGTGAAGATCATGAGCAACACTTGAGGCTGGTACTCCAAAAGCTTCGTGAATACAAGCTTTATGCCAAGTTGAAGAAATGCGAGTTCTGGCTGGAGGAGGTAGCATTCCTTGGGCACGTAGTATCAAGTCGTGGAATATCGGTTGACCCGGCAAAGATTGAAGCTATTCAAAGCTGGGAGCAACCTAAATCAGTGACCGAGGTACGTAGCTTTCTTGGTTTAGCTGGTTATTATCGGAGATTCGTGGAAGGATTTTCTCGAATCGCTACTCCATTAACTCAGCTGACTCGGAAAGATACAAAGTTTGGTTGGAGCGAAGAATGTGAGCAGAGTTTTCAAGAACTCAAGAGGAGACTCATTTCAGCACCTGTTCTAACAATACCATCTGGCTCGGAGGGATTTGTCATCTACAGTGATGCTTCGAGCAAAGGGTTGGGATGTGTTCTCATGCAACATGGAAAAGTCATAGCCTATGCATCAAGACAACTCAAGGAATATGAGAGGAATTATCCTACTCATGATCTAGAGTTGGCAGCTGTTGTCTTTGCACTTAAAATTTGGAGGCATTACTTGTATGGGGAGAAAGTGGAGATCTTTACGGATCATAAAAGCCTCAAATATTTCTTCACTCAAAAGGAACTCAACATGCGACAACGACGTTGGCTTGAACTGTTGAAAGATTATGATCATACCATTCAATACCATCCTGGAAAAGCGAACGTGGTAGCTGACGCATTGAGTAGAAGATCATATGCGGGTACAAGTGCAATATTAACAACGCAAAGGCCCATTTTGTGTGACTTGCAAAGGATGGAGATAGAGTTGAAGACTCCAGGGACCCATGTGATGATGGCGAATATACGAGTAGAACCGACTTTAATCGATAAAGTTAAAGCTGCTCAAGCTACAGACCTGGAGCTGATGCGTATGAAGAAGAAAGTGCAAGAAGGTGCTATGCCGGAAGCAAGAATCGATGAAGAAGGAATACTTCGAGTCAACTCCAGACTTTGTGTTCCTAACAACCCTGATTTAAAGTATGAAATCATGATGGAGGCGCACAACACACCGTTTGCAATCCATCCTGGAAGTACCAAAATGTATCATGATCTTCGTCATACATTTTGGTGGAGCAATATGAAGAGAGAGATAGCGTTGTTTATCTCAAGGTGTCTAACTTGTCAACGAGTCAAAGCGGAGCATCAAGTACCAAAAGGTCCATTGCAACCACTTGAAATTCCAGAATGGAAGTGGGAGCACATTACCATGGATTTCGTTACCGGTCTTCCTAGGGTTTCTCAAGGTATTGATGCGATTTGGGTCATTGTTGATAGATTGACCAAGTCTGCTCATTTCTTACCGATACGAGAAACTTATACACTTGAACGTCTTGCTCGTATGTACATAAACGAGATTGTAAGACTGCATGGTATGCCAGTATCCATAGTTTCTGATCGAGACCCAAGATTCACTTCACGATTTTGGGTTAGTTTACAAAAAGCTATGGGCACGGAGTTACGATTTAGTTCAGCATATCATCCTCAGACGGACGGACAATCAGAGAGGACTATTCAAACTCTTGAAGATCTATTAAGACTCTGTGTCTTTGACTTCAAGGGAAGTTGGGACAAGTTCTTACCATTGGTGGAGTTTTCCTACAACAACAGTTATCAAGCAAGTATTGGCATGGCTCCATTCGAAGCATTGTATGGAAGAAAATGTCGTTCTCCAGTATGCTGGGATGAGGTGGGCGAAGCAACGTTGTTGGGACCGGAGTTGGTACGTATGACTACAGAAAAGATTCAAACGATCCGACAACGTATAAAAACCTCACAAGATCGACAAAAGAGTTATGCTGATCTTCATCGAAAGGACGTGGAATTTGATGTAGGAGATCATGTGTTCTTACGTGTTGCTCCATGGAAAGGAGTTACGAGATTTGGAAAGAGAGGAAAGCTAAATCCTCGATTCATCGGTCCATTTTTAATCCTCGATCGAGTAGGAACTGTGGCTTATAGACTCGCTTTACCGCCAAGTATGTCTCGTGTTCATAACGTTTTCCACATATCCATGTTACGCAAATATGTGGAAGACCCGAACCACATTATTGAGTTAGAACCGGACGAAATAGCGGAGGATTTGACGTATGAAGAAGTTCCTGTTCAAATCTTGGATAAGAAGGAACATATTCTACGCTCCAAGGTTATACCTCAAGTCAAAGTTTTGTGGAGAAACCACGATGTTGAGGAAATGACTTGGGAGTTAGAATCAGAAATGAAATCAAGGTATCCTTACCTCTTCGACATACCAGGTACGTACCCTAATTTCGAGGGCGAAATTTCATAAGAAGGGGAGGTTGTAAGACCCCAATTTTTATAAATAAAGATGAATTTTCTATAAATATCATTTTTGAATATTATGGAGTTAATTTGATATAATGTTATAGTTGTGGGTAATATTTATAAATTTTGCAAAGTAAGCAAGTTGTTATAAAATATTCGTTTGGTCGGAGAATATTCTTTTTGTCGGGGAATATTCGTACGACGGCACAATCATTGGTGGACCCCACAACGGAATTATTGTCGGATTGAGAAAACGACAGAATTATCTTTCTATAAAAATAACGGCTGAGGTGTTACCGTTAAAACCGTTAAAACTGTTGAACTACTCGGTAGTAAAAGTACAGTAATACGCGTGGTTGCATAGTAGCACACGGTATTGATTATTGATGCTTACGTGAGAAGTCACTCAGCTATACTCAATTATTGCTACAGTAATTGCTGCATCATATCTCTTAAATTATTGTCATAGTATCATCTGTATAATATGTTATATTATTGAGACGTTGTGGTAAGTTTGGTTATTTTATGGGGGGCCATATGTCATCATCTAAGAGTCTCTTCGTCAATAGTAATTACCGTCGTCAATAGTAATTACCTTCGTCAATAGTAATTACCGTCGTCAATAGTAATTACCTTCGTCAATAGTATTTACCTTGGTCAATAGTATTTACCTTGGTCAATAGTAATTACCTTCGTCAATAGTATTTACCTTGGTCAATAGTAATTACTTTCGTCAATAGTAGTTGTCCCTTCAATATTACCAAGAGTCATTTGACCCTTCGTTAAGACCAAGAGTCATTTGACCCTTCGTTAAGACCAAGAGCCACCCTCAGTTTTTCTATAAATAGAGGCCTAGGGCTTCATTATTTTTCACGAATTCATTCAAGCTATAGAGAGAGAAAGTATAGAGAGAATAAGAGAGAGAGAGACTAAAAGTATTCTGCTACATCACTTTTCCAATATCCAGTTCTTTTAAGGTAGGGAATATTATTTCTTTTATATTCATGAAGAGAACTTCTGTTATTCCATTCGTTATTATTCTGTTGGAATAACCAGTATACGCGGTCTACCCTATACTTGGTGACATTCTTCTATTATTCTGTTGGAACATCCTGTCTGTGTGTTTTACACCGGACCTGGTTCCGTTTATTATTCTGTTGGAACATCCTGTCTGTGTGTTTTACACCGGACCTGGTTCCGTTTTTATTATTATTCTGTTGGAATATCCTGTCTGTGTGTTTTACACCGGACCTGGTTCCATTATTTATTATTCTGTCGGAATATCCTGTCTGTGCGTTTACGCCGGACCTGGTTCCATTATTTATTATTCTATTGGAATAACCTGTCTGTGCGGTCTATCGCATGCATGGTGATTTCTTTTGTTATTCCATTCTTTATTGTACTCAGTTGGTTAAGTTTTGACTTCTATACTCCATGAAATTTGTGGAATATCCTTGATAGTTGCGTTTCATCCAGTATCTTTTCAAGAAAATATTCTTCTAAGCATTCTTGAATTTTACTCCACAATGCAGTATCATGTTGACAATTTGGACGTTGTTAATTCCTGGATAAATTAATTCTTGAACTTGTTTTATTGAATTCTTATATCATTGTCATCATCCTCATGTTTATAAAATGTTGAAAGTCATCTGTGGCCTGTAGTGCATAGATGGACTTGGTATGATTATGACCAGGGATTATTCGGTATAATCATGACCGTAATGTTACAAATGATGTGGTAAAAGTCCTCATTGGCCCGTAGTGCATTGATGGACAGTTGTTGGCATGATCATGACCATTAATGAATACACGAATATCCTTGGCCGTAGTGCAGGGGTGATTCGATGATGTGGATTATTTTATTAAGCTGAGTCTCAGCGATTACAGTGTTGAAAAACTTTTTAAATCATAAAAGATAGTAGAGTTTATTTTCTACTTGACTCTTTTAATGGATTGCTTGTTCCGCTACAGTTAAACTTGATGTCTATTATATTTTATCAGTTTAACATTGTTGAAGGCTAATGATAATTTATTCTGCATTATCTTAGTCATAATATTTCTTACTGGGCTAGTTGAGCTCACCCTTTCTTTCACTGTTCTCTTCAGGAAATGAGAACGTAGCTGGGACAAGTCGGGGTACGGAGTGATGGTCCGAATGATAGTATTAGTTAGTAGTCCTCACTATTCTATGTAATGGTGTGTTAATAAATGTAATGAGGACTCCTTTTGAGTATGAATACTCTCTAGAAGATAATATTTGTATTCAAACTCACAGTTTATGTTTTGTCGTATTGTACACGACAGTTGTATTAATCAGTTGTATTTGTATTCTGTACTATGTATCTGACGACCCAAGATGGGTGATGTATACCTAATTTTGGGGGCGTCACATAACCATTATAATAGGTTATTATTACTATATTATCCTTATATGTAAATATAATAAATATATGATTTAATAATATATAGCTACTGAATTATTTTGTTCAATCTTTTTTTATGTTCATATATATATATATATATATATATATATATATATATATATAGGAAATGATCTATAGAATACGTTAGCCAGAGGGACTGTTTCAACTAACGCTCATCCAGCCATCCAAAATTAGAGTGAATGACTGAGATGAGGGCCCAGCCGCTACTCCCTCTAGCGGCCAGCCAAATTTTTTTTGTTGGCCGCTACTCCCTCTAGCGGCTATTCAAAACGACCGTGTTTTGACTGGTCGCTAGAGAGAATAACGGCCAACAAAAAAAATAACTTAATTATTAATTATCCTAATTATCCTCATACATACTACTTATTAATCAGTAAAATAAAATAATATAAAATTATAAGTATAATCAGTTATTATCCTTATACTTATTAATAAAATAAGTTTGTATTAGGATAATTAATAATTATTGTCTTATGATTTTTAATTATAAATAAGAAATAGTGATTGAATTTATTAATAAGTATAAGGATAAGTATAAAGATAATTACTGATTATCCTTATAATTTTTTATTATTTTATTTTACTGATTAATAAGTAATATGTATAAAGATAATCTGTTTATAAGTATAAGGATAAATATAAAGATAATTACTGATTATCCTTATAATTTTTTATTATTTTATTTTACTGATTACTAAGTAGTATGTGTAAGGATAATCAAGATAATCAGTAATTAAACCAAATTTTTTTTGTTGGCTGCTACTCCCTCTAGCGGCCAGTCAAAACACGATCGTTTTAACTGGCCGCTAGAAGGAGTAGCGGCCAAAAAAAAATATTTGGCTGGCCACTAGAGAGAGTAGCGGTTGGGTCCCCATCTCAGCTATTCACTCTAATTTTGGACGGAAACAGTCCTTCTGGATAACGTATTCTATAGATCATTTCCCTATATATATATATATATATATATATATATATATATATATATATTAACTCTAATTTATTATTTTGAATATATGATCAAACCTTTCATATTATTTGTGAATTTCTGTTATATTAACTCTACTAATATATGCATATTGTTTGCTTACAAAATAGAAAAAGTCTAGGGGGACCGGTTTTTTCCGACTGGGGTAGTGACCGGCCGGAATTTTTATTTTTTTTTTTGCTTTTGATTACAAAATAATTAATGTGATTTATTGGAACTGAAATTTTTATAAAATGCAGTGATTTAGGCGTCCGTTTGGATACACGTAACAAACAGGTTATACAGTCTGTACAACCCTGTTTGTTACGTGTATCCAAACGGACGCCTAAATCACTGCATTTTATAAAAATTTCAGTTCCAATAAATCACATTAATTATTTTGTAATCAAAAGCAAAAAAAAAAAAAAAAAAAAAAATTCCGGCCGGTCACTACCCCGGTCGGAAAAAACCGGTCGGCGTAGAAGGACTGTACAAAATATCAAACAGTTAGACTGTATTTCAAACTAAACAATTAATAGTACGCGTAATAATTATTTTCTATATCTAACTCAGCTCATGTTATATTTTCCAATCTCATGATTAGTCTTTTTTTCCTGTTATGTTCCTAGGGAAGGGGGCGGAGGGCATCTATGTCCCGAGATTATAATCCATGAATTTATAATCGACTATTAATTATAGGATTATAATTATAATGTTGAGACTATTAAGCCATTTTATAATTCAGAGACTAATAGTCCGAAGTCTAAATTTGAAAACAAACAACACATTTGAGATTAATAATTTTAGAACTATTCTAGTTGAACATGAAAATTGGACATGAGTGTATTTGAATTTCACCTAATTATATTTTTATCCACCATTGGGAGTTAAAATACAAATAAGTAAAATTCAAATACACTCATGTTCAATTTTCTTGTTCATATAGAGTTTTTGATAGTCTTATCCCAAGTACAATTCTTACAAACAAACATAACCTATAAAATTTTTTGTTATATTCCTAGGCGAGGGGCGAGGGGCGAGGGGCGAGGGGAGTAAAAAAGAGAAAATTTGTATTTTCAAAAATTATGAGTTATAATAATTCGAGATAAGATTATCATATTATTTATGTTACAATATTATTTTTTATAATATAAAATATTTTATTTTGTCATCCTTTCTTATCTCTCTAAATCGTTTCACTTTCGAGGAAAAATTTTAAGCCAAAATTAAATTAATATTACTTGAATAATTTTCTTTTCCCTTTCCCTCATATAAAAACTTACAAACACAATGTAAGGGGAGTGGTTAGCATGAAGTTAATTTTGGTCAATTGACTAATACAGTGTCGACACGCAGGCAGGAGGTGATCTCTTTCTCTGTGTGTCAATATTGTATTGGTCAATTGATCAACTTACCATGAAATTAACTTCGTAACAACCGGATCCCAATGTAAGCGGGTAAAATGCCGAATCGTGATTATCTATTTTTATCAAAAATATCGGTACATATGTAAACGACACTTCAAAATCTAAAGTCATAATTTTTTTAAAGTTAATTTAAAATATTTTTAAATTTAAAATTAACATGATTTTTTTTAAGTCTATCAATATAATAATGATTATCTTAAACTATCTAAACAATATAATTCATTGTAAGATATATTGTTTCATAAATTTAAATAAATTATCTCAAGTCGGAGTTTTAAAATATCTCAAATTGACTTTCAAAATCGATAATAATCTTGTAATTTGGAAAGGATCGAGTATATTTTACATTGCTCAAATTCACTTCTTTTATTATTGTGAAACCCCAGATTTTATGAATAAATATTTAATTTTTCTCGAAATAATTTTTTTTATATTAATGTGTGGATTTGATATAATAGTTATGGGTAGTATTTATAAATTTTGCAAAGTATGCAAGTTGTCATATTATATTCGATTGGTCGGAGAATATTCTTTTTGTCGGGGAATATCCGTACGACGGTACAATTATTGGTGGACCCCACAACGGAATTATTGTCGGATTGAGAAAACGACAAAAATACTTTATGAAAATAACGGCGGAAGTTTTACCGTTGATACTGTTGAACTACTCGGTAGTAAAAGTACAGTAATACGTGTGGTTGCATAGTAGCACACAGTATTAATTATTAATGCTTATGTGAGAAGTCACTCAGTTTGATTCCATTATTGTCAGTTAATAATATGAATTATTTAGCGATAATGACGTTTTGTTTTATTCGTATTATTAACGTAATAAAACAGAAACATCTTTTTATATAAAACAGAATACTTTATTAAAGTTATTCTATAAATAGAATATATTATATTTTATTTAAAAGATTTTTCTTTAAATATGGACCATCAGATTAAAGTAATCAATCTGGACCGTTCATGGATTAGTTACTATGCATTCCATTTTCCTATAAATAGAAGCTCATTCCTTCATTATTTTCTTACGAATTCACTGAACTCTAGAGAGAGATTATATAGAGATAGAAGAAAAGTTTTCTGCTACTTCACTACTCTTATATCCAGTTCTTTTACGGTAAGGGGTGTTATTCTTTCTTATTCATGAAGAGAACTGTTGTTATTCCATTTCTTATTATTCTGTTGGAATAACCTGTATACGTGGTCTACCCTATACTTGGTGATATTCTTTTATTATTCTGTTGGAACATCCTGTCTGTGTGTTTTACACCGGACCTGGTTCCGTTTTTATTATTATTATTCTGTTGGAACATCCTGTCTGTGTGTTTTACACCGGACCTGGTTCCGTTTTTATTATTATTCTGTTGGAACATCCTGTCTGTGTGTTTTACACCGGACCTGGTTCCATTATTTATTATTCTGTCGGAATATCCTGTCTGTGTGTTTTACACCGGACCTGGTTTCATTATTTATTATTCTGTCGGAATATCCTGTCTGTGTGTTTTACACCGGACCTGGTTCTATTATTTATTATTCTGTCGGAATATCCTGTCTGTGCGTTTACGCCGGACCTGGTTCCATTATTTATTATTCTGTTGGAATAACCTGTCTGTGCGGTCTATCGCATGCATGGTGATTTCTTTTGTTATTCCATTCTTTATTGTACTCAGTTGGTTAAGTTTTGACTTCTATACTCCATGAAATTTGTGGAATATCCTTGATAATTGCGGTTCATCCAGTATCTTTTCATGAAAATATTCTTCTAAGTATTCTTGAATTTTACTCCGCAAAGCAATATCATGTTGACAATTTGGACGTTGTTAATTCTTGGATAAATTAATTCTTGAACTTGTTTTATTGAATTCTTATATCATTGTCATCATCCTCATGTTTATAAAATGTTGAAAGTCATCTGTGGCCTGTAGTGCATAGATGGACTTGGTATGATTATGACCAGGGATTATTCGGTGTAATCATGACCGTAATGTTACAAATGATGTGGTAAAAGTCCTCATTGGCCCGTAGTGCATTGATGGACAGTTGTTGGCATGATCATGACCATTAATGAATATACGAATATCCTTGGCCGTAGTGCAGGGGTGATTCGATGATGTGAATTATTTTATTAAGCTGAGTCTCAGCGATCACAGTGTTGGAAAATCTTTTAAATCATAAAAGATAGTAGAGTTTATTTTCTACTTGACTCTTTTAATGGATTGCTTGTTCCGCTGCAGTTAAACTTGATGTCTATTATATTTTATCAGTTTAACATTGTTGAAGGCTAATGATAATTTATTCTGCATTATCTTAGTCATGATATTTCTTACTGGGCTAGTTGAGCTCACCCTTTCTTTCACTGTTCTCTTCAGGAAATGAGAACGTAGCTGGGGCAAGTCGGGGAACGGAGTGATGGTCCGAATGATAATATTAGTTAGTAGTCCTCACTATTCTATGTAATGGTGTGTTAATAAATGTAATGAGGACTCCTTTTGAGTATGAATACTTTCTAGAAGATAATATTTGTATTCAAACTCACAGTTTATGTTTTGTCGTATTGTACACGACAGTTGTATTAGTAAGTTGTATTTGTATTATGTACTTTGTATCTGACGACCCAAGATGGGTGATGTTTACCTAATTTTGGGGCCGTCACAGTTGGTATCAGAGCTTAGGGATATGATCCCTGGCTAAGATGTGAGAATAGAACTAGGAGGGGAGAGACGGGGAATTCCTTCGCTAGTATGACCTACCTAAGTTTATTTGCATGGTATTTAATTGGTCGGTCATAATATAAGGATAATATATGACATATCAATTAACTTTTATTTTGTGGCAGTATCTGAAAATGGCATCTGAGAATGATTGAGAATAGCAATGAAGCCCAGGCGATTATTGATTCACCACATATCAATAATCAGGATAATGTTCATCAGGAAGGTGACAATCCTCATGCAAACAACAACACTGACCAGATGATGAATGATGCAATGTTTAGAGGTTTTATGCAATTCATGCAACAACAGGTGAAAGCGGCTCCTGTCCACAACGTAGGTGGAAATACTGAAAACTCTCAGGCTGTCACCGCTAAGCAGTTTAAGGAGCTGGGACCACCGGAGTTTAAGGGAGAACCCAAACCACTTGTAGCTGAAACATGGATAAAGCAGATCACCAAGATATTTGATGTCTTGGGTTGCTCCGAGGAGCAAAAGGTTCCCTTTGCCGCCTTTGTGTTGCGAGGAGAGGCAGATTACTGGTGGGAATCGATAAAGCGTACTCAACCTGCCGCACTGAAGATGTCCTGGGAGAAGTTCCAAGAGCTGTTTAACGACAAATATTTTCCCGAGAGTATTCGTCACATGAAGGAGGTGGAGTTCATCAAATTGGAGCAGAATAATATGACTGTGTCGCAGTACGAGGCAAAATTTGCGGAGTTATCCCGGTTTGCGTCCCACCTGGTGGATAATGAAGAAAGAATGACGCGGATGTTTTTAAGAGGTTTGAAGCCGGAGATACGTCAACATCTTGTTTCTCATAAATTGTGTTTGTATTCAGATGTTGTAAATAGGGCTCAGTTGGTGGAGCGCGATAACGAGACAACGTAGCCAAAAGAGAGCAGCCGACAAAATGATAATACTAGTGAAAGCAGTCATCGAAGCGGTGACAACAAGCGTGGAGGGAATCAACAGGCCAGAAATGGTAACCACTTCGGTGGTAATCAGGGCCAAAATAATAAGAATGGACATTTCAAGAAGAGGAGATTCAACAATGATGGAAAGACGTCAGCACCAGCACCTGTCGTTAAGGAAGGAGAACGATCACCTATCATATGTTTCAAATGCGGAGGGGAGGGGCACATCAGTCCAAACTGCGCGATGCCGTCCAAAGCATGTTATAATTGTGGAAGAGAAGGTCATTTAGCCCGATTTTGTCGTTCACCGAAGACAAGTTCAGATAGGATGGAGGCACCAAAGACCGTCCCAGAAAAGCCAAAGCCAGTAGTTTAAGAGAGAGTATTTTTTTTTCGTGACGAGGAACCTGAATAAAATTATCACGGGTATGTTAGTCATAAACTCTTGCGAAGTCTATACCGTGTTAGATACCGGTTCTACTCACTCTTTTATTTCACCTAGTTGTGTTAAATGTTTGAAGTTAACTCCGGAGAACTTAGACTTTGATATGTCTATTTAAACTCAGTTGGGAGAAACCTTCGTTACCTCTACTATTTATAAATCTTGTTCAAATCAACACTTTCACGTTACCTGTCGATCTTATCTCTTTGAAAATACTTGCCTTTGATGTGATTTTTTTGAAACGATTGGTTCACTACTTATCATGCTTCTCGTAAGGTTGTTAGCTTTCATATTCCTAACCAACCTGTTATGCAAATTCAAAGTAACCAAACCACTAAAGTCAATCATTGTCATATCAAGCCATAAGTAAAAATCCCCGTTCCTTTCGCTGTTGACTTCCTGGTGTGGAATGCACCGAAGCTAGACTTTCCGTAGGAGACGTTGTAAATGATGATGGCAAGTTGATAGGTATCAATGTGACGTGTTATCCAAGTCTTGGATGAGGGTCACAGTTTTGAACGATATTTCTATTGTTAATAAATTTCTTGACGTATTCTTGAAGACTTCTTAGCCTACCCCAGAGCGTAAAATTGAATTTTGTATTGACCCCAGTACAAAACCTATTTCTTAAACCCTCAAATATTTCTTCAACTAAAACGAACGTATTATGCGCCAAAGACGTTGGCTCGAGCTGTTGAAGATTACGATCGTACCATTCAATAACATCGTGGAAAAGTGAACGTGGTAGCTGACGCGTTGTGTAGAAGATCGTATACGGTTACAAGTGTGAATATTCGAACCCACGTGAAGATAACGAATATACGATTAAAATCGACTTTAATCGATAAAGTTAAAGCCGCTCAAGCTACATACTAAGAGCTGATAAATGTGAAGAAGAAGGTTCAAGAGGGCGTTATTCTAGAAGCAAGAATCGACGAAGAGAGGAAATCTCAACTCTCGATTTAATTGGCCCATTTGAAATCCTCGATGAAGTAGGAACTGTGGCCTATAGACTCGTTTTACCGCCAAGTATGTTGCGTGTTCAGAATATTTTTTTTTACGTATCGATGTTCCGTAAATATGTGGACGACCCGAACCGCATTATTAATTTAAAACCGGACGAAATAGCGAAAGATTTAACGTATGAGGAGATACGTGTTAACATCTTGGATAAGAAGGATCATATTCGATGCTTAAAGGTTATACCTCAAGAGTTAGAATTTGAAGTGAAGTCAAGGTATCCTCACATGTTCGGCATACCAAGTACGTACGTAAATTTCGAGGGCGAAATTCTATAAGGAGGGGAGATTGTGAAACCCCAGATTTTATGAATAAATATTTAATTTTTCTCGAAATAATTTTTTTTATATTAATGTGTGGATTTGATATAATAGTTATGGGTAGTATTTATAAATTTTGCAAAGTATGCAAGTTGTCATATTATATTCGATTGGTCGGAGAATATTCTTTTTGTCGGGGAATATCCGTACAGCGGTACAATTATTGGTGGACCCCACAACGGAATTATTGTCGGATTGAGAAAACGACAAAAATACTTTATGAAAATAACGGCGGAAGTTTTACCGTTGATACTGTTGAACTACTCGGTAGTAAAAGTACAGTAATACGTGTGGTTGCATAGTAGCACACAGTATTAATTATTAATGCTTATGTGAGAAGTCACTCAGTTTGATTCCATTATTGTCAGTTAATAATATGAATTATTTAGCGATAATGACGTTTTGTTTTATTCGTATTATTAACGTAATAAAACAGAAACATCTTTTTATATAAAACAGAATACTTTATTAAAGTTATTCTATAAATAGAATATATTATATTTTATTTAAAAGATTTTTCTTTAAATATGGACCATCAGATTAAAGTAATCAATCTGGACCGTTCATGGATTAGTTACTATGCATTCCATTTTCCTATAAATAGAAGCTCATTCCTTCATTATTTTCTTACGAATTCACTGAACTCTAGAGAGAGAAACTATAGAGAGAGATTATATAGAGATAGAAGAAAAGTTTTCTGCTACTTCACTACTCTTATATCCAGTTCTTTTACGGTAAGGGGTGTTATTCTTTCTTATTCATGAAGAGAACTGTTGTTATTCCATTTCTTATTATTCTGTTGGAATAACCTGTATACGTGGTCTACCCTATACTTGGTGATATTCTTCTATTATTCTGTTGGAACATCCTGTCTGTGTGTTTTACACCGGACCTGGTTCCGTTTTTATTATTATTATTCTGTTGGAACATCCTGTCTGTGTGTTTTACACCGGACCTGGTTCCGTTTTTATTATTATTCTGTTGGAACATCCTGTCTGTGTGTTTTACACCGGACCTGGTTCCATTATTTATTATTCTGTCGGAATATCCTGTCTGTGTGTTTTACACCGGACCTGGTTTCATTATTTATTATTCTGTCGGAATATCCTGTCTGTGTGTTTTACACCGGACCTGGTTCTATTATTTATTATTCTGTCGGAATATCCTGTCTGTGCGTTTACGCCGGACCTGGTTCCATTATTTATTATTCTGTTGGAATAACCTGTCTGTGCGGTCTATCGCATGCATGGTGATTTCTTTTGTTATTCCATTCTTTATTGTACTCAGTTGGTTAAGTTTTGACTTCTATACTCCATGAAATTTGTGGAATATCCTTGATAATTGCGGTTCATCCAGTATCTTTTCATGAAAATATTCTTCTAAGTATTCTTGAATTTTACTCCACAAAGCAATATCATGTTGACAATTTGGACGTTGTTAATTCTTGGATAAATTAATTCTTGAACTTGTTTTATTGAATTCTTATATCATTGTCATCATCCTCATGTTTATAAAATGTTGAAAGTCATCTGTGGCCTGTAGTGCATAGATGGACTTGGTATGATTATGACCAGGGATTATTCGGTGTAATCATGACCGTAATGTTACAAATGATGTGGTAAAAGTCCTCATTGGCCCGTAGTGCATTGATGGACAGTTGTTGGCATGATCATGACCATTAATGAATATACGAATATCCTTGGCCGTAGTGCAGGGGTGATTCGATGATGTGAATTATTTTATTAAGCTGAGTCTCAGCGATCACAGTGTTGGAAAATCTTTTAAATCATAAAAGATAGTAGAGTTTATTTTCTACTTGACTCTTTTAATGGATTGCTTGTTCCGCTGCAGTTAAACTTGATGTCTATTATATTTTATCAGTTTAACATTGTTGAAGGCTAATGATAATTTATTCTGCATTATCTTAGTCATGATATTTCTTACTGGGCTAGTTGAGCTCACCCTTTCTTTCACTGTTCTCTTCAGGAAATGAGAACGTAGCTGGGGCAAGTCGGGGAACGGAGTGATGGTCCGAATGATAATATTAGTTAGTAGTCCTCACTATTCTATGTAATGGTGTGTTAATAAATGTAATGAGGACTCCTTTTGAGTATGAATACTTTCTAGAAGATAATATTTGTATTCAAACTCACAGTTTATGTTTTGTCGTATTGTACACGACAGTTGTATTAGTAAGTTGTATTTGTATTATGTACTTTGTATCTGACGACCCAAGATGGGTGATGTTTACCTAATTTTGGGGGCGTCACAATTATGTTTAAATTAATGACTTTCATCAGTGTTGATTATATGATTTGAAAAATGTATATATCAAAATTTCATTTAATATTTTAGAATTATTTATAGTTATTAATATTGTTAAGGTTTTCAAATTTCTTTTTCTTTATTCTAAAATTCAGATAATACAATGTTAAACAATGACACTGTGTTTACTAAATTATAAAATTGATGGGGAAAAAAAAGAAATAGATTGGAAACTTCAGCTTTTTTTTTTCTTTTTTTTATTTTACTGGGTTTTTTGATGAATAGAAAGTATAAGAAATATTTTCTTTTTAAATTAAAAATATTTTCTTTTTTAAATTAAAAAGCTTGGTCATTTTTCTTATCAAATTAATTTTAAAAGTCAATAATAATCTTATATTTTGGAACAAAAGAAATATTTTAAATGTAAAACTTAAATTTTTTTTTACAAACTCAATAACAATATGAAAGAAAAAAAAACTAATAATCTATTTTAGGAACAATTACATTTTCTATTATATTTTTAAAACTTATTACAACAATAGTGCACTCATAAAATATTTACACAATTTATGCATTTAAAATTTTATTTACAAAATTAGTCCCTTTAATTCAGTTGAGTGTTTTAATTTAACACTTTCTCTCTCCTCCCTATTACATTTTTAAAACTTATTACAATAATAGTGCACTCATAAAATATTTACACAATTTATGCATTTAAAATTTTATTTACAAAATTAGTGCATTCTTATCCCTTTAATTTAGTTGAGTGTTTTAATTTAACACTTTCTCTCTCCTCCCTTTTACCCACTTTGCCGAACAACATAATTGCCTCATTAAAATTTTCATTCCATATATAACCAGCAATCATCGCACTATAAGAAACATCATTTCTGCATTGAATCAAACACTTTGCTAGCTTCATCAATATATCCATTACTGCAATACGCACTTAGCAAACTAGTATAACAAAACACATTCCTACATAAGCTTCCATCAAATATTTGACGAGCTAATTGAATTTCTCCAAACTGGGAATACATACATATAAATAATTTATAAAGTACTGTCGGACCCCCTCACCCAATCCACATCCACATCTGCGATTTTTTCATAGTACAGTTGCTGCGATTTTTTCATAATACAGTTGGTAGCCAAACATTCATACTAAGGTAACCAATTCAGTGTTATTATGTTACTAATTTATTTTTAAAAAATCTATTATAGATTTTTTTATTTAATAGTACAGTTAGTAGCCAATACTTTATACAAATGTAACCAATTCAGTTTTATTAGGCTACCAATTAATTAAAAAAAATCAATTGTAGATTTTTTTTATATAATGCAGTTGGTAGCCAAACCTTAATACAAAGGTAACTAATTCAGTTTTATTGGGTTACCAATTAATTATAAAAAATTTATTATAAATTTTTTTTATAGTGCAGTTGGTAGTTAAACCTTAATACAAATGTAACCAATAAAAACTAAAATTATTACCTTTGTATGAAAGTTTTGGTTACCAAGTGCATTGAAATTTATCTTGGTTATCCACAAAAACTAAAATGGTTACCTTTGTATAAATGTTTGGCTACCAACTGCACTAAAATTGTTTGACTACAAATCAGTGTCCCAATTAAAAAATTATTCCTGTATGCATCAAAAGGCAACCCTCTCCTCTACAACAATGCCATCAGAGTCTTATGCAATGCCAATACCTCCGAAGGCTTCCCACAAAAAGATGTCACCCTCCTAGAAATCCATCACCTTGATGGCACCATAAACCTCAAACTCCGTTCCCTTCCCCATCCCACCAAATCACGACCAAATCTCGCCTTCTTTGCCGGCGGCAACCTTCGTATAATGGCAGTTGTGGCCATAATGGATGAGGAGATCGGCGTCCATGGCGGCTACATCTTCAAGATCTACAGATCTACATATTCTTCAAGGTGTGGAAGCGGCGGCGACGACGAAGGAGGAAGAAGAAGAAGAAGAAGAAGAAGAAGACTTACAAGATCGGCGGCGATGGTGAATGAGACGGCGAAGGAGGAGGACCGCATAAAGTAGAGTAGTTTTCTCTTTGAATCAAGGTATTTCTATTTTTGTTGGTTTGAGTTCTGTGACGTGTATTGCACTACTATTGATATTATTACATATTATTACATTATTATTGTAATTATTTAATTGATGCACTATTTTTGTAATATCTTTCTTTTTATTGTATATTTATGTAAAGGACCCTTTATTTTATACTACAATTTAAGTTTTCTACTATCCCATCGGCCCATCCCCACAAGGGCCAAGGCCCAGAATCAAAAAAGAAGGGAAGAAATGGAGGGTATATTAGTAAATACGACAAATTCTTATAAAATTGCCGATGAAGAAACCCTAATCATCCCCTTTTAAACCCCGCATTGCAGAGTAGCGGCAGAGTTTCTCACATAGTGCATGGTAAGCAGGTAAATCCTCTCCCGTCAATATCTTCTTTGTTTGTTATAGGATTTTCATGTAGGAGGCCTCTAGAGTAGCCATATGAATTATTTGGAGTTTCATATATTGGCTTAGTTATGAGGCTGATACTGATAATTGGATCCGGAACGTATATTTTTACTGCTGGATCTCATTGCTGTGGCATCTTGAAGGGATTGTTTGTTTGACCCATCAATTTTCCCCCAAGCAGCCTTAGACATACATGTATACATACGCACACACATATATGTGTATGCGTTTGAATTTGAATTTAGATAAGAATAAATTGCCCTCGAATAACCGGAATGGTTTGCAATTAAGCAAAATTGCTTTTCGGTTCAGACAAGGGCGCACATTAAGAGAGTCAAGTGGGTCAGTTATTTGATCTGATCTTGAGCCCTCTCATCTGAATTAATTATTTTAGGGTATGGGACTTGCTTTTATTGGCTACGTTCCTTTCTGATAATGATTCAGATTACATTTTATTTTTTATTTTTTCTCCCAATTGATTTGTTACTCTTTTTTTAAAAAAATATTTAATATTTTTGAAATTTTATTCTACTTAGATTTGATGTTTTGGATTATTTTTGTAAAATGTTTGTGAAATTTGGAAAAAGAGCTGAATAATATTATGTTGGTGGTTAGTTAAGCAGTACCATGAAGCATAGCATATGCGTATGCAGCAGTGAGATGGTGACCTCAAATCAAATTATATTATATGTATGTATATATACACACACACACACGGAGCAGATTTAAAGCAGAACGCTTAAATGATATAACTCCTTAAATAGCAGAACTACCGTGTTTTTTTTATTTCTCTCTCCTCACTCGCTTACTGTAACAAACTGATAGGGATCAGCTGTTACAAGGCTTCCTATACTGCAGTTTACAGCAAAGTAAGCACAGAAAGGAAGAAATAGTAAGAGGAAGGAGTAGAAATGGGGGAAGATAGGGATAGATTTGGAGATACTTTGAGAGAGGAAAGTGATAATCAATTGTATTTCATGCCCATTTCACACCATGAGCTCACTACATATACTCCAAATTACAATATCCTAGATTTGCTCCACTTCAACCATGTGAATGCTAACAGAGTAACATGCAGAAGAAATGAAGAAGAATGGAAAATACTACCTTACCCTTAATTAATAAAAACAAAAGACATTATTGACCCTTCTAACCAACTTAGCCACCTTACAGTGTACTCCCCATAAAAACAACCTTGTCCTCAAGGTTGGAAGTGGAAAAATTTCTTGTGTATTTCATTCTAGTTTTCTTAAGTTGCTTCATAAGGCAAGGTGTTGGACCACTGTACTAGTACTTCAACTGAGGTTGCATTGTTCTTTTTAATCATCTTTCTGTCCAGAATGGCCACAGGCTCCACCAAAAATTGACCATGGTCATTTAACTCAGGAAGAACTGCAGTAGTGTACTTAGAACTGATCTTTTTCTTCAAAAGGGACACATGAAAGACAGGATGAACCTTAGCTGGAGCTGGTAATCTGAGCCTATAGGCTACCTTTCCCACCTTTTCTGTAATCTGATAGGGACCAAAATATTTTGGAAGAAGCTTTCCAAACTTAGTTTGAGTGATAGTAGTTTGCTTGTAAGGCTTGATCATTAAGTACACCCAATCTCTTACAAGAAAGGTCCTTTCACCTCTTGCTTTGTCTGCATAAGTCTGCATAAGTCTTCATTCTGGACTGAGCTGATGTTAGATTTTTCTTAAGTAGCTGCAATTGTTGAGTTCTTTCCCTGCAGAATGACTTGGTAGTAGGATCCTTAATTTGGCCATATTGATGGAAGTTGAGATGAGGAGGCTTGTAACCATATAATGCTTCAAAAGGGGTCATCTTAAGCCCACTGTGGTAGTGAGAATTGTACCAAAACTCAGCTAGTGGTAACCAAGTAGACCAATTATTAGGCCTGTTAGCAGTCATGCATCTTAGATAACTTTCTAGCACCTGATTAAGCCTCTCAGTCTGGCCATCAGTTTGGGGGTGGTATGAAGTGCTTAGATGAAGTTTAGTTCCTACTAGTTTAAATAGAGATTGCCAAAACAGATTGATGAAAATTTTATCTCTATCAGACACAATAGTTGAAGGGAATCCATGTAATTTGTAAATCTGATCAATGTATACTTGGGGCAAATCTGCAGCAGAAAAAGGATGATGGAGAGGAATGAAGTGTCCATATTTGGTTAATCTATCAACCACTACCCATATGACTGATTGCCCTTTAGATTTTGGCAGACCTTAAATAAAATCCATGGATATATCATCCCATGGTTTGTCTGGAATAGGCAAGGGCTGCAGTAATCCTGGGGAAGCTACATTTTCATGCTTGTTTTGTTGGCAGACATCACAACCTTTTACATACTGGATAACATCACTCATAGTAGACCAAAAAAATACTTACTAATCCTCTCATATGTTCCGGTGATACCAGAATGACCCCCAACAGGAGACTCATGAAATTCAGATAAAAGCTTGGCCCTTAATGCATCATTTGGACCAACTACCAACTTCCCTTGAAACTTTAATCTTCCATTCTGAAAGCAGTAACCTGGTAAGGATTGAGGGTCTAACTGGAGGTGCAATATAAGATCCTTAAGCCCTTGGTCAGAATCCCAAGAGTGCACAATTTCCATTATCCACTGAGGAGTACAAGTAGATAGTGCTGAGCAGCTTAGTTCCGGACCAGGTACCTGTCTTGATAAGCAGTCTGCTGCTAAATTTTCTTTCCCCTTTTTATACACAATTTCATAATCTAAACCCATCAATTTGGTTATCCACTTTTGTTGGTTAGTGGTGGTGATCCTTTGATCAGGCAAATACTTGAGACTATGATCGGTTTTAATTAACACTTTATTTTCCAATAAGTAGTGCCTCCATTTATTGACAACATAAACTACAACCATTAATTCCTTCTCATGTGGACCATCCCAAATGTTTAGGTGATATAGCCTTGCTTAAGTAAGCTATAGGCCTACCTTGTTGCATCAAAACTGCTCCCAGCCCATAATAATAAGCATCAGTTTCTAAAGTAAATGGTAAATTGAAATTGGGCATAGCTAGGACATGTGCTTCCACCATAGCATCCTTCAAGGCTGGAAAAGCAGCAGTAGCATCCTCATTCCAATGATTTTTTTTTAAAGTAAATCAGTCAAAGGTTTGCTAATAAGGCCATAGTTCTTAATGGACCTTCTGTAGTAGCCAGTTAGGCCTAAGAAGCCCCTCAAACTCTTAATGTTCTGAGGCATTGGCCATTCTTTCATACAGCTGATCTTCTCAGGGTCAGTGGAGACTCCCTTCTGGGTGATAATGTGTCCAAGGTACTGGACCTGTTTTGTACCAAATAGGCACTTGCTCCTTTTTGCACATAAAGAGTTATCCTTGAGTAGCTGTAGAGTCATTTGCAGATGTTTAAGGTGTTCCTTATAGCTGGAACTATACACTAGGATGTTATCAAAGAAGATTAGGATGAACTTCCTCAAATAGGGCTTAAAAATTTGATTCATTAAGGATTGAAAAGTGGCTGGAGCATTAGTGAGCCCAAAAGGCATCACTAGGAATTCAAAATGCCCAGAGTGTATTCTAAAGGCAATTTTAGAAATATCTTGGGGGGGGGTGTACCTTAATTTGGTGATAACCTGACCTGATGTTCAACTTTGAGTACCATTTAGAGCCTTGCAATTCATCTAAGAGCTCATCAATGGCAGGAATGGGGAACTTATCTTTGACTGTCATCTCATTCAAAGATCTGTAATCTACACACATTCTCCATGTTCCATCTTGCTTCTTTACTAAAAGTACTGGAAAGGTATAAGGACTTGTACTTGGCTGAATTATTCCAGAAACCAACATTTCATTTACAATCTTCTCAATCTCTTCCTTCTGCACATGATGATATCTATATGGTCGAAGGTTAATTAGTTGGCTACCCTCTTTTAGATTGTGAGTTCTATTTGGTAGCAGCTCTTGTAACTCCTTAAATACCGCAGAGAAATTCTGCAACAAGGAGTCCAATTGGGAGCTATCCCTATTTTTCCCATCACTTGTGACTGCCCCCTGTTTGCTAGTAGGTTGGTCTTCATTATCTGGATTATTGGAGCTCATCCTAAAGAGGTACCCAAAATAACCATGTGTGGTTGTATTCAAAGCTTGTTGGAACTCTCCAGAAGACATTAGCTGAATGGTGGGAGTAGTTGAATCTGATTCACCTCTGAGCACAACTTCCTTGTCATCTTTGATGAATGACAATTGGAGATGATCAAAGTCAAAAGTAACTGGATTGAAGTGCTTGAGCCATTGCACCCCCATGACAGCATCTATTCTACCCAAGGGCAAGATCCTGAAATCAGTAATAAAGGACTCCCCTTGGGCTGACCATAACAACTGGTTGCATTCCTGCATACTTTCCACCTTAAACCCATTTGCTATCGAGATTGTCATAGGTTTAGTGTCTTGAGTAGGAGCCTTGATTCTCTTACCACTGTCAATCAATATCCTTAAACATTTTCCATTTGCCAATCCCAAAATCCGGATGGTGTTATTTACCCTGTGTCCAGACAAGGCATGTAATGTAATATGAGCCTCATGGATCTTACATTCTTTGTCATCCGTAGGTTTCTCCTCTTCACAGCACTTTCCCCCTTCACTGTCACAGTCCACTTGAGAAGGTAGCATCAAAAATGGGTGTGGTTTTTTGCATTGGTGACCCACAATGTAAGGCTCATCACAAGAATAACACAATTTCTTCCTCTTTTTTGCAATTTGTTCCCTAGTTAATCCTTTGATAGGCAAATTCTTCCCAAACTCCATATTATGCAAAGCAATATTAGTCACTCCAGGTATACCAGCTCCTACTGCTTTATTTCCCAACACAAAACTGGGTTTCTGTTGGTTACCAGGCATCCCCATTTTAAATCCCATTATGCTCCTTTTAACCCATGCTTTTAGCTTTGCTTCTTCAACTCTAGCCATCATAATCACCTCTTTGAGGGATTGCAACTGCAACTCCTGAATGCCCAACCTTATTTCCTCTTTAAGTCCCCCCAAGAAACAGTCCATAAAAAAGCTTCATTCAAAGAGGGGTTCCTAGTCAAGGACCAACCCTTTAATTCTTCAAACTTCTTCCTATACTCGTCCACAGTCCCCAACTGCTGAACATTTTTCAGTTCCCCTATAGGGTTCATTTGGTTCTCTGGACTGAACCTAGCAACAATCTCTTCCACAAACCCATCCCAAGTCAAATCTGGACCCCCTTGCACAAACCCAGCATACCATTCTTCAGCCTCCCCTTCCAAATTCATGGTGGCTAAGTAAAGTTTGTGATTATTAGGCACTGAATGGTGAGAAAACAGTTTATTGCATTTTCGGATCCATGACCTGGGATTACCACCATCAAATTTGGGAAATTCAAACTTGATTGATTTGAATATGCTAGGGGTACCCTTGTCATCCTGATTTAGATTTTCAAAAACCCCTAGAACTGAGCCAGCATGGATTTGTGAATTACCTGTGTTATTTGGAAGAGGTAGCCTAGCTGAGAGCAAAGCATCAAAACCCCTTATCATTTGCTCCATCTTCTGATTCAATCTCTCCTCATAATCCAACTTCAAACTGCTGACATAATCATCCAATTGGGTCTGCAACCTCTGGATGGAGTCAACCTGTTCACTGACAAAACCTTCCAAATCAGTGATTCTTTGTTTGCCCATGGTTGGAATTCGTTAGGGCTTTGATACCAATTTCTAACAAACTGATAGGGATCAATTGTTACAAGGCTTCCTATACTGCAGTTTACAGCAAAGTAAGCACAGAAAGGAAGAAATAGTAAGAGGAAGGAGTAGAAATGGGGGAAGACCGGGATAGATTTAGAGATATTTTGATAGAGGAAAATGATAATTAATTGTATTTCATGTTCATTTCACACCATGAGCTCACTACATATACTCCAAATTACATTATCCTAGATTTGCTCCACCTCAGCCATGTGACTGCTAACAGAGTAACATGCAGAAGAAATGAAGAAGAATGGAAAATACTACCTTACCCTTAATTAATAAAAACAAAATACATTATTGACCCTTCTAACCAACTTAGCCACCTTACACTTACTCGGCAGAGTTTTCCAAATCTGAAGACACGCCAAAATGCTTCCTTCTCCAAATCTTCACAAAACGAAGCCCTAGGATCTCCACTTCCAATCTCCACTTCCAATTGGTAAACCCTAGAACGAAGAATCTCCACTTTGAATCGGTAAGCCCTGGAACAAAGAACCCTCTTTGAATCTCCAATTCTGTGTGTGTGATTTTGACCCTTTTAATTCTGCAATTTGAAAATGCTTGAATAAAGATCTGTTGACCCTTGATCTGTTTGAATAAAAATATTTGTATCTTTGTTTAACAAAATATTTGTGTACTTGTATTGAATAATGGCCTTTTAATTTACCGACTATGTCAAAAATAATTTTAATGTTCTTGATAATTATAGTTATTCTCTTATAAAAATTGTTATTGTTATTATTATTATTATTAGGCAAAATATTAATATCTAATACAGTGATATTGATATCTATCTATACAGTGATATTGATATCTATCTATATTATTAAGGGTAAGGGTGTAAACGAACCGAATCGATCCGAATATTGAGTTGCTCAGATTTGGTTCACAAAATTTATCGAGTATAAAATAAGGTTTGATTGAGGCTCATTTAGCTACCGAGTCAAGCACGATTTCGAATCGAGTCCAAGCAGTTTGAACATTTCGAACGAATATGATTCGAGTATCAATAGAAAATTACAATTTGAGGAGGTTTGAGTAATTTATCGAACTTTAAAATATGCTCATATTTGACTCATTTATATTTCGAGTCGAGCTCAAATCAAACTTTTAGTCGAGCGAGTACAAATTGAGCCCGAACTGTTTACTCATTTTACAGTCTTAATTAAGAGAGAGCAAAGTAGTTGGACTCTTTTGGTGTCTTCACCTTAAAATTCTAATTGTATCTTATTTTTCAAGCCTAAAATTTTTAATTTCAATACAAGTAAGCCATTATTCAATACAAGTAAGCAAATATCTTTTTTTTCCTTGGTAAATATATTTTAAAATTGAGTTGTAATACAGTAATACTGTTGGTTAAAGACGGAAAAAGAAAGAAAGAAAGAAAGAAAGAAAGAAAGAAAAAACAAGTCCGCTTACCAAATATACCTTTTTGTTGTTGGGTGCAACCAAACAAAACCTTAGTCACCCTTTCCGTGGTTTAGAAACCCTAATTTATATCCATCCTATAAATACCCAGCAACACAGTTAATTAGGTACCTAGTTGCGACTTGCGAGGCTGTGCCTCCTACATTCTTATCTTCAGCGTTCTTGTAGGTTTTATTTTGTATTTATTTTCTTTAGATTTTGAAATAATCATAGAGATCGCTGTGATGACTCAATGAAATTCAAGCTCAACAGACCAGAATTCAGGTTTCTCTATTTTGTGAGAACTTTGCGTGTCGATAACCCCGCTGATCTGAGCGATCTCTAATTTTCCTCTTCTATTCGTACATGTATGTTTATTTGTGTGATATTGTGTTTTTAATTAATTTATGTTTCTTGTTAATGGGAAATAATGGGAAATGAAGATTGTGATGACGATAGCTAAGCTCCCTCTTCTTAATTTAAAGTTGAGGACACTCGCTGGCAGAATCGAACCAATATAACAACGCCACTACCGAGTAATCTATTTCCCCAACTTTAGATTTTACTAATTGTTTAGTTATGTTTAATCCCTTGAGTTGAATAGAAATGTTGATGAGGATGAAGCAATAGTTCAAATAATCCAACACTTGGACTGAGAAATTCAAATTTCAAGTAAAGATAATGAGTTTTTTTCTGAATTGTATGCATGTATTTTATTTCATCCCTCAGGTTTAACTCCAACTTTTCTTTCGTTTCAGAAGTAAGAAATACGCCTTTTGTAAATCAATTTGTTTTTTTTTTCTTTTTAAATATCTTCCTTGGTTGTGTAACTGGACCTTTGAGTTTTAATGAACTAAACTAATCATCAGGTGATGAAAATTCTTAACTAGTAATTTATATTGTATTTTCATTCATTTGATATGCAAAGTATCAAAATGGAGGCTTCAGAGCCTTCATCTTTTTCTGCAATTATTATTATCTTTTCTTCAATTATTTGTAGTATTTGTTTCTTTGGAGCTATTGGGCCAGCGTATTTACCCATTACATATGTTTTATGTTAATGTGATTTTAATTTGCGGAATTGGCTTCTACTCCTTCCGTTTGTTTTAGATAAATATTTTTATTTCTGAATATAAGTATTGAAATTTGAAAATTTTAAGTAAGTATTAATTACTTAGTTTTTTATATTATTTTAACACTCGTTTTTGAGTTTTGGACAGAAAAGAAAAGAATAGAAAACTTAAATTAAAATAGAAAAAAAATAGAAAATGACTTGTAAAAATTGTTATTATTATTAGGCAAAATATTAATATCTAATACAATGATATTGATATCTATCTATATTATTAAGGGAGAGCAAAGTAGTTGGACTCTTTTGGTGTCTTCACCTTAAAGTTCTAATTATATCTTATTTCTCAAACTTAAAATAGTAAGCCATTATTCAATACAAGTAAACAAATATCTTTTTTTCCCTTGGTAAATGGTTCTATTTGATATAATTTGTTAAAAAAATTTATTTCGATTGTGATTTTTCTTTTATGTTCATTCAAACTCTTATGATTGATTCAACAAGTAGGATGGAGAGATTATGTAACATTGAGGTAAAAGTTGGGAAAACATAGTGTTATGTTCTCTGCTGCTATGGTTAAAATAAGTAAAATAATCTGGTAGTTAGGTTGGCTGTTAGTGTTTAATCATTCCTTCTAACATATAACAGGTTGCCTTCTTTCTATTAGGTTGACTGACTGTATGCATTTCCCATTTAAACTTTCTGAGATGGCTTGTCTGCTTTGTGATAATAAGGGAAAGGCTAAATTCTTGACCCTTTTCAGTGCAAATTCTGTTATGGGAATATTCAGGACAATTTAACTGATTTTGAATCTTTCGACTCCAAAAAAAATGAAAGAATGGTAAATCTGAATTTCCAAGTATTTGGAATTTCTAGACGAACTTTTTGGGAGCTCATCAGACGAGCTGACTATTGTTATTGTCAATGGCAAAAATGAAAAAGCTGAAAAATCAATAGTTGGTGGCAAAAATTGAGGAGAGATGAAATTGAACAATGAAAGACTAAAAAAAAAAGTAGTGTACTCGGTATTTCTTTTCCCTTTCATGTTGTGGTTTTTGTTGTTTGTAATGAAGTTGTATCGCTTTGTAATGAAATTCTTTAATGCAATGAAGTTGTAGTTGTCTTGACTGCTAGTTGTTTTTGTAATGTAATGAAGTTATTTAATGTAATGAAGTTGTAGCTTTTTTTTTTTTTTTTGCAAGGAGATGTTTCATTTTCATGGCATATGTTTTGTCCTGGGCATAATGTTTATGTAGACAAAGAGCTAGAGAAAGACTCGCTTGGTTCATTCAGTTCAGAGGGGATAAGAGAGAAAAGTTGTTCCTTGAGTTTGAAGGGATAAGACGTTGTAGGAATGTATGGATGAATGGCTTTAGAAAGAGCAAAGACCATGATTCTAAAAACAAAACAAAATAAAAATAAAAATGATAACTCAAAAGCAGTTAAGTTTAATATCCAGTTATGGCTACTCTGTTCCCAACCCATCACCCTTTTGGTATTCCAGTAGTTTTTCTTTTGATTAATTCCCCTTGAACTGTGTTGACTAGTGTATCCGAAAACAGTCTGAACCTACTACACGGGTATGGAAATAAGATGGTGCGATGACCTATAAATTAATTAATTTCACCCTCGTTATTAATGATTGAACAATCTGAAAAATTAACAAGCAGAGCCATAATTGTTCATATTTTGAAATTTTGTCTATCCAACCTCAAATAAATATGAAAATAACCTTATGTACAATTGGTATTTCACAAGAGACCACTTCTGTTCACAAGAACAAACTATAGATCTAAAAACAATATTGAAATGCATAAATAAACAAATAATGAGCACCAACGTAAATATTACCTGATATCTCCAACCTCCAAGTTGCATTTTGAGAATCCAAAATACAAAAACACTTTGCTATAAAAATTATAAAATCTCAATTCAATCAGTACAAAGACATGACAATCTTACAATTAACATCAATAAAAGAAAGCAAAGCAGCGCAACTACATATGCAGAATTTCAAATATCTAAGAGAAGCAAGTTAACTGTACAGAGGCCAATCCGTCCAGGCCCCAGAAACATGCCCATTCTCGCAAATTACCATCCCCCTTTTTGTATGGTAAATGAAAGGAATGAAATAGTAGTTGGAAGTGTAATGACCACAAAGAGAATACACAAGACACATGCATTTATTTACAAACAGCCAAGAGTGTTTACAAAGATCCGCCACTTTGCTAGTGGAAAATAACTGAAACCACAACAATATTTAAGAGCATTACAAAAACAAGACTTGCAACATTAGATTTACAATCATAACAATTCTTTTAAGTAATACTTGGTCTAATTATGCACTCATCCAGATGTTCACCAAAACCAAAACACATGCAACTACGTATTTCTCATACTATGAACACTAAAAAGAGAAGCCTAAAATACTAGGGGAACATCAAAAGCACCACTTTTTTAGCCAAAATTATTCAAAAAGACAGAAACAACCACTATATTAACCACCACCACCAGCAGATCCATATTTTTTGCCCAATACTACAAGTTGCAATTTGTCATAACCAGCAAGCACACCAGCACTTGCAACAGCACGAAGAATGTTTGCTCCAGCACCCTTGAAGAGTGACTTGGGTCCTTCATTCTTCAGAATCTGCTGGAATGCATCCAGGGAGCTATTGTATTAGGAATCTTGAAGAATTACAACCAAAATGCCAAGCACTTGTAATAAAGAAACAACATAGTAATAGAGAAAATGACATGAAAATACAGGTAAACCAACTGGGAACCTCGAAATTGAATTCAATCATCATATCATATTTAAATTCAGTAAAAGAGCTCAATAAACATGCAACAAATAAGACAATCAGGCTAGCTTTTAGCAACATCCGAAATCAAAAATGATATTTAACAAAAGAATAAAAACATCCCATGTCAACAAGAAACGCCAAAGTCAAGCACAAAAGTGAAAACATAACATAGACCAAGGCAACAAATTTTAGGAACAACCCATGGGGATGCAGGGTTTTGTACTCTTGATATCATTTTTCAAATTACAGAATTAAAAGGGTCAAAAAAAGATAAAAAACCATTTACCAAGGGAAAAAAAGATATTTGCTTACTTGTATTGAATAATGTCTTACTTGTATTGAAATTAAAAATTTTAGGTTTGAAAAATAAGATACAATTAGAATTTTAAGGTGAAGACACCAAAAGAGTCCAACTACTTTGCTCTCCCTTAATAATATAGATAGATGTCAATATCACTGTATTAGATATTAATATTTTGCCTAATAATAATAATAATAATAACAATTTTTTATCATAAATTTAAAATTAAGAATACGAAAGAGAATAACTGTAATTATCAAGAACATTAAAATTATTTTTGACATAATCGGTAAATTAAAAGGCCATTATTCAATACAAGTAAGCAAATATTTTGTTAAACAAAGATACAAATATTTTTATTATCAAGGGTCAACATATCTTTATTCAAGCATTTTCAAATTGCAGAATTAAAAGGGTCAAAATCATACACACAGAATTGGAGATTCAAAGAGGGTTCTTCGTTCAAGGGCTTATCAATTCGAAGTGGAGATTCTTCGTTCTAGGGTTTACCGATTCGAAGTGGAGATTATTCGTTCGAAGTGGAGATTCTTCGTTCCAATCCTAGGGCTTCGTTTTGTGAAGATTGGGAGAAGGAAGCAGTCTAGCGTGTCTTTAGATTTGGAGAAGTCTGCCGAGTAAGCGAGTGAGGAGAGAGAAATAAAAAAAACACGGAAGCCTTTAAATAGTTATGCTATTTAAGGTGTTATATCATTTAAGCATTCTGCTTTTGATCTGCTCCGTATATATATATATATATATATATATATATATATATATATATATATATATAGGACATCTTACCATGCGAGTTCTTTTTCATCTTGAGCTCCAATTTATTGATAATATTTGGTTGAAATTTAATGAAATGATCGACTTATCGTCTTATTGAAACAACATCAACCTTTCCTAACCATCTGGTTAAAAACCATCTCACTGCTGCATACCAACATAATATTATTATAAACTTCTGATTAGGGGCAAAATTTCAATTTATAATTGTTTAATTTGGGAGCAAGTCTTTGCTTGCGTTAGGGGAGTAAAGAAATAATTGATTGAAAGTTCAACGACTTTAATGCATTGAACGTTTAAACTATTGTTTAATGCCAAAATTTAACGGGAAGAGATGGTGTAGAAACAATCAAGTTTATCCGGTGCTCTAAAAATTACAAGGCATACTTAGGCAGGCTGTAGAACATTTTCTTAGGCAAACTAAGGGGGTGTTTGATAAAAACTGAATGAATCTGAATGATTTGAATTTGAATCTAAATGAAAAAAGTTGTTTGATAATTGGCATGTCTAAAACATGTGAATGACAAAATTTTATTATCTCCCTCTGAAAAAATTCAAAATTGTTGTAAATTTATTTAATATTACTTAATATAATAGTTCATATTTTTTTTACTTCATTCAGCTGCTAATTCAGCCATTCAGCTAAAAAAATCTGACTTAGCTATTCAACTAGTTCATCTTACCGATTCAGCCATTCAGACCAAAACAAACGCACTGACCGATACAGCCATTCAGATTCAGCTTCATTCAGCTCTAAACAAACACCCCCTAAGCATTTTCTTGAACTGTCTTATTTTTTATTTCAAATTTAGGCATTAGAGAACACGCTTAACGCCTAGGCCTAGGTGGGAATTAAACAAATCCAGGCCTGGATTTTCTCTGTTAATTTTGTATACTACCTTCGTCCAAAAATGGAAATCCCATAGGATCAATCAAACATTCTATCAGATGACCCAAAAAAGAAAAAGGAAAACACATGAACATAGTATTCCTTAAAGGAAATGCACATTGGGTAAGAAAAAGTCCAACTACTAGTAAAAGTTGCGATCGCAAAGTTTTAACTGCACAAACCAGATGCATCAAAACCAAAATTTCATTGCTCTCTCTCAGATGATCAACAGTATAGAATGAGGGTGTTTGTAAGATATAGTTGCAGGGTATACAAAAAAGATAGTTGCCCTAAATTTACATGCTTTTGACTACGTTCTTTCCCCTTTTCTCCCCTTCCCCCTCCCCCCCCCCCCCCCCCCCCCCCACAAAAAAAATGCAACTCAAAAACTACATCAGCTTCAGCTATCATCAGTGGCAATTAAATTTTAGAATTAGACATAATTTGTAAGCCAACAAAAACGAAAAGATTAGAAAATAACCTGTATATGGATGGGAGTGAGAAGACCCTGATGGATGCGAGGGAGGGGGGAGCAGGGTCAAAGTAGTCATCTTTATATATATATATATATATATATATATATATATATATATATTCCGATAGGAGAAACTCAACCCTCTCATATAGTCTTTGATGCAAATCTGCAGGCCACCTTAGGATGAAGATCTACACAACGAGGTTTTACCTAACGAGACAGAAGCCAGGGAAGAAGCCCAAACACGGGCATTCTTTGCACCGCGAAGGAAGTTACTGGTTTTCCATAGTTTCAACTTGGTCCCAATCATCTTTAAATCGATCATCTGAAGGACACGTCCCAATATTTGGCTCGTCTCTCAAAATATCTTCAAGTTCAAATGTGGTCCATATGACACCCACAAAGCTTTCAAGTGTAATAAGACTTCGGGGAAAATATATATGAATCCGATTAAACAAAGAAATAACAGAGAGACTACCAAGTAAGGTTCCCTTCTTAAAATCTCATTCGGTGATGAACCTACCCACGATTGCATAACAAAATCTCTGCTGCTTCCAAAATTGACAGGTTGCTCCATAGCAACATAATGGACTGGCTCCCATCCTAAAAATTTTAGCAATCAGTTGAAGAAAAGTCAATTAGTCATATTAATCTCAATTTCTCAAGGCTTCATCTGTAAGTAGGGAGCTATGAAAGACACAAAATACATTAGCGAATAAAGGGAAACGATTAAACACAACATTAGGCCAAGAAAAAGTTGCGCTAATGCGTATTTGGCAGGTGTTGCAGCCTCAGTCCTTGACACTTTAAATAAGAGATGCTAAAAGAATATGTACATTTATAAAGATTAGTAGCTAATCAATTACCTGTTGTTTTCCTATAGAATCTTATAAGGGAGGGGAGATCTTTTGCATTGTGAAATCGCATTATTGACGTCTGCTTCACCATTAATATCGTGGGAAAACTATGTACCCCATACCTCAAAAGTATGCTGCAATATGCCACAAAAAGCAGACGAGAATAGGTCAGTAAAGTATCAAAGAGAGACAAATTCAATAAGACTGAGATATTATCGTTTAGCATTTCAGCAGTAATTGTTATTGGAAGCAGAAATCAAGAAATTTCTCTTTTCGAAATAAAATATGTATTACAGCAGTACAGCATGCAGTCAAGTTGGTTTATGAGAATAAAAAGGAAGCTGCTTTAGCAAGAAAACACAAAAAGTTTAACAACCACCCTAAACAGTTGGAACATAGTCCCCAATGTGTAGTTTGGTGGCTCATAAGTCATAACCACCCCCAAGTTATTAAAAGTACAAATAATAAAGAAAATAAAGAACAATTGGAGTAAAATAACTAGTATTGTAACATTGCTCTTGAAAAAGAATGCGTCAGAGGCTTCTTCTAAAACCAACCAAATATAAGAGAACTAAAAAAATATGAATTACAAGGTGGGTAAAGAAAATGAAAGAGTGAACAGATCACCTTGGCACCACTGAGGATTCTTCAACTGCCAAATGGTTAATTTGAGGAAACATGGAACTCAAGACTTCGAATGTCGAGACAACATTGTGTGAGAACGGACACCAGGAAGCATAAAAGAGTACAGAAGTGTATGCATTTGCTCCTTTGGAACTCAATGTTCTGTCAAGTAAGTCACCGCCCACCTAACATATCATTAAAATTGTCAGTTGTACTTGTTCCAAAGTATCACCGAGTAGAAAAAGAAGAATTAATGATAACTACATGGCAGAAATACTTGTAACATAGGTAAGTAAATAAAAAGGGTAAGATGGACGCTAATTTTTGAACTAAATAAACAAAGATAGAATAAACTTGATCAAGTAAAAAGCAAAGGACTAATATTATAGTCGTGGAAAAGGATGATACTCTTAACAATTTTTCTTCTTTTCTTTTTAAAAGTGGCCAAGGATGATTAACTTAAACCAGTTAGGCTTATGCTTCACTTTTCATCCCTATACTGAAGGTCAAAAGCTGGTGTACTGTTGGAGATCATGTTGCTGACTAGAACTAGTATGGTAGGAATTTGGCTTCTAATAATTCAAGCATCCGACGTAGCTGAAACCTCATTGAGAATATGTGAGGTTATTTCCTGAAAAGAAGAACTCGACATGTTTCTTGTATCTACTGAAGCATGTCTTCTACAAAAGATAAGATTTTGCCAAGTGTACCTCTGAGATACAAGGCACATTACTCAAAAAACTGCAATTAACAGTGGAGTTATAAAACCCTACCCCTTACAAAGAACAATATGTTGAATTCTGGATATGATGTGTTGCTCCAATGCCTTTGTTCATGAATTGTCAAAAGGTATAAGCATAAGCAGTGTGCTCATAATTTGAAAACTTACCACCTACAGCATAAGCACCAATCACCATGCTTAAATTTCAGCTTAAGCAGCAGCAGTGGTGATTTACACTTTATGATGCTATTGTTTCTCAACATGTTGCCCGTTTAATCCAAGTGGGATAGAAGGCTAACAAGTTCTTTATAGAAAATGAATATGTTCCCAAGAAGCTTCTTATGAATTTTGTGATGAAATCATAATTTGTGTAATACCTATGAATTTTTAAGATTGATTATTAAAGATTCTGTTTCTTTTTTTTTATACTTCATTTATATATTTCTAAAATTTGCGACCGCCTTCACAAAACGCACAACTAGGTCTGTACCTTCTTTCTAATCCTAAAATAACTATTCGCCAATCTCAGTTACTTTCCTGCTATTCCTTAGGGTCAGACTATTTTCAGCCTGCAAAAAACTCACAAGCCACAATTAAAAGTCCACATAATTAACTACTGCTCTATAACAGGTAATATTCAAATCTCTCATATTTGACATCTCATGAAAACAACCTTTTTTTCTTATTGATAGAGAACACAACAGTAGCTTCTGACCTAGCCTTCAACATCAAACATGCAAAATTGAATAAGTTATTAAAGAAGAAAAAGTAGAACATGCAAGATCTATAAATAAACAATGAATTATACTGGAAAGTAGTGTGGCCATTATTCTGTTTAAGTCAATTGGCACTAGGAACATAACCACCTCTAAATGTGAGAAACTTCCCTGAACTTTCTTTGATTATAAAGTTGATATTGAAATTACAAGAGATCCAAACTTGATAAACTTTGACTATTTATTCTTAATTATGTTTATTTGCAAAAGATAGACATAACATTCACAAGTCAAATGGTAACACCTTTACTCCAAATCCCTAATTTCAATTACATAGGATCCATAAAAACAACATAATTATAAACACCACATCTTAACACACCGACAATCACTGAAGAAAGTAGACCTAATATATATATATATATATATATATATATATATATATATAAATTATCAGAAATCAAATTCTTCAATTTCCCCAAAAGCATGAACATGTCAGAATAGGCCCCAAAAAATTGAATTATAAAATCATCTCTCGCAATTGAAATTATATTTCAAGACCCAATACCATAAATAAAAAAACCAACAACTTATATATTTTTATCAGAAACGGAAAAATTAAAACAAAAAACGACATTTTATCATAAAAATTTATCGAAAGGGGAAAAAGGGTACACAAAGATTATACCTGGAGAGGCGAGCTAGGGGAATATGAGAGAGGAGATTGAGAATTCAGAGTGTTGAGGAAGAACGTCGATTGATGAGAGCATATGGACGCTGACGACGATGAGGCGCATAATAGCGAGGATAAGGCGCAGATGCATAAAAACAAAGCAGTAGCCATTGATTTCGACATCGGAGGATTTACAGAACAAGAAGAAGAAATTGATAGACATAAAAGGATAAATTTACTGATGATTTTGCATAAAATATCTCCTCTCTCTCTTTCCATCTCTATATTTATATATATAGATATGTATTCATGTATCTAAAGGATATATAGATATGTATCCGGCTATTCAATTAACATTTTTAAACACTTTTTTTTTAGTAACAGACTTTTATAAAATTTATGAAATTTTAATGATATTCACATATTTTAAAGATTTTTTTAAAATGACTTTTATAGATTCTATGAAATAAATAACAGAACTTTTATGAATTTTTTATCAAGACTGTGATAGACTTTTGTATATTTCTAATATATCTTGTAACTTATATTAATTGCTAATTAGTTCATGTGTACAATCTCTCCCTCTTTTTTCATGAACTAGAGTAAATTTTATTATATTATTTTGGCATGAGATTTTATATATGTTAAAAGCGTTCACATTATTCTATTCATTTCATGATATATTTGGATACTCGGATACCAATAAAACTTTAGAAACTACAGACGCAATACAAAAATTAAGCTCACTTTTCATTGAGCTATATATACTTTATGCGCACACTTTTTACTAATAAATGATTGCTTTTTATTATTGATTGATTTAATAATATATATGTAAGACCCCAACTTTTATAAATAAAAATAAATTTTCTATACATATCATTTTTAAATATTATGGAGTTAATTTAATATAATGTTATAGTTGTGGGTAATATTTATAAATTTTGCAAAGTACGCAAGTTGTTATATAATATTCGATTGGTCGGAAAATATTCGTTTTAACAGGGAATATTCGTACAACGGCACAATTATTGGTGGACCCCACAACAGAATTATTGTCGGATTGAGAAAACGACAAAAATATTTTATTAAAAATAACGGCGGAAGTTTTACCATTGATACTGTTGAACTACTCGGTAGTAAAAGTACAGTAATACGTGTGGTTGCATAGTAGCACACGGTATTGATTATTAATGCTTATGTAAGAAGTCACTCAGTTTGATTTAATTATTGTCAATTAATAATATGAATTATTTAGCGATAATGAAGTTTTGTTTTATTCGTATTATTAGCGTAATAAAACATAAATATCTTTTTATATAAAACAGAATACTTTATTAAAGTTATTCTATAAATAGAATATATTATATTTTATTTAAAAGATTTTTCTTTAAATATGGACCGTCAGATTAAAGTAATCAATCTGGACCGTTCATGGATTAGTTACTATGCATTCTATTTTTCTATAAATAACAGCTCATTCCTTCATTATTTCTTACGAATTCACTGAACTCTAGAGAGAGAATCTATAGAGAGAAACTATAGAGAGAAAGAAGAAAAGTATTCTGCTACTTAACTACTTCCTTATTTCAGTTCTTCTTTAAAACGGTAAGGGGTGTTATTCTTTCTTGTTCATGAAGAGAATTTTTGTTATTCCATTTCTTATTATTCTGTTGGAATAACCTGTATACGGGGTCTACCCTATACTTGGTGACATTCTTCTATTATTCTGTTGGAACATCCTGTCTGTGTGTTTTACACCGGACCTGGTTCCGTTTTTATTATTATTCTGTTGGAACATCCTGTCTGTGTGTTTTACACCAGACCTGGTTCCGTCTTATTATTATTCTGTTGGAACATCCTGTCTGTGTATTTTACACCGGACCTGGTTCCATTATTTATTATTCTGTCGGAATATCCTGTCTGTGCGTTTACGCCGGACCTGGTTCCATTATTTATTATTCTATCGGAATATCCTGTCTGTGCGTTTACGCCGGACCTGGTTCCATTATTTATTATTCTGTTAGAATAACCTGTCTGTGCGGTCTATCGCATGCCGGGTGATTTCTTTTGTTATTCCATTCTTTATTATACTCAGTTGGTTAAGTTTTAACTTCTATATTCCATGAAATTAGTGGAATATCATTGATAATTGCGTTTCATTCAGTATCTTTTCATAAAAATGTTATTCTAATCATTCTTGAATTTTATTCCACAAAGCAGTATCATGTTGACAATTTGGACGTTGTTAATTCTTTGATAAATTAATTCTTGAACTTGTTTTATTGAATTCTTATATCATTGTCATCATCCTCATGTTTATAAAATGTTGAAAGTCATCTGTGGCCTGTAGTGTATAGATAGACTTGGTATGATTATGACCAGGGATTATTCGGTATAATCATGACCGTAATGTTATAAATGATGTGGTAAAAGTCCTCATTGGCCCGTAGTGCATTGATGGACAGTTGTTGGCGTGATCATGCCCATTAATGAATACACGAATATCCTTGGCCGTAGTGCAGAGGTGATTCGATGATGTGGTTATTTTATTAAGCTGAGTCCCAACGATAACAGTGTTGAAAAACCTTTTAAATCATAGAAGATAGTAGATTTTATTTTCTACTTGACTCTTTTAATGGATTACTTGTTCCGCTGCAGTTAAACTTGATGTTCGTTATATTTTATCAGTTTAACACTGTTGAAGGCTAATGATAATTTATTCTGCATTATCTTAGTCATAATATTTCTTACTGGGCTAGTTGAGCTCACCCTTTCTTTTACTGTTCTCTTCAGAAAATGAAAATATAGCTGGGACGAGTCGAGAAACGGAGTGATGGTCCAAAGGATAGCATTAGTAGTCCTCACTATTTTGTGAAATAGTGTGATAATAATTGTAATAAGGACTCCTTTTGAGTATGGATACTCTCTAGTAGACAATATTTGTTTTCAAACTCACAGTTATGTTTTGTCGTATTGTACATGACAGTTGAATTAGTAAGTTGTATTTGAATTCTGTACCATGTATCTGGCGACCCAAGATGGGTGATGTATACCTAATTTTGGGGGCGTCACAGTTGGTATCAGAGCTTAGGGATATGATCACTGGCTAAGATGTGAGAATAGAACTAAGAGGGGAGAGACGAGAAATTTCTTCGCTAGTATGACCTACCTAAGTTTATTTGCATGGTATTTAATTGGTCGGTCAGAATATAAGGATAATATATGACATATCAATTAACTTTTGTTTTGTGGCAGTATCTGAAAATGGCATCCGAGAATGTTGAGAATAGCAATGGAGCACAGCTGACTGTTGATTCACCACATATCAATAATCAGGATAATGTGCATCAGGAAGGCGACAATCCTCATGCAAACAACAATACTGACCAAATGATGAATGATGAAATGTTCAGAAGCTTTATGCAGTTCATGCAACAGCAGGCGAGAGCGGCTCCTGTTCAAAATGTAGGTGGAAACACTGAAAACTCTCGGACGGTCACCGCTAAACAGTTCAAGGAGCTGGGACCACCGGAGTTTAAGGGAGAGCCAAAACCACTTGTAGCTGAAACATGGATAAATCAGATTACCAAGATATTTGATGTCTTGGGATGCTCCGAGGAGCAAAAGGTTCCCTTTGCCGCCTTTATGTTGCGAGGAGAGGCAGATTACTGGTGGGAATCGATTAAGCGTACTCAACCTGCCGCACTGAAGATGTCTTGGGAGAAGTTCCAAGAGCTGTTCAATGAGAAATACTTTCTCGAAAGTGTTCGTCACATGAAGAAGGTGGAGTTCATCAAATTGGAGCAGAATAATATGACCGTGTCGCAGTATGAGGCTAAATTTGCTGAGTTGTCCCGGTTTGCGTCCCACTTGGTGGATAATGAAGAGCGAATGACGCAAATATTTTTGCGAGGTTTGAAACCTGAGATACGTCAACATCTTATTTCTCATAAACTGTGTTTGTATTCAGATGTTGTGAATAGGGCTCAGTTAGTGGAGCGCGATAATGAGTCAACGCAACCAAAAGAGAGCAGTCGGCAAAATGATAATACCAGTGAGAGCAGTCATCGAAGCGGTGATAACAAGCGTGGAGGGAATCAACAGGCCAGAAATGGTAACCACTTCGGTGGTAATCAGAGCCAAAATAATAAGAATGGTCATTTCAAGAAGAGGAGATTCAACAATGATGGAAAGACGTCAGCACCAGCACCCGTTGTTAAGGAAGGAGAACGACCACCTATCATATGTTTCAAATGCGGAGGGGAGGGGCACATCAGTCCAAACTGCGCGATGCCGTCTAAAGCATGTTATAATTGTGGAAGAGAAGGTCATTTGGCTCGATTTTGTCGTTTACCAAAAACAAGTTCAGCCAGGATGGAGACACCAAAGGCCGTCCCAGAAAAGTCAAAACCGGTAGTGCAAGGGAGAGCGTTTGTTGTGACCTCCCAGAAAGCAAGGAACCCGAATAAGGTCATCACGGGTAAGCTTATCATAAACTCTAACGAAGTTTATACTTTATTTGATACCGGTTCTACCCATTCTTTTATTTCTCTTACTTGCGCTCATCGATTAAATTTGACTCCGGAGAAATTAGACTTTGACTTATCTGTTGAAACTCCATCGGGAGAAACCTTCATTACATCCACGGTTTATAAGTCTTGTTTGGTTCAAGTTGGTACCCACACATTACCTGTCGATCTTATTTCATTAAAAATATTTGCATTTGACGTGATTCTAGGGATTGATTGGTTAACTACTCATCATGCAAAAATTGATTGTTTTCGTAAGGTTGTTAGCTTTCATATTCCTAATCGACCTATTACGCGAATTCAAGCAACCAAACCATTAAAATCAATCACTGTCATCTCAAACCATAAAGCTATTCGTTTATTGAAAAACGGATGTCAAGCTTTCTTAGCTCATGTCACGGATCTAAACAAAAATACGTCAGTTTTGAATGATATTTCTATTGTTAATAAATTTCCTGACGTATTCCCTGAAGAACTTCCTGGCCTACCCCCAGAGCGTGAAATTGAATTTTGTATCGACCTTGAACCCGGTACAAAACCCATTTCCAAAGCCCCATATCGAATGGCTCCTATTGAACTTCAAGAGTTAAAAATCCAACTGCAGGAATTGTTAGACATTGGCTTTATTCGTCCTAGTACTTCTCCTTGGGGTGCTTCTGTTCTATTCGTGAAGAATAAAGATGGAAGTATGCGACTTTGTATTGATTATCGGGAGTTGAATCATGTCACCATTAAAAATAGGTACCCATTGCCACGTATTAATGACCTATTTGACCAGTTGCAAGGAGCACAATTCTTTTCAAAGATCGATCTTCGTTCTGGATATCATCAGTTGAAGGTTAGAACTGAGGATATTCCAAAGACGGCTTTCAGAACTCGGTACGGACATTATGAATTCCTAGTCATGTCCTTTGGATTGACTAATACTCCTGCTGCCTTCATGGATATGATGAACCGGGTATTCAAGGAATATTTGGATCACTTTGTGGTCGTCTTTATTGATGACATCCTTATTTATTCCAAAAGTCGTGAAGATCATGAGCAACACTTGAGGCTGGTACTCCAAAAGCTTCGTGAATACAAGCTTTATGCCAAGTTGAAGAAATGTGAGTTCTGGCTGGAGAAGGTAGCATTCCTTGGGCACGTAGTATCAAGTCGTGGAATATCTGTTGACCCGACAAAGATTGAAGTTATTCAAAGCTGGGAGCAACCTAAATCAGTGACCGAAGTACGTAACTTTCTAGGTTTAGCTGGTTATTATCGGAAATTCGTGGAAGGATTTTCTCGAATCGCTACTCCATTAACTCAGCTGACTTGGAAAGATACAAAGTTCGGTTGGAGCGAAGAATGTGAGAAGAGCTTTCAAGAACTCAAGAGGAGACTCATTTCAGCACCTGTTCTAACAATACCATCTGGCTCGGAGGAATTTGTCATCTACAGTGATGCTTCGAGCAAAGGGTTGGGATGCGTTCTCATGCAACATGGAAAAGTCATAGCCTATACATCAAGACAACTCAAGGAATATGAGAGGAATTATCCTACTCATGATCTAGAGTTGGCAGCTGTTGTCTTTGCACTTAAAATTTGGAGGCATTACTTGTATGGGGAGAAGGTGGAGATCTTTACGGATCATAAAAGCCTCAATTATTTTTTCACTCAAAAAGAACTCAACATGCGACAACGACGTTGGCTTGAACTGTTGAAAGATTATGATCATACCATTCAATACCATCCTGGAAAAGCGAACGTGGTAGCTGACGCATTGAGTAGAAGATCATATGCAAGTACGAGTGCGATATTGTCAACACAAAGGCCCATTTTGTGTGACTTGCAAAGGATGGAGATAGAGTTAAAGACTCCAGGGACCCATGTGATGATGGCGAATATACGAGTAGAACCAACTTTAATCGATAGAGTTAAAGCTGCTCAAGCTATAGACCTGGAGCTGATGCGTATGAGGAAGAAAGTGCAAGAAGGTGCTATACCGGAAGTAAGAATCGATGAAGAAGGAATACTTCGAGTCAACTCTAGACTTTGTGTTCCTAACAACCATGATTTAAAGTATGAAATCATGATGGAGGCGCACAACACACCGTTTGCAATCCATCCTGGAAATACCAAAATATATCATGATCTTTGTCATACATTTTGGTGGAGCAATATGAAGAGAGAGATAGCGCTGTTTATCTCAAGGTGTCTAACTTGTCAACGAGTCAAAGCGGAGCATCAAGTACCAAAAGGTCCATTGCAACCACTTGAAATTCCAGAATGGAAGTGGGAGCACATTACCATAGATTTCGTTACCGGTCTTCCTAAGGTTTCTCAAGGTATAGATACGATTTGGGTCATTGTTGATAGATGGACCAAGTCTGCTCATTTCTTACCGATACGAGAAAATTATACACTTGAAGGTCTTGTTCGTATGTACATAAACGAGATTGTAAGACTGCATGGTATGCCAGTATCCATAGTTTCTGATCGAGACCCAAGATTCACTTCACGATTTTGGGTTAGTTTACAAAAAGCTATGGGCACGGATTTACGATTTAGTTCGGCATATCATCCTCAGACGGACGGACAATCAGAGAGGACTATTCAAACACTTGAAGATCTATTAAGACTCTGTGTCCTTGATTTCAAGGAAAGTTGGGACAAGTTCTTACCATTGGTGGAGTTTTCCTACAACAACAGTTATCAAGCAAGTATTGGCATGGCTCCATTCGAAGCATTATATGGAAGAAAATGTCGTTCTCCAGTATGTTGGGATGAGGTGGGTGAAGCAACGTTGTTGGGACCGGAGTTGGTACGTATGACTACAGAAAAGATTCAAGCGATCCGACAACGTATAAAAACCTTACAAGATCGACAAAAGAGTTATGTTGATCTTCATCGAAAGGACGTGGAATTTGATATAGGAGATCATATGTTCTTACGTGTTGCTCCATGGAAAGGAGTTACGAGATTTGGAAAGAGAGGAAAGCTCAATCCTCGATTCATCGGTCTATTTTTAATCCTCGATCGAGTAGGAACTGTGGCTTATAGACTCGCTTTACCACCAAGTATGTCTCGTGTTCATAACGTTTTCCACATATCCATGTTACGTAAATATGTGGAAGACCCGAACCACATTATTGAGTTAGAATCGGACGAAATAGCGGAGGATTTGACGTATGAAGAAGTTCCTGTTCAAATCTTGAATAAGAAGGAACATATTCTACGCTCCAAGGTTATACCTCAAGTCAAAGTTTTGTGGAGAAATCACGATGTTGAGGAAATGACTTGGGAGTTAGAATCTGAAATGAAATCAAGGTATCCTTACCTCTTCGACATACCAGGTACGTACCCTAATTTCGAGGGCGAAATTTCATAAGAAAGGGGAGGTTGTAAGACCCCAACTTTTATAAATAAAGATGAATTTTCTATAAATATCATTTTTAAATATTATGGAGTTAATTTAAATAAAGTTATAGTTGTGGGTAATATTTATAAATTTTGCAAAGTACGCAAGTTATTATATAATATTCGATTGGTCGGGGAATATTCGTTTTAACAGGGAATATTCGTACAACGGCACAATCATTGGTGGACCCCACAACAGAATTATTGTCGGATTGAGAAAACGACAAAAATATTTTATTAAAAATAACGGCGGAAGTTTTACCATTGATACTGTTGAACTACTCGGTAGTAAAAGTACAGTAATACGTGTGGTTGCATAGTAGCACACGGTATTGATTATTAATGCTTATGTAAGAAGTCACTTAGTTTGATTTAATTATTGTCAATTAATAATATGAATTATTTAGCGATAATGAAGTTTTGTTTTATTCGTATTATTAGCGTAATAAAACAGAAACATCTTTTTATATAAAACAGAATACTTTATTAAAGTTATTCTATAAATAGAATATATTATATTTTATTTAAAAGATTTTTCTTTAAATATGGACCGTCAGATTAAAGTAATCAATCTGGACCGTTCATGGATTAGTTACTATGCATTCTATTTTTCTATAAATAACAGCTCATTCCTTCATTATTTCTTACGAATTCACTGAACTCTAGAGAGAGAAACTATAGAGAGAAACTATAGAGAGAGAGAAGAAAAGTATTCTGCTACTTAACTACTTCCTTATTTCAGTTCTTCTTTAAAACGGTAAGGGGTGTTATTCTTTCTTATTCATGAAGAGAATTTTTGTTATTCCATTTCTTATTATTCTGTTGAAATAACCTGTATACGCGGTCTACTCTATACTTGGTGACATTCTTCTATTATTCTGTTGGAACATCCTGTCTGTGTGTTTTACACCGGACCTGGTTCCGTTTTTATTATTATTCTGTTGGAACATCCTGTCTGTGTGTTTTACACCAGACCTGGTTCCGTCTTATTATTATTCTGTTGGAACATCCTGTCTGTGTATTTTACACCGGACCTGGTTCCATTATTTATTATTCTGTCGGAATATCCTGTCTGTGCGTTTACACCGGACCTGGTTCCATTATTTATTATTCTATCGGAATATCCTGTCTGTGCGTTTACGCCGGACCTGGTTCCATTATTTATTATTCTGTTAGAATAACCTGTCTGTGCGGTCTATCGCATGTCGGGTGATTTCTTTTGTTATTCCATTCTTTATTATACTCAGTTGGTTAAGTTTTAACTTTTATACTCCATGAAATTAGTGGAATATCCTTGATAATTGTGTTTCATCCAGTATCTTTTCATGAAAATGATATTCTAATCATTCTTGAATTTTACTCCACAAAGCAGTATCATGTTGACAATTTGGACGTTGTTAATTCTTGGATAAATTAATTCTTGAACTTGTTTTTATTGAATTATTATATCATTGTCATCATCCTCATGTTTATAAAATGTTGAAAGTCATCTGTGGCCTGTAGTGCATAGATGGACTTGGTATGATTATGACCAGGGATTATTCGGTATAATCATGACCGTAATGTTACAAATGATGTGGTAAAAGTCCTCATTGGCCCGTAGTGCATTGATGGACAGTTGTTGGCATGATCATAACCATTAATGAATACACGAATATCCTTGGCCGTAGTGCAGGGGTGATTCGATGATGTGGGTTATTTTATTAAGCTGAGTCCCAGCGATAACAGTGTTGAAAAACTTTTTAAATCATAGAAGATAGTAGATTTTATTTTTTATTTGACTCTTTTAATGGATTGCTTGTTCCGCTGCAGTTAAACTTGATGTTCGTTATATTTTATCAGTTTAATATTGTTGAAGGCTAATGATAATTTATTCTGCATTATCTTAGTCATAATATTTCTTACTGGGCTAGTTGAGCTCACCCTTTCTTTCACTGTTCTCTTCAGGAAATGAGAATATAGCTGGGACGAGTCGGGGAACGGAGTGATGGTCCAAAGGATAGCATTAGTAGTCCTCGCTATTCTGTGAAATAGTGTGGTAATAATTGTAATAAGGACTCCTTTTGAGTATGAATACTCTCTAGTAGACAATATTTGTATTCAAACTCACAGTTATGTTTTGTCGTATTGTACATGACAGTTGAATTAGTAAGTTGTATTTGAATTCTGTACCATGTATCTGGCGACCCAAGATGGGTGATGTATACCTAATTTTGGGGGCGTCACAATATATATATATATATATATATATATATATATATATGTTGATTGTGTGATTGTGTGAACCTTTTTTATGCACTTAACATATATCAAAGCAGTGCATTTTTCCCTTTTTTATAAGAAAAAGATAACGATTCTGTCAATTTGTCATACAAGAATACAATTACATGTTACATTATTTCATTATGATACACCAAAGACACTTGAAGACGAATATGGAGGCTGTTTCAAAAATTAACATTGATTTTCTTCGTTTAAAATGTCAAAAAATTAAAAAAAAAAATACACATCATATATTTTTTATTTTCATATATAATAATACATAATCTTTACAATTGATATGAGAGTTTTATGATTTTTTCTCACCTTTGTTGAACAAATCTCTTTCCTTTTTCTATTAAAAGCTTTCGAACGACTGCTTTTGTTGGTAGAATGCATATTAAGATTTGATGTTTTTTAATGCATGTGTTCATGATTATTTGTAAGGTCCTTAAAAGATATATGTATAAGGACTTAGTGATAGATCAAAAAAAATTGTTAGGTTGATCTAAGCTTTCAACGTGTAGCATTCTGTTATAGAATGTATAGATAGAAAGATCAAATCTGTTAGGTTGATCTTGAGATGTAATAGATTAGTCATGAAGAGATCGTAGTGCATCAACCTGATCATCTTTGCAGAAATCAAGGCAGAAATCGTAAAGCCTGAAGATCGTAGTGTGTCTGCCTTGAAGGGAACTCTTCGAAAATTGTAGAGTGGTCCCATCGTTCGCCGAGCCAACTCCACGATCGTAGTATGCTGAAGGAAACATGAAGTTTACAAGTCAACGATCGTAGAGTGCTCTCGAGAACGTAAAGTGAACTACACAAGCAAGTCAAGAATCGTAGAGTGCTCTCGGGAACGTAGAGTTCAAGACACGATGAAGTAAAGAGTGTAGTGCTATCAACTGTTAGCATCGTAGTGTTCAAAAAATGACACTACGATCAGAATCGTAGAGCATCACGACCCAAATCGTAGAGCTCATCTGTCAGTCAGAAATCGTCAAGCCTCGTGAGTTGTTAATTCAAGATACGAGGAATGAATCTGAGAAGCTGCAGTGCCCATCAGTCCCAGATTGTATAAAATATCCTTAGGACGCAACAAAGAAGCGTATTGAAGAAGCCAATGGTAGTACTATGGAAAAGAGGGACAAAACACCTTTTCAGGTGGTAGGTGGGAAAGCAGCCTGCAGTGTCAGTGGTCCAGAATGCAGAATTCAGAAGATGTGCAGAAATAACACCATCACGGTACAGAAAGCTCAGACGCATTTAATTCCACAACGGATGGATTCAAACGGATAGTTTTCTGTATCATATATATACAGATCAGACAGGTGAGAGAAAAAGAGATAAGCAAGCAATAAAACATTCAACTTGAACAATTCTCCAAGGCTCAACTCTACGATCTGAGAAATTCCAAAGCTTGCTCAGCTACTCAATTCTTAACGAACCTGTGCTTACATAGCAACTGAGTAGCAACCTTCAGAACGAAACAATAATCATCATTCAACTGAAGAAGAGTACCAAGTCTGTTGGACTTGAAGAGTTCAAGAGTGAACTATAAGATAGCCAAGTCTGCAGGACTTAAAGAGTTCAAAAGTGAACTAGAGAAGTTCCTAGACTGCTGGTCTAGAAGGAATCCAGTGGGATTCAGAAGTTTGTAAGAAACATCCTTAGTGGATATCCTACTCGTTGAGTAGAAGAGTGGACTAGGAGCCTTGTGTGCTCTGAACCACTTAAAAATAGCTGTGTCATTTACCTTACTGCCATAACTGCTATATCTGCTATAACTGCTTTACTCGTTTATTACTTTACTGCTTGGTTAAGAAGATTAAAACAAATATTATTCCGCTAAGTTTTAATCATTATCTAAGAACAAGTCTAAAACATAAAAGATCTTTAAATATCTATTCAACCCCCCCTTCTAGATAACTTGTGCCTATTAAGAACTAACAATTGGTATCAAAGCAGGTTCTATTTTACAGCTCACAAGCTTTAGTAGATCCACAATGGCACTAGTACCAAGCGAATCCAGGACCGGTGGAGGCAGCAAGCCACCGATGTGCAACGAAGACAAATTTGTTAACTGGAAGGTTATAATGCAAGCTTACATAGACTCAATAGATGAAGATCTATTTGAGACTGTACTCAATGGGCCCTACATACCAACAAAGCTTGCACCAACCATTGACGAGCCAAACAAAGTGCAAATCAAGGCTAAGGAAAAATGGACAGACTCAGAAAAGAAAGCTGTCCAACTTGACAAGAAGGCTAAGAACATCTTGTTCCAATCCTTGGAGGACGATCTGTTTGACAATGTTGTAAATTGCAAAACAGCCAAGGAAGTTTGGGAAGCACTGCTGATCATGCATGAAGGAACTGAAGAAGTTAGAGAAAACAAACAGTCTCTTCTAACACAGCAGTACGAGATGTTCGCTCATATACAAGGAGAGAACGTAACTGCCACTTATGAAAGATTCAACATTCTGCTCAATTCTCTACGAGCATATGGAAATGTCTATCCTAACAAAGATCTGACCATAAAGTTCATGAGAGCCCTACCTAGCAAGTGGGATGCCAAGACCACTGCAATAAGAGAATCAAAGAATCTCAACGAAATGACAGTTCAACAACTGTATGGCAATCTTCTGACATACGAGCTGGAGCTGACTCAACGCGCTGAAACCCTTTCAGAAGGAAGAAGAAAGGAAAAGGGTGTTGCTCTCAAAGCAACTAAAAACGTCTCTAAAGTCATCACTGATAATGAATCTGACGATGATGAAGATGATAATGACGATCTTGCCATGATGGTAAGAAAACTAAGAAGATTTATGCGTCAAGGCAAAGCTGGCAAACAAAAGAAGGTCAGCAACTACTCAAGCCAGGAGCAAATACATGACCTATGCTACAACTGCAAAAAGCCTGGCCACTTCATTGCCGACTGCAACAAACCTTTAAGAGAAGATCTAAAGAAGAAGCAGCATGGAAAGAAAGAATACAAAGGAAGCAAGAGGCCTCAGAGAAAAGACAAAGGCCTAGTAGCTGGAGGATCATGGAGTGATTCAGATAATGACTCAAATGCTGAGTCTGGAGATGAGGAAGAACCACAAATGGCCAATCTGTGCTTGATGGCCAAACATGCAAAGGACAAACAAAGCCTCAACATTCACAATGTAGATCTTGATGAGATATTTGATTTTAACTCACCTGATGTAGATATGAATGACTTAAGAATTGCACTGCGTGGCATAACTAATGATCTACATCAGTATATGAAGTGGTTCAGAGTGTTATCTAAGGACCATTCACTTCTTCAAGAGGAGAAGAAGAAAGTTCAAGAAGAGCTTGAAACAGCCCTTCTAAGTTCTAATCTTCTCTCCAAGCTTGAAGTTGAGAATGAAACCTTAAAGCAGAAAAACACACATTACACACAAAGAGAGTCTAAGCTAACCTCTAAAATTGAGGAACTAGAAAAGACTATCTCTGCATGGAACAAATCCTCATCATCCATGGACTGCCTGCTATCTAATCAAAAAAGCACATTCGACAAGACAGGCTTAGGATTTGGGGAATCAATCCCTGAGCCAAGTGTGGAAAAGACAATGGAAACTAGCTCAAGTAATGTCTCAGGTTTTAGTAGAGGCATTGCTTTTGTTAAATACTCAAAGTTGGAAGAACAAGTTCAACCATGTTCCACTGATTCCAGTTATACTCAAAGAAGTAAGGGATCACACGCTGGTCTAGGCTTCATAAAGGAGAAGAGTAACTCATCCTCTACTTATCAACCTCGAAAAATCTTAGAGTCAAGAAAAACTAACTCTACGAATCAACTGGGAAGGTACAGTAGAAGTAAAGTACACTCTTCACTATTTATGAAACCAAAGAACGCGTGGAAGAAAGAGAATCAGTTTAATAGAAGACCAACCAAGGAACCACACAAGTCCAAGTGGAAGATAAATCATCACACACACACAGGCATGCATCATAATAGATGTTTCATATGTGATAAACATGGTCATAGAGCTACAAAATGTTATTATAACTCCATGCATGTGAGACCCAAGACTAGACAAGTTGGGTCCCCAAAGGAACTAACAAAGAAGGACCCATGAGAATATGGGTACCAAAATGAAGGTTCAAATGTTTTGACAGGAACAGAGCTCCACGACCTCGACATGGTATCTAGACAGTGGATGCTCAAGGCATATGACCGGGAACAAAGCTCTACTATCCAACTATGTAGAAAAGGAGGGTCCCTCAGTCATTTTTGGAGATAACGGCTCGGGTAAGACAAAAGGCTATGGCTCTGCTGGCAATGGGGCAATATCTTTCAGCAAAGTAGCCTATGTGGAAGGACTTCAACACAACCTTCTAAGCATCAGTCAACTCTGCGACAAGGGCCATCAAGAAACATTTCTCAACAATCAATGTCAAGTCAGAGACCTGAAGACATCTGCTATAAAGCTGACCGGAACAAGAGTAGGAAATGTTTACACTATAGACCTTGGTCAACTTAGCTCTGAAGAAACAATATGCTTTCTGGCAAAAGCATCCGAGGAATTAAGCTGGCTATGGCATAGAAGGCTGTCCCACTTAAACTTCAAGAACATGTCAAAACTGGCATCAAAAGATCTTGTAGCTGGTCTGCCTAAGTTCAGCTTCGTGAAAGAAAGGCCATGCACCGCCTGCCAGCTTGGAAAGCAGACCAGAAGCTCATTTAAAAGCAAGACTGCCAACTCCATTGACAAACCCCTGCAGTTGCTTCACATGATCTCTTCGGGCCAATCCCTACTACCAGTCTTGGAGGAAAAAGATACTCACTAGTTGTAGTTGATGACTACACTAGATTCACATGGGTATTTTTCCTAACTTCTAAGGATGAAACAAGCTCCGAGCTAATCAAGATGTTTAGACTGGTGATGAATGAAAAAGGAGAGAAAATCAAGGCCATAAGGAGTGATCATAGCAGAGAATTTGACTTCTCAGAAATGGATCAGTTCTGCACAGACAATGGCATCAGTCACAACTTTTCAGCTCCACGAACTCCTCAACAAAATGGAGTTGCTGAACGAAAGAACAGAACCCTGATAGAGGCTGGAAGGACTCTACTAGCAGCAGCTCATCTGCCTGAATACTTCTGGGCAGAAGCTGTCAACACTGCATGCTACACTCAGAACAGATCATTAATCCACTTTACGATCAAGAAGACACCCTACGAACTATGGAAAGGAAGAAAGCCAAGTGTCAGCTATTTCCATGTCTTTGGCTGTGCATGCTACATTCTCAACAATAGAAAACAGTATTTGACAAAATTCCAGCCCAAGTCAGATGAAGGAATCTTTCTTGGATATGCCACAGACAGCAAAGCCTACAGGGTGTTCAACAAGAAGACACTGAGTGTCGAAGTCTCGATACACATCATCTTTGATGAAACTGACTTAGACAAATCAGTGCCTGAAGACACTACGACCGGTAATACAGACACCACGAATGAAATCGTAGAGCTCAACACTACGATCGTAGTGCCAGATAGTGAAATCGTAGAACGTGATAAAGAGATCGTAGAAAGGTCCATCCAAGACAGTGAGCCTCCACTTCAAGAAGAAGAGATAGACCTTGAAGATCTAAGACAGGAAGGCATCAGGACAGATGTTCCAACGGGGAACAGATGGGAAAGAGATCACACTCAGGATCTAATCATTGGAGATCCAAGTGCAAGAGTCAAGACAAGGGCTGCTACTCAGAATGAATGCTTCTATCTAAGCTTCCTATCACAAATAGAGCCAAAGAAGATAGAGGATGCTATGGAAGACTCCAGTTGGATAGAGGCCATGCAGGAAGAACTCAACCAGTTTGAACGAAGCAACGTTTAGAGATTGGTACCAAGACCAAAGAGTCATCCTGTCATAGGAACCAAGTGGGTCTTCAGGAACAAAATGGATGAGGATGGGATCATTACCAGAAACAAGGCAAGATTAGTGGCAAAGGGCTATTCTCAAGAAGAAGGTATTGACTATGATGAGACATTTGCACCTGTTGCCAGACTTGAAGCTATCAGAATCTTCCTTGCCTTTGCTGCCCACATGAAGTTCAAAGTCTTTCAGATGGATGTCAAAAGTGCATTCCTAAATGGAGAACTTCAAGAAGAAGTCTATGTAGAACAACCTCCAGGTTTCATCAATCCATCTCTTTCCAATTATGTCTATAGATTAGATAAAGCTTTATATGGTCTTAAGCAAGCACCTAGAGCATGGTATGAAACACTGACTAACTTTCTAATAGAAAATGGGTTCACTAGAGGTAGAGTAGATACCACACTGTTTCTCAGAAAGCATAAGAACAAAATCTTACTAGTTCAAATATATGTTGATGATATCATTTTTGGTTCTACTGACGAAAAGTTATGTAAGAGATTCTCTAAGCTAATGCAGAGCAAGTTTGAAATGTGCATGATGGGTGAGCTGAGTTTCTTCCTTGGACTGCAAGTAAAGCAGACTGAAGAAGGAATTTTCATAAACCAAGCCAAATACATCAAAGACTTATTAAAGAAGTATGGCATGGAATCAGCCTCTCCCATGAAAACACCAATTGCTCCAGCAACCAAGCTTGACAAGGATGAGAATGGTAAGAGTATTGATATAACTCAATACAGAGGTATGATAGGTTCTCTTTTATACCTAACTGCCAGTAGACCAGATATAATGTTTGCAACATGCATATGTGCTAGATTTCAGGCTAACCCTAAAGAATCACATTTGTCTGCTGTAAAGAGAATATTCAGGTATCTTAAGGGTACACCCCACTTGGGGCTGTGGTATCCCAAGAAATCCTCTTTTGATCTAATAGGATACACAGATGCTGATTATGCAGGATGCAAAATAGACAGAAAAAGTACAAGTGGCACCTGTCAACTACTTGGAAACAGACTTGTGTCTTGGTTCAGCAAAAAGCAAAATTCAGTATCCACTTCAACTGCAGAGGCTGAATACATTGCTGCTGGCAGCTGCTGTGCTCAGATTCTTTGGATGAGAAATCAGCTAGCTGACTACGGGTTTGATTTCAAGTCTATACCTATACACTGTGATAATACAAGTGCCATAGCTATAACTCATAATCCTGTCATGCATTCTAGAACCAAGCATATAGAAATAAGGTATCACTTCATAAGGGATCATGTGCAAAATGGTACTATCTCTTTGCAATATATCCCTACTGAAGATCAACTTGCTGATGTGTTTACAAAACCTTTAGATGAATCCAGATTTATTAAGTTAATAAGTGAGCTAGGCATGCTAAATCTATCTTCATGAAAATATGCTCTAGACTGTGCTAACAATGACAGATAAAGGCTGAACTCAAAATCGTAGACATGATCAAGGAAAGCTCACGATCGTAGAGCTGAACTGTCAACTACCTCAACAATCGTAGCAATAACTTAACTTCCATAAGTGCAGACTCGACGATGATCAAACAAGAAAAGTAGATCCTGTGATGTTGAGCTCCATAACAAAGCAATCCCTCCAAGAGGTGCCTCAGGGACAAACCTAACCCTTGAATTACACCAAGAGGTTGGCCCTTTCTGAGTTACCTTAAAAAGAAGGCTTAGTCAAAATCTCATCACTAGGATCCAGAACAGACTCAACGATCGTAGAACAGTCTCAACAGACAGACTCTACGACTGCCGAACATACTCTACGACCGTAGGACAGACTCGACGATCGTAGGATAAACTACCTGTGCTGATCAGACTCTACGACCAGAAGTTAGACTCTACGATCTAGATCAATACTGAGGACACCTCAGCTCTTAATACTCAAAGGGCAATTCAGTACATTCCTACACATACGAGATCGTAGAGCCAAACAAAATAAGACACCTGTCCCACGAAAACAAAAAGAGAGGAGGGAAGTTATAAGTACAGATTGGACACCTGATTTTGAAATACTGAAGTTCAAAAGTTCATCTCTCATTCACTCTCTCAAAGCAAAACCCTAACTCAGACAAAAGTTCAACCGTATCTATCTTCTCAACAAAAGAATCAATGGCTGCTTCAAACGTAATTTCAGGCCACAGACTCTGTTTTGACGAGTTCAAGACTGCACCTCCAAAGTTCCACAAGATTTTAGCCTTACTGAAGAAGGCTGGTCTCGAAGAGGCGCTCAACACTGACACTCTTATCTATCCCAAGCTGGTGAAGGAATTCTACAAGAATGCGGTGTACAAGAACAACAAAGTTATCACGCGAGTTCGAGGAGCTGAAATAATGCTAAGAGCAGAAGACATCAATCTGGCCCTAGGATTCCAAAATATGGGACACCCAATTTTGGACGACATAAGGTATCAAGAGGGAAGAAAATGCATCATAAGAAGAACCCCTCTGTCAAGGGTTACAAAAAGAAAGAGTTCCCACAAAGGTACGAGTTTTTAGCTGACATTGTTGGAAAATGCATATGCTGCAAGAGCTCAGGGCATGACTCTGTTAATGAGGCTCAGCTTAAAATCATGACTGCCTTAATCCATGGCACCCAACTCAACTATGGGGCAGTGCTGATTGAGTGGATCAGTAAATGGATAACTAGCTCTAAGAAGTCAAAGAGCATCCCAAAGATGCTATATGGGAGGTTCATAAGCATCATTCTACAGTCTGCTGTAGGTGATAAGATTGGGGATAATGAAGGAGAAGCCATAAATCCCAATCGTAAAATGACACAATAATTGTTCAAGAACTGGGAGAGAAACCCTGCTGATTTCGTTCGAATGATGACAGAATCAAGTGGGAGAACTGAGGAACTAAGGAAAGCAGGTGTTACAGGAGATATGTCTGTTGTCAGGGAAGTTGAAGAAGAAGAAGAAGCAAATAAAGGAGAATCCTCTGCTCTTGCAAGAAAAAGGAAGGGTAAAAGGAAGATGAGGGCAAGACAAGCTGAAGAGGCTCAAGGCTCTGCAACCAACACTCCTGTAGAGCCCTCTGACATAGAGACTCTAAGGAGGCTGAGGAAGATACAACTGCAAGAAGAAGCAGAAGAAGATCAGGCAACCATTTCACAAATCTTGAAGAAGAACAAGACTGGTCACAAGCTCAAAAGACCAACAGTGTCTTCAATCGTAGAGACCTTACTGTTCTCTGAGTCTAGGCCAAGTGTGGCAGAAATGGAGGAAGCTGCTACAAGGGCAGTGGTTGATCAAGTGATGGATAAAGCCAGCAAGCCAAAGAAAAAGCTGGTCAAGAGGTACATCCTTGAAAATAAGAAGATACTGAAGAAAGAAGCCAAGAGCATGGCTGAAACAGTAGATCTGACCCAGACAACAGAAGATGAAAAGGCCCTAGCTGAGGGGGAGAACCCTGAAATACTCATGATTGAATATATACCAGCTGAGGGGGAAAAGTCCACAGCTCAAAAGGATGCTCAAGCTGAAGGGAACTTCCTGAATTTAGAGGAAGATGTACAAGCTGAGGGGGAGTTTTCAAACCTCCAAGAAAATGATCATATTGAGGGGGAGCCCCAAGATGTACCAATGGCAGAAGAAGAGGTTCCTATCCAAGACAAGGTTGAACCACTATCAAACATTCCAGAGGCCATCGAGGTAATGGAATCTCCAAAAGAAATCCAAGAAGAAGCTGACAGTGATGATGAACTTATGATCACAGGTGAAGGAAAGGATGGGTACAGAAGCTATCTATACAGACAGATGTTCTCTTACCTTCCCATGATGGCCTATCACCAAGCTCTGATCCAGAAATCATGGGATCATATGTTCTGAAGCTTCAAGGAATATCCAACAATTTCTGTTCTAGCTCATGGATTTCCCAGGGAAGTCAACTTCGCCAAAAAGCTGATTACAAACAATGCCTCATCAAAAGTTAAACTTGAGGTATTGACTATTCCTACAAGCTTTATAGTTAATCATCTACCATCACCCTCATTTAGCCATTTCTATGAATTTCCTAAATGGCCGGAAGTGATTCTCAACTCTTTAAATTAGTTTCCAGTTACAGAATCCCACAATTCTGTAACTGAAGAACCAAAAGAAATCAACCCTACCCAGCTCCCTCAAATAACCAACTCTACGATTCCAGACTCCAGCCACATCGTAGAGTCACCACTCCCAAATGTCCAAACCCAAGCTCCTCCAACTGATATACCATCCTCCTCATCGCACAACTATTTCAGTCTTGATCTTGTTTTGTACCACTTGCAAGCTCAATCTCCGCCAAGAACACCTCAAATGGACAATCCTCAACCAGAAAATACCCTTCCAAGCATGCCCACCAAGGATGATCTGAAAGAAACCTCTGAGCAAATGATCAAAACCATTAAAGCAAGCCTGGAATCTCACTCTGATCTCCTCAACATCCGCCTGAATCAAATGATACAAGCTGCTAACAAATTCCCTAGTACAATGAATAATGAACTCACTACAAAGCTAAGGGAAATTATCAAAGAGATTCTAAAGAGCATATCAGATAGAGATGAGATCCATTTCCAGGTTGCTGCCAAACAAAAAGAGGCTATGCTTGAAATACAGAAAAATCAAGATCGTCAACATCAGATTATGCTGGACAATATTCTCAACTTAAAAGCTTCTGTGTACGACTTCCAAAAATCATATGCAAATCAGGAAAAGTATAATGATGCAATTCTGACCATCCTCCAGAAGAAAGAAGCAAGAGCTGATCAACAAATCAAGGAGAATAAGGAGGACATTGCTCAGACTCAAAGCCAACTAAACGAGCTTGTCCAAGGGGTCAACAAGCTATCAGCTGACATTCGAACCCTTGATGCTGACATAAAGGGGGAGAAAGATAAAGGGAGCAGAGGAGATTAAGGCAGAAGCAGAGGAGGTCAGACAACTCAAGAAAGGGGAAGAACACGAAGCCCTCCTGCAAGACAGACTCCACAATCTGGTCAGCAGGCAATTGTTACAGCTATTCCTTTAAGCCATCAGCAGGCAACTCCTAGCTCACAAGAAGTGACCAGGGTAAACATAAGAATGCCGACTAGAGATCCTGCATTCATGCGCAGACATGAGGAGAATCCTGTTATAAGTCGAAGCGAGCTAGAGGAGTTAGCGAGGAATGAAGAAGCTCAAAGGAAGAGAAGGGCTGAAGAATATGCAAATCCACCTCCTCACAAGAGACCAAGAAAATAGAGATAAGTATAGAGTTTAATGTTTTATTGATGTAATGCTACATTGTAATATCTATTGATCATCAATAAATTCATGCTTATTCTCTAGAAATTTCAGCTACTCACTGAAATGCTAAGTCATGTTTAAATTCCTGCAAATGCATCTAGTCACTAATAATCATGACAACAAATCTCCTTGGTTATGTCAACATCAAATAGGGGGAGATTGTTGGTAGAATGCATATTAAGATTTGATGTTTTTTAATGCATGTGTTCATGATTATTTGTAAGGTCCTTAAAAGATATATGTATAAGAACTTAGTGATAGATCAAAAAAAATTGTTAGGTTGATCTAAGCTTTCAACGTGTAGCATTCTGTTATAGAATGTATAGATAGAAAGATCAAATTTGTTAGGTTGATCTTGAGATGTAATAGATTAGTCATGAAGAGATCGTAGTGCATCAACCTGATCATCTTTGCAGAAATCAAGGCAGAAATCGTAAAGCCTGAAGATCGTAGTGTGTCTGCCTTGAAGGGAACTCTTCGGAAATCGTAGAGTGGTCCCATCGTTCGCCGAGCCAACTCCACGATTGTAGTATGCTGAAGGAAACATGAAGTTTACAAGTCAACGATCGTAGAGTGCTCTCGAGAACGTAAAGTGAACTACACGAGCAAGTCAAGAATCGTAGAGTGCTCTCGGGAACGTAAAGTTTAAGACACGATGAAGTAAAGAGTGTAGTGCTATCAACTGTTGGCATCGTAGTGTTCAAGAAATGACACTACGATCAGAATCGTAGAGCATCACGACCCAAATCGTAGAGCTCATCTGTCAGTCAGAAATCGTCAAGCCTCGTGAGTTGTTAATTCAAGATACGAGGAATGAATCTGAGAAGCTGCAGTGCCCATCAGTCCCAGATTGTATAAAATATCCTTAGGACGCAACAAAGAAGCGTATTGAAGAAGCTAATGATAGTACTATGGAAAAGAGGGACAAAACACCTTTTCAGGTGGTAGGTGGGAAAGCAGCCTGCAGTGTCAGTGGTCCAGAATGCAGAATTCAGAAGATGTGCAGAAATGTCACCATCACGGTACAGAAAGCTCAGACGCATTTAATGCCACAACGGATGGATTCAAACTGATAGTTTTCTGTATCACATATATACAGATCAGACAGGTGAGAGAAAAAGAGATAAGCAAGCAATAAAACATTCAACGTGAACAATTCTCCAAGGCTCAACTCTACGATTTGAGAAATTCCAAAGCTTGCTCAGCTACTCAATTCTTAACGAACCTGTGCTTACATAGCAACTGAGTAGCAACCTTCAGAACGAAACAATAATCATCATTCAACTGAAGAAGAGTACCAAGTCTGCTGGACTTGAAGAGTTCAAGAGTGAACTATAAGATAACCAAGTCTGCAGGACTTGAAGAGTTCTAAAGTGAACTAGAGAAGTTCCTAGACTGCTGGTCTAGAAGGAATCCAGTGGGATTCAGAAGTTTGTAAGAAACATCCTTAGTGGATATCCTACTCGTTGAGTAGAAGAGTGGACTAGGAGCCTTGTGTGCTCTGAACCACTTAAAAATAGCTGTGTCATTTACCTTACTGCCATAACTGCTATATCTGCTATAACTGCTTTACTCGTTTATTACTTTACTGCTGGGTTAAGAAGATTAAAACAAATATTATTCCGCTAAGTTTTAATCATTATCTAAGAACAAGTCTAAAACAGAAAAGATCTTTAAATATCAATTCAACCCCCCCTTCTAGATAACTTGTGCCTATTAAGAACTAACAACTTTTTCCCTCACCAATTCAGATTAGATCTAGTTATTTGTTTACTTATTAATATATCTTGTTAATTCTCTTATAATAAAATTATAATAAATCTAATTATTTTTATGGCCCAAATTTGACCAAATTATTTATCCATCACATAATAATATCTATTAGCCCATATAAAATAAATAACTAATTTGACCCAATAAAAGATTAAGTTCAATTAATAACTAGCTTTATCCATCTTTGTGTTTATTTTGAAGTCTTTAAAAATCTTCAGAGATGAGGTAAGACTTTGGATATGGGTTGATAGTTATAATTCTTCTTCTAAAGTTTGTCAAACTCTACCATTTGATAGAAATCTTTAAAATCTATGACTTTTTGAATACCAAAATACTTTTATAGACTTTATAAAAATCTTAATTCAATACCACCTAACTTTTAAAGACATTAAAAAAGTTGTAATTGAATACCACTAAACTTTTATAAACTCTTTAAATCTCTTGATTGAATACAACCAAACTTTTAAAGTCTTTAAAAGTCTTTAAAAATCTTAATTGAATACACCCCCCTAAGTAGATAAGTACTCCTTTCATTTCTAATTAACATTCTGATTATTTTAAATCAATTCGTGTAAATTTAAAATTAATATAAAATTATTTATTTTTAATATAAATAAATATAATAATTATAAACTATTTATAAAATATTATTAATTATTAATTTTATTATTCTTAAAATTAAAATTTTATAAATTAATTTTAAAATGTTAAAATTTATCCATAATTTTAAATTGGAGATAATATTAGATATAGGGATTAGGGGGTTGGTAATTTGGAATTCTATCTCCGGCTAAATATGGAAAAAATAATACAACTATCGCATAAATATGGTATTATAAAGATTATATAATGCTGGCGTGACAACATGTGATTTGTTGTTGTGTTAAATAGGTCATGTCAACAATAAATCATATATTATAACGTCAACAGTATCTGAGCGATATGTGATTATTTTATGTGATAGTAACATTATTGATAATAAGAGCAAATGAGATAGTTTAATGATAAAAGTTTAATGGGATATAATTTTAATATATCAAAATTTAAAATAATGTGAATATATTTATTTTTAGTTAATATAATTATTATAATTATATAGTATATAACAAAAATTAAAAAATTTATTCTAAATTTTTATGAGTTATACCAATTTTAAAGTTTAATATATCATTGTTTGATCTCGAAGTGTATTTCTAATTCTGAAATGGAAGGAGTATTAAATTAGAAAAAATAAAAGTTAATAAAGGATATGTTGTATAAAAAATAATTTTTTTAAATTTAAATTTCTCGTAATTTCCCCCGATGTTTATATATTTCGATAAATTATAATACTATATATTATATCTTGTAATTATTTTAAATAAGTACATTTAATCAGGTTAAGCGTGTCGTCCCATATCTAATCTATTTAAATTTCGTATTAAACGTGAATCTGGTTATAACACGAAAATTATTTATACTCAATATTAAATTTATTATTTTATGTTATGTTCAAATAGCATTCCTCCTCCAAATTTTCCCTATGTTCCTATAGTGAAATGTATCACTACATTAGAATTATAACATAATATGTTAAAAAGTAACATTATAATATAGGACAAGTTTTACTTTATGGAATAAGTTAATTACACATAATTACCAAACCAATGTAACAATTTGTTTCAAAAACAATTAATGTAATAACTAAACAAAATTTGTTACTTATTTGAGATATAATTTGTGACGCCCCCGAAATTAGGTATACATCACCCATCTTGGGTCGTCAGATACATAATACAGAATACAAATACAACTGATTAATACAACTGTCGTGTGCAATACGACAAAACATAAATTATGAGTTTGAATATAAATATTATCTTCTAGAGAGTATTCATACTCAAAAGGAGTCCTCATTACATTTATTAACACACCATTACATAGAATAGTGAGGACTACTAACTAATACTATCATTCGGACCATCACTCCGTTCCCCGACTTGCCCCAGCTACGTTCTCATTTCCTGAAGAGAACAGTGAAAGAAAGGGTGAGCTCAACTAGCCCAGTAAGAAATATTATGACTAAGATAATGCAGAATAAATTATCATTAGCCTTCAACAATGTTAAACTGATAAAATATAATAGACATCAAGTTTAACTGTAGCGGAACAAGCAATCCATTAAAAGAGTCAAGTAGAAAATAAACTCTACTATCTTTTATGATTTAAAAAGTTTTTCAACACTGTGATCGCTAGGACTCAGCTTAATAAAATAATCCACATCATCGAATCACCCCTGCACTACGGCCAAGGATATTCGTATATTCATTAATGGTCATGATCATGCCAACAACTGTCCATCAATGCACTACGGGCCAATGAGGACTTTTACCACATCATTTGTAACATTACGGTCATGATTATACCGAATAATCCCTGGTCATAATCATACCAAGTCCATCTATGCACTACAGGCCACAGATGACTTTCAACATTTTATAATCATGAGGATGATGACAATGATATAAGAATTCAATAAAACAAGTTCAAGAATTAATTTATCCAAGAATTAACAACGTCCAAATTGTCAATATGATACTGCATTGTGGAGTAAAATTCAAGAATACTTAGAAGAATATTTTCATGAAAAGATACTGGATGAACCGCAATTATCAAGGATATTCCACTAATTTCATGGAGTATAGAAGTCAAAACTTAACCAACTGAGTATAATAAAGAATGGAATAACAAAAGAAATCACCATGCATGCGATAGACCGCACAGACAGGTTATTTCAACAGAATAATAAATAATGGAACCAGGTCCGGCGTAAACGCACAGACAGGATATTCCGACAGAATAATAAATAATGGAACCAGGTCCGGTGTAAAACACACAGACAGGATGTTCCAACAGAATAATAACAAGACGGAACCAGGTCCGGTGTAAAACACACAGACAGGATGTTCCAACAGAATAATAATAAAAACGGAACCAGGTCCGGTGTAAAACACACAGACAGGATGTTCCAACAGAATAATAGAAGAATGTCACCAAGTATAGGGTAGACCGCGTATACTGGTTATTCCAACAGAATAATAACGAATGAAATAACAGAAGTTCTCTTCATGAATATAAAAGAAATAATATTCCCTACCTTAAAAGAACTGGATATTGGAAAAGTGATGTAGCAGAATACTTTTATTCTCTCTCTCTTATTCTCTCTATACTTTCTCTCTCTATAGCATGAATGAATTCGTGAAAAATAATGAAGCCCTAGGCCTCTATTTATAGAAAAACTGAGGGTGGCTCTTGGTCTTAACGAAGGGTCAAATGACTCTTGGTCTTAACGAAGGGTCAAATGACTCTTGGTAATATTGAAGGGACAACTACTATTGACGAAAGTAATTACTATTGACCAAGGTAAATACTATTGACGAAGGTAATTACTATTGACCAAGGTAAATACTATTGACCAAGGTAAATACTATTGACGACGGTAATTACTATTGACAACGGTAATTACTATTGACGACGGTAATTACTATTGACGACGGTAATTACTATTGATGAAGAGACTCTTAGATGATGACATATGGCCCCCCATAAAATAACCAAACTTACCACAACGTCTCAATTATTGATTTAATAATATAACATATTATACAGATGATACTATGACAATAATTTAAGAGATATGATGCAGCAATTACTGTAGCAATAATTGAGTATAGCTGAGTGACTTCTCACGTAAGCATCAATAATCAATACCGTGTGCTACTATGCAACCACGCGTATTACTGTACTTTTACTACCGAGTAGTTCAACAGTTTTAACGATTTTAACGGTAACACCTCAGCTGTTATTTTTATAGAAAGATAATTCTGTCGTTTTCTCAATCCGACAATAATTCCGTTGTGGGGTCCACCAATGATTGTGCCGTCGTACGAATATTCCCCGACAAAAAAAATATTCCCCGACCAAACGAATATTTATAACAACTTGCTTACTTTGCAACATTTATAAATATTACCCACAACTATAACATTATATCAAATTAACTCCATAATATTCAAAAATGATATTTATAGAAAATTCATCTTTATTTATAAAAGTTGGGGTCTTACAACCTCCCCTTCTTATGAAATTTCGCCCTCGAAATTAGGGTACGTACCTGGTATGTCGAAGAGGTAAGGATACCTTGATTTCATTTTTGATTCTAACTCCCAAGTCATTTCCTCAACATCGTGGTTTCTCCACAAAACTTTAACTTGAGGTATAACCTTGGAGCGTAGAATATGTTCCTTCTTATCCAAGATTTGAACAGGAACTTCTTCATACGTCAAATCCTCCGCTATTTCGTCCGGTTCTAACTCAATAATGTGGTTCGGGTCTTCCACATATTTGCGTAACATGGATATGTGGAAAACGTTATGAACACGAGACATACTTGGCGGTAAAGCGAGTCTATAAGCCACAGTTCTCACTCGATCGAGGATTAAAAATGGACCGATGAATCGAGGATTTAGCTTTCCTCTCTTTCCAAATCTCGTAACTCCTTTCCATGGAGCAACACGTAAGAACACATGATCTCCTACATCAAATTCCACGTCCTTTCGATGAAGATCAGCATAACTCTTTTGTCGATCTTGTGAGATTTTTATACGTTGTCGGATCGTTTGAATCTTTTCTGTAGTCATACGTACCAACTCCGGTCCCAACAACGTTGCTTCGCCCACCTCATCCCAGCATACTGGAGAACGACATTTTCTTCCATACAATGCTTCGAATGGAGCCATGCCAATACTTGCTTGATAACTGTTGTTGTAGGAAAACTCCACCAATGGTAAGAACTTGTCCCAACTTCCCTTGAAGTCAAAGACACAGAGTCTTAATAGATCTTCAAGAGTTTGAATAGTCCTCTCTGATTGTCCGTCCGTCTGAGGATGATATGCTGAACTAAATCGTAACTCCGTGCCCATAGCTTTTTGTAAACTAACCAAAAATCGTGAAGTGAATCTTGGGTCTCGATCAGAAACTATGGATACTGGCATACCATGCAGTCTTACAATCTCGTTTATGTACATACGAGCAAGACGTTCAAGTGTATAAGTTTCTCGTATCGGTAAGAAATGAGCAGACTTGGTCAATCTATCAACAATGACCCAAATCGCATCAATACCTTGAGAAACCCTAGGAAGACCGGTAACGAAATCCATGGTAATGTGCTCCCACTTCCATTCTGGAATTTCAAGTGGTTGCAAAGGACCTTTTGGTACTTGATACTCCGCTTTGACTCGTTGACAAGTTAGACACCTTGAGATAAACAATGCTATCTCTCTCTTCATATTGCTCCACCAAAATGTATGACGAAGATCATGATATATTTTGGTACTTCCAGGATGGATTGCAAACGGTGTGTTGTGCGCCTCCATCATGATTTCATACTTTAAATCAGGGTTGTTAGGAACACAAAGTCTGGAGTTGACTCGAAGTATTCCTTCTTCATCGATTCTTGCTTCCGGCATAGCACCTTCTTGCACTTTCTTCCTCATACGCATCAGCTCCAGGTCTGTAGCTTGAGCAGCTTTAACTTTATCGATTAAAGTCGGTTCTACTCGTATATTCGCCATCATCACATGGGTCCCTGGAGTCTTTAACTCTATCTCCATCCTTTGCAAGTCACACAAAATGGGCCTTTGCGTTGTTAATATTGCACTTGTACCCGCATATGATCTTCTACTCAATGCGTCAGCTACCACGTTCGCTTTTTCAGGATGGTATTGAATGGTATGATCATAATCTTTCAACAGTTCAAGCCAACGTCGTTGTCGCATGTTGAGTTCCTTTTGAGTGAAGAAATATTTGAGGCTTTTATGATCCGTAAAGATCTCCACTTTCTCCCCATACAAGTAATGCCTCCAAATTTTAAGTGCAAAGACAACAGCTGCCAACTCTAGATTATGAGTAGGATAATTCCTCTCATATTCCTTGAGTTGTCTTGATGCATAGGCTATGACTTTTCCATTTTGCATGAGAACGCATCCCAACCCTTTGCTCGAAGTATCACTGTAGATGACAAATCCCTCCGAGCCAGATGGTATTGTTAGAACAGGTGCTGAAATGAGTCTCCTCTTGAGTTCTTGAAAACTCTGCTGACATTCTTTGCTCCAACCGAACTTTGTATCTTTTCGAGTCAGCTGAGTTAATGGAGTAGCGATTCGAGAAAATCCTTCCACGAATCTCCGATAATAACCAGCTAAACCAAGAAAGCTACGTACCTCGGTCACTGATTTAGGTTGCTCCCAGCTTTGAATAGCTTCAATCTTTGCCGGGTCAACCGATATTCCACGACTTGATACTACGTGCCCAAGGAATGCTACCTCTTCCAGCCAGAACTCGTATTTTTTCAACTTGGCATAAAGTTTGTATTCACGAAGCTTTTGGAGTACCAGCCTCAAGTGTTGCTCATGATCTTCACGGCTTTTGGAATAAATAAGGATGTCATCAATAAAGACGACCACAAAGTGATCCAAATATTACTTGAATACCCGGTTCATCATATCCATGAAGGCAGCAGGAGCATTAGTCAATCCAAAGGACATGACTAGGAATTCATAATGCCCGTACCGAGTTCTAAAAGCCGTCTTTGGAATATCCTCAGTTCTAACCTTCAGCTGATGATATCCAGAACGAAGATCGATCTTTGAAAAGAATTGTGCTCCTTGCAACTGGTCAAACAGGTCATCAATACGTGGCAATGGGTACCTGTTTTTGATGGTGACATGATTCAACTCCCGATAATCAATACAAAGTCGCATACTTCCATCTTTCTTCTTCACGAATAGAACAGGAGCACCCCAAGGAGAAGTACTAGGACGAATAAAGCCAATGTCTAACAATTCCTGCAGTTGGATCTTTAACTCCTGAAGTTCAATAGGAGCCATTCGATATGGGGCTTTGGAAATGGGTTTTGTACCGGGTTCAAGGTCGATACAAAATTCAATTTCACGCTCTGGGGGTAGGCCAGGAAGTTCTTCAGGGAATACGTCAGGGAATTTATTAACAATAGAAATATCATTCAAAACTGACGTATTTTTGTTTAGATCTGTGACATGAGCTAAGAAAGCTTGACATCCGTTTTTCAATAAACGAATAGCTTTATGGCTTGAGATGACAGCGATTGATTTTAATGGTTTGGTTGCTTGAATTCGCATAATAGGTCGATTAGGAATATGAAAGCTAACAACCTTACGAAAACAATCAATTTTTGCATAATGAGTAGTTAACCAATCAATCCCTAGAATCACGTCAAATGCAAGTATTTTTAATGAAATCAGATCGATAGGTAATGTGTGGGTACCAACTTGAACCAAACAAGACTTATAAACAGTGGAGGTAATGAAGGTTTCTCCCAACGGAGTTTCCACAGATAAGTCAAAGTCTAATTTCTCCGGAATCAAATTTAATCGATGAGCGCAAGTAGGAGAAATAAAAGAATGGGTTGAACCGGTATCAAATAAAGTATAAACTTCTTTAGAGTTTATGATAAGCTTACCCGTGATGACCTCATTCGGGTTCCTTGCTCTCTGGGAGTTCACAACAAACGCTCTCCCTTGCACAACCGGTTTTGACTTTTCTGGGACGACTTTTGGTGCCTCCATCCTAGCTGAATTTGTCTTCGGTAAACGACAAAATCGGGCTAAATGACCTTCTCTTCCACAATTATAACATGCTTTGGACGGCATCGCGCAGTTTGAACTGATGTGCCCCTCCCCTCCGCATTTGAAACATATGATAGGTGGTCGTTCTCCTTCCTTAACGACAGGTGCTGGTGCTGACGTCTTTCCGTCATTGTTGAATATCCTCTTCTTGAAATGTCCATTCTTATTGTTTTGGCCCTGATTACCACCGAAGTGGTTACCATTTCTGGCCTGTTGATTCCCTCCACGCTTGTTGTCACCGCTTCGATGACTGCTCTCACTGGTATTATCATTTTGCCGGCTGCTCTCTTTTGGTTGCGTTGTCTCGTTATCGCGCTCCACCAACTGAGCCCTATTTACAACATCTGAATACAAACACAGTTTATGAGAAACAAGATGTTGACGTATCTCCGGCTTCAAACCTCTTAAAAACATCCGCGTCATTCTTTCTTCATTATCCACCAGGTGGGACGCAAACCGGGATAACTCCGCAAATTTTGCCTCGTACTGCGACACGGTCATATTATTCTGCTCCAATTTGATGAACTCCACCTCCTTCTTGTGACGAATACTCTCGGAAAAGTATTTGTCGTTAAACAGATCTTGGAACTTCTCCCAAGACATCTTCAGTGCGGCAGGTTGAGTACGCTTTATCGATTCCCACCAGTAATCTGCCTCTCCTCGCAACATAAAGGCGGCAAAGGGAACCTTTTGCTCCTCAGAGCAACCCAAGACATCAAATATCTTGGTGATCTGCTTTATCCATGTTTCAGCTACAAGTGGTTTGGGTTCTCCCTTAAACTCCGGTGGTCCCAGCTCCTTAAACTGTTTAGCGGTGACCGCCTGAGAGTTTCCAGTATTTCCACCTACGTTGTGGACAGGAGCCGCTTTCACCTGTTGTTGCATGAATTGCATAAAGCCTCTGAACATTTGATCATTCATCATTTGGTCAATGTTGTTGTTTGCATGAGGATTGACACCTTCCTGATGCACATTATCCTGATTATTGATATGTGGTGAATCAACAGTCGTCTGTGCTCCATTGCTATTCTCAACATTCTCAGATGTCATTTTCAGATACTGCCACAAAATAAAAATTAATTGATATGTCATATATTATCCTTATATTATGACCGACCAATTAAATACCATGCAAATAAACTTAGGTATGTCATACTAGCGAAGGAATTCCCCGTCTCTCCCCTCCTAGTTCTATTCTCACATCTTAGCCAGGGATCATATCCCTAAGCTCTGATACCAACTGTGACGCCCCCAAAATTAGGTATACATCACCCATCTTGGGTCGTCAGATACATAGTACAGAATACAAATACAACTGATTAATACAACTGTCGTGTACAATACGACAAAACATAAACTGTGAGTTTGAATATAAATATTATCTTCTAGAGAGTATTCATACTCAAAAGGAGTCCTCATTACATTTATTAACACACCATTACATAGAATAGTGAGGACTACTAACTAATACTATCATTCGGACCATCACTCCGTTCCCCGACTTGCCCCAGCTACGTTCTCATTTCCTGAAGAGAACAGTGAAAGAAAGGGTGAGCTCAACTAGCCCAGTAAGAAATATTATGACTAAGATAATGCAGAATAAATTATCATTAGCCTTCAACAATGTTAAACTGATAAAATATAATAGACATCAAGTTTAACTGCAACGGAACAAGCAATCCATTAAAAGAGTCAAGTTGAAAATAAACTCTACAATATTTTATGATTTAAAAGGTTTTTCAACATTGTGATCGTTGGGACTCAGCTTAATAAAATAATCCACATCATCGAATCACCCCTGCACTACGGCCAAGGATATTCGTGTATTCATTAATGGTCATGATCATGCCAACAACTGTCCATCAATGCACTACGGGCCAATGAGGACTTTTACCACATCATTTGTAACATTACGGTCATGATTATACCGAATAATCCCTTGTCATAATCATACCAAGTCCATCTATGCACTACAGGCCACAGATGACTTTCAACATACTTAGAAGAATATTTTCATGAAAAGATACTGGATGAACCGCAATTATCAAGGATATTCCACTAATTTCATGGAGTATAGAAGTCAAAACTTAACCAACTGAGTATAATAAAGAATGGAATAACAAAAGAAATCACCCGGCATGCGATAGACCGCATAGACAGGTTATTTCAACAGAATAATAAATAATGGAACCAGGTCCGGCGTAAACGCACAGACAGGATATTCCGACAGAATAATAAATAATGGAACCAGGTCCGGTGTAAAACACACAGACAGGATGTTCCAACAGAATAATAACAAGACGGAACCAGGTCCGGTGTAAAACACACAGACAGGATGTTCCAACAGAATAATAATAAAAACGGAACCAGGTCCGGTGTAAAACACACAGACAGGATGTTCCAACAGAATAATAGAAGAATGTCACCAAGTATAGGGTAGACCGCGTATACTGGTTATTCCAACAGAATAATAACGAATGGAATAACAGAAGTTCTCTTCATGAATATAAAAGAAATAATATTCCCTACCTTAAAAGAACTGGATATTGGAAAAGTGATGTAGCAGAATACTTTTATTCTCTCTCTCTTATTCTCTCTATACTTTCTCTCTCTATAGCTTGAATGAATTCGTGAAAAATAATGAAGCCCTAGGCCTGTATTTATAGAAAAACTGAGGGTGGCTCTTGGTCTTAACGAAGGGTCAAATGACTCTTGGTCTTAACGAAGGGTCAAATGACTCTTGGTAATATTGAAGGGACAACTACTATTGACGAAAGTAATTACTATTGACCAAGGTAAATACTATTGACGAAGGTAAATACTATTGACCAAGGTAAATACTATTGACGACGGTAATTACTATTGACGACGGTAATTACTATTGACGAAGAGACTCTTAGATGATGACATATGGCCCCCCATAAAATAACCAAACTTATCACAACGTCTCAATTATTGATTTAATAATATAACATATTATACAGATGATACTATGACAATAATTTAAGAGATATGATGCAGCAATTACTGTAGCAATAATTGAGTATAGCTGAGTGACTTCTCACGTAAGCATCAATAATCAATACCGTGTGCTACTATGCAACCACGCGTATTACTGTACTTTTACTACCGAGTAGTTCAACAGTTTTAACGATTTTAACGGTAACACCTCAGCTGTTATTTTTATAGAAAGATAATTCTGTCGTTTTCTCAATCCGACAATAATTCCGTTGTGGGGTCCACCAATGATTGTGCCGTCGTACGAATATTCCCCGACAAAAAGAATATTCCCCGACCAAACGAATATTTATAACAACTTGCTTACTTTGCAACATTTATAAATATTACCCACAACTATAACATTATATCAAATTAACTCCATAATATTCAAAAATGATATTTATAGAAAATTCATCTTTATTTATAAAAGTTGGGGTCTTACATAATTTTTTAAATTCAAAAGAGTATCCTACTGATTAATTTGAAAAAAATATAAAAGTTCAAAATTGTTTTTGTTATTAAGTCTACTAATTTGTTAGAAAAAAATAATATATATTGTGAATGTTTACGTCAAAATTTTAATTGTCAATTGCGCCGAAGAATTAAGAATATAAGTGGCAACCATTTTGAGATACGAGTAATAAGTAAAATCTTTTATACTTAGTTATATATATATATATATATATATATATATATATATATATATAAGAATTCGGATCTTAAGCTCACTTTTTATCTAACTCATCCGAGTTCACCCACCTTTAACGATGGACCCGGCGACAGTTGGGTCATACAACCATCGTCGATATTTTTAGCGACGCTATATATTGTCCGTCGCTAAAAGTATAGACGATGGTTGTATGACCGAACTATCGCCGGATCTGTCACTAAAAGGAAGGTGAGCTCGGGTTAGTTGAATAAGGGGTGAGCTTAAGATTCGTACCGTATAAAAAAAATATATAAACAACTAAATTTATCTCCATTAAATTATTTTTCTCTCTCACTATATATCTCGAACAAACGGTACAAAGAACAGAAGAGAAGCGAAAAGTAGAAGTAGACTGTAACTAGGGTTTGAAAACAGCGTAAATGGAATTGGTAGCAGAGAAGAAAGAAGGCGATAACACTCAATCTCTCGTCGATCCTTCTCCTACACCTAACGCAGATAAAGATTTAGCTGAAGATCGTGAACGCCAAGCCCGTGAGCTCAAAGCTGGTCTTCATCCTCTCAAGGTATCTCTCTTTTTTTCTCTCTCTAAATTTACACCTTTCTATACGTATGTACATATAATTATGTATTGTTTGTATCACTTTTTTTGTTATATGTGAATGCTTGCTTCATAAAATCATCGCTCCATGTTTAATTGTTTGTGTTTTTGTTGGTTAAATGATATATTCCTCAACGTAAACTACCTTTCACTATCAAATGGGTCTGCTTAGGCCGATCTATGGAAATAAAAAGAAGAAAAAGAGAAGATCTGTTTAGCTGCTTTTCAACATATTTATGCACAATTGTATTTATATATCTACATTTGTGCGTGTATGCATATGTTTTCCAAATGGAGCTCCTCTCTTACCTTTATGCTTTTTTGACTGAGGGATTTAGTTCAAACTGACACATTGTCTGAGTATCAGGTACCTAAAAATAGACTTCTGATATAATTAAAATTATACCTTGAGGTGAATATCTAGATTATAAATCTACATGGATAGTCAGGGGTGGATCCAGACTGATAGTTAAGTGGTGTCAAACTCGAAAAAATTAAATTCTTACGAATAAAAATTTCATAAAATAACTTACAAAACTAAACGATACTCAAATATTATTTACAATAACATTTTTCGAGGTTTCATTGCTTGAAATTGTTATAAAAATATCATGCTCAATGTATGTTGCTAAACAGTCATTCATCCATTCATCTCCCATTTGGTTACGGAGTTCATTCTTTATGATATTCATGGCTGAAAATGTTTTTTCAATAGTTGCAATAGCAACGGGCAAAAGTAGAGCCAATTTCAGCAACAAATAGACTTGGGGATACACATCATCCTTTCTTTTCTGAAAACCAACATTTGAGTCGATTCACCAATTCCTTTTATACTCGAAAAATTGGGATCGTTTCTCATATCTACAATATAATTTTGGAGTTGACCATCAAGTGCCAAAAGTTCCATATCATCAAATTATGAAGGGTAAAGTTTCGCAAATTCAATTAATTTTTTGTTGTCAAATGCTGAGAAAGAGTCACGTGGGTCAAGACATGCTATACTTAAAAGTAACTCTGTATTTGTGTTATCAAAACAGTCATTTAACTCCCCAAGTTGACTATCAATCACAGTGAAAAATAATTGAACCCTAAAGCGATGAAGGTTTGTGATTTATTCAATATTGCGTCGTGGTCTTCCTGGAAACACAAAAATATCCTCCACCCTCGGGACAACTATGTCATACAATGCACAAAATTCACAAGTTTCTGCTAACAAAGCATCCCAGTTTTCTCTCATGCATTGTAATCGTTGCTTGGTTACATTGACAAGAGCTATTGCGTTTATGATGTCTTGATCTTTCCTCTGTAAGGCATGTGATAAGTCATTTGTAATTCCCATGACTCCTTTCAATAAGTGTAATAAGAACACAAACTCAAAATCATGCATGAATTTCAAAAGTGTACTAGCTTCTGTACTTTTCTCCTCTTTGACATCATCTGCTACAAACTCGAGCACATCCATTATTGGAGAAAACAAGGTAATAACACTCGAAATTGTTTTAAAATGTGAACTCCAACGCATTTCTCCATGTCGTTTTATTGTTGTTTCTTGATTCATACTTCGTCCACTCTTGATTTCGCCACTAGCAATTCCTTCAACTACTTTTTGAAATTGCTTCAATCGGAGAATTTCTTTTCATTTGCAAGAAGCACTAACAACATTTGCTAACAATCCAAGATAATCAAAGAAAGAACATGACTTATGTTTCTTAGCAACTGCAACAAGTGTCAACTGAAGTTGATGTGCAAAACAATGAATATAGAAAGCACATGGATTTTTAGATAATATTAAACTCTTGAGACCTTTAAACTTCCCTGACATATTGCTAGCTCCATCATAACCTTGACCACGAGCACGTGATATGCTCAATCCATGTTTAGAAAAAAGTTGATCAATTGCAGCTTTTAGTGTCAAAGCAGAAGTTTCAGGAACATGAATAATGGCAAGAAATCGCTCAATTATACAACCATATCTGTCCACATATCGTAAAACCACTGCTATTCGTTCTTTGATTGATGTATCACGAGCCTCATCAACCAACAAAGAAAAAAACACTCCCAATTTCTTTAATGATGGATTGTGTAGTCAAAAATGCAGCGGCGCTACAAATATCTTTTTGAATTGAGTGTGCAATCAATTTATGATTCTCTGGAGCATTTTTTAGGATAACTTTACGCACCTCATCATTGTTTTCTGAAAGAAACTCTAGTTGAGAAATAAATATCCCTCGTTTTCTTGAACCCTCTGACTCACCGTGACAACGAAAAGGCAATCCTTCTTTTAAAAGAAACCTAACACATTTAACCGATACGAGTAATCGAAGACGGTAATCGATCCTTTGTTGCTTAGTTATGTTAGCAAGATTGATATCTATGTGTTGAGGTTGATTCAATAAATCACGACAAGCCTGTTCACATTTACGATGAACACTACCATGATCTCCAACATGTATTTTCAATCTGTCCATCTTCTTCCAATTTTTAAATTCCTCACCAACAAATGCATCCCCACCACCTTGGTTACCATGATCAATTTTAAATAGGTAACAACACAAACAAAATAGAGCATCTTCACTCAAACTATATTCCAGCCAACTTTAATATTTTTTTGTACCAATTCTTGTTGAATTTACGAGCAATTCCACTAATTAGTGTATCTGGAAATTTGTGAGGTATTGGTTGAGTCGGGCCCTTAAGTAAATAATTTATTCGAAAATTCTCTCTTTCACTAGTAGGATAAGATCTTATTGGTGGTCTTTTACCGGGATTCCCCTCAATATTAAGGGAAGGAGATACCGGTGTATGGGTTTGGAAGTAGATATTTTGGGCAAAAGATTCTGGTACTTGGGTTTGGAGGTTAACACTTTGCGGGTGAGTTTCTTGGTGAATATCAGCATTGACATGTTCGTCACTAGTCCCTTCGGCTTGGACATTTTTATGAATAGATTCAAATTTTGTACGTTTAGTTGTAACCCAGTTACGTATGTCCATGCCTGACAAATCAATAAATATTTAAAAACTAATTCAACATTAAAACAAATCAATATACAATATGAATAGTCAACTGTAATTAGCAGTTAACACCAACAATAAACAATCTCAATTAAACGACTAACAAGTAACAAGTAACGTTACAAAATAAATTGCAAATTTAAAGAATGTAAAAATAGATTAGAAACATACTTGAAGAACTTTTATTTGATGGAGTTCTCTTCATTGTTGTAGTGTTACTTTAAGAAGTAAAAAGTCCTAATTTTATAAAAGTACAAACAAGAAAAATTCATGAATAATTACAAAAATTCCTAAAACAATTATTAAATTTGTGAAATTAAAATATACTGTAGAATTTTCATATTCGGATCGTGATCAGTGAGTGATCGGCTGATCGCTTGCTCTGTTGAGATTGGTGAGTGATTGCTGACGTTGTTGGAGTGATCGCTTTTTGCTTTGTTACTTACCTTCTATCTCTATAGCTCTACTCTGAGTCTCACACTCACTCTCTGTTGCCACTTATTGAATATAAGAATAGAAAAGTTGGGTTAGTGACTTAAGAGTTAATGGGAATTAGGGATTGGCGACTGACTTACTATACATAATACAGTGGGGTCAGGTGACTTAGTATACATATTCACTTTAGACTCTCTTAAATTTTTTTTCTAATATGCCCCCCCTGACCCTCTGAAAATTCAGTGGGGTCAGGTGCCCCCCCTGCCCTGCTGTAGGTCCGCCCCTGTGGATAGTTGGTTCAAGTTAAAATGTTCGCATGAGCTGGATTAAGAATAAAGGTCTTCTATTGATGTATATTTTTATTAAAATCTTAATGAACGTGGAGTCCAATAATCTTAATGAACAATGAATTGAATTGACTTCATTTTTGTAGTGTAGCCTCAAAAGATATTGGTCCAGGTATAATTGATATAAGCTTAATTTAGATTGATTACGAGTTGAAGTGTATAGTTAATCAACAAGTCGTAGAGTACAAATGTAATTGGCCTATATAGGATGAAAATTGAAAAGACAAGAGACACCATAGTTGAAGCTAGTAGTTGTCTTTAAAAAAGAAAATTGTTTTCAAGATAAAATAAGGATTTATCATAAAGAAGGAAAAGCCATCATAGGTTAACAAACTGGCCACTAAAAAGAACAATAAAAGGTGGAATCCCTATGCATATTAGTAACAGCTATTCTCTGGAAAGCCCTCATCGTTGACGCCATAGAGAACCCAAAGAAGAGTCCCGATTTACGATGTAGTAGAGGGATAGGATATCAAGCTCCATTGTACACCGTTATAACTTTTTATCAACTTTATGTTACTAAATCCCTAATTTGTTACACAGAAACCCATGAAAAGAGTTGGCAAACCCATCCACTTGTCTAACAAAGAAAAATGTAAATAAAAAAGGGGCAAATTGATGGAGTACAAGTGTAAAGCCATCTACAACAAATATTACATTTTAGTCTTGTACACAAAAGTCCATGGCAAGAATTTTGAAGACAAGTCAACTTCACAACCAACATTTCGCTTAATTTTTCATTGGTAGGTCTTGTGCGTAGCTGTTAAGACGCACCCTAGGCGTAGCTGCACGCTAGTGTAGGACAAGCTTGCTGCATGACTTAGTTAGAACAATATAAAAGGCTTTAGAAGCCAATGAACTAGAAACTGTATTTTAATTAGTTTCCTTTATTTATAATCCTCATAGTTATCTTATTAGGGTCCTATTTAGGTTAGGAAAGTTGTTAGATTATTATAAATAGTGATGTACTATATTATTTTAATACATTGAAATAGAAGAATTATTTGAGTTTTGTGTGAGACTTGTCTCAAAATCCTATCCCCCATTATTTTGGTATCAGAGCGAGGTCGTATATCCCTTGTCACCTATCCACCTTCCCTCTATTAATGTCACCATCCCAGATCATCATCACTACCACCTTTTGCCATCACATAAACAAGGCAAAAAATGGCTAATATCGAACCCAAACTGTCTTCCCCAAAACAGTGGCCCTAACAAACTAAATCCATTCAAACACTAGCCAAACGATGCCTTAACTCCATCTTTCATCATCTTCAACCTTAAAAGTCCTAATTTTGTGTTGTCACCACTTCAGCCCAGAATTAGTCTCAAACTAGTTTTAAATCTCAACCTATTAACTACAAGCATACCAAGCCTAAATCGTCGCAACCAGGGAATCACCAACACCTCAGACCTTACAATCCTCAACTTCGGCGACCCAAATCTGCACCAATTTAAAACCCCAATTAGAAGTCATCACTCTATCCTAGTCTTAGTAAAGTGAAGCAAAACAAAAAAGAAAGGTAGAAGGAGAAGAAATGAAGATAAGAAATGGAAACTCACCCCACCTCAACCCCCCATCGCCGCCGTTGCATAACGACACCACCATCTTCATCTTCGTTGAGACTTGAGATATTATTCAACTTTTGAATCTCAAAGCATGTTGCTCCTTACCTTGAACTTGCATAAGGAATCAAAAGACTAGAGAGACCGGATCTGGGAAATTAAATCTCTCCTGGAATCATGGTAAATGTCGTTGAAGTCAACGCCAGACTTGATGCCTATGTGTTACAACAGAGCAAACAATGAGCGTCTTAAAATAATGCAAGATTCACTCGCAACACGTAAGGCAAATGCAGTAATTGTTCAAGAATCCATTGCAACCCTTACGTCAAAAGTTGATATACTTGTGGAATGTACGAATAAAGGAAAAGAGGTTACTTACGGGAAGTATGAAGGTCCACCTCCGGATCCTAATTATTTGAGGCCCTTATATCATCATGGACTCGATCTATAGGTCTTCATGTTCTAGATCTTAGGATGATTGCAATGGACAGAGGAGCGACATTAGATGTTGGAGATTTCAATGATGATCATTGTCACGAAGCATTCTTCGATTGGATTCATAATTTGGAAAGCTTCTTCCATTGGTAGGAAATTTCTGATGAAAACTTTTCTTTACTGAAGTGAAATTAAAAGGGACAACTCAAATTTAGTCGGATCAACATCAGCGAAATTTGTATACAATGCGAGAAGATGGGAAGATATGAAAGCTGCCTTGACACGATGTTTTATGCCTTTATATTATAAGTAGCGAACATATTTGCAGTTCACTGAGTTCATGCAAGGAAGTAAATTCGTAGCCGAATATACTTCAATGTTTTACATCTTGGTTACTTGGGTTGAAGAAGTTTAATCTCTATGTAACGTCAAAGATTGAATCCGAAGATTGCAAGTGGTGCAACTTCAGTTAAACTCTTGCCGCCCAAGTGGAGGATAATTTGAAAAGGACTTCTTCTGTTAAGCCTCCAATGCCAGTCCAAACTTGAAGTGAGCGTAACCTATTAGAAGTAGATCGGTAGGAAGATCGTCAGTAAGCCCTTCAGCTATTAGCAGTCCTATTCGTACCCCAAGTTCTTCTAATACTAACAACCATACATCTATGTGCTATAACTGTTATGGTTTCGGTCATGTCTTTTCCGAAGATGAATGTTGCCCCTCCTCCCTCTAGGTAAGTTGTTATTGTTGACAAAGAATTTGGGAAAACTGATTTGCACGAAGATGTTTGCAAGCCATTAGATGTTGAATATGAGCCTAGGATTTGGACATTGATGTTCATTTGGTGTTTAGGTGTTTTTCGACCTTTGCTTATTATTAAAAAAATAGATAATCTTAAAATCCATTGTGTGCGAATTATTCAAACGAGGGTCAAATATGCAGGACAGACATGCTCTCTTGTGATTGATTTTAGGAATTGTATTGATGTTATCTTTGAGGAAGCAGTTAAGAAACTTGGATTAAAAGTTGAGCCTCACATGTGATGTTGCATAGATATGCTCTCTTGTGATTGATATTAGGAGTTGTATTGATGTTATCTTTGAGGAAGCAGTTAAGAAACTTGGATTAAAAGTTGAGTCTCACATGTGATGTTGCATGGATTACTAATACAAAGCGATTACTAATACAAAGCTGCAGGTTCAAGAGATTTTTAGTTACCTTTTCTATTGGCAAGCTTAAGGATAATGTTATGTGTGATGTTTTATCCCTTAAGATTTGTCGCATTATCTTAGGGCGTACATGACTATAGGATCGTCACGCACAACATGATGCCCATATTAATACTTATTCTATTATTAAAAGCAACACCTAGATCACTCTTAATTGCTCTCGACATGCCAACTTTGAAGCTTGTAAAGAATTCCTTTGTAGTCCAGATTGATTGCTCGTGTTGATGTTCATAACTCGACGGAGTGGAGTACTTTTCAACGGAGGAGAACTAATGTAGGATGAGCCCACCGCGGGACTTGGTTAGAACAATATAAACCATGAACTAGAAACTGTATTTTATTTAGTTTCCTTAATTTATAATTGTCATAGTTATCTTATTAAAGTCCAATTTAGGTTAGGATAGCTAGAATTATTATAATTAGTGAGGTACTCTATTATTTTAATACACTAATTATTTCAGTTTTGTGCGGGAGTTCTTTGTGTGAGATTTAACCTTGTCTCAAAATTCCATCTCCATTACAAGCCTTTTGATAACAAGTCACACAAAACGGATGAAATACAATGATAATTTATAAGTCAATGGCATTCAACGATTTTCATTGACATTTTAGGTATTATAACTTGAAACTATATTGGATACCTTATAAATATACTTTAGAATATAGAAAAGGATATATTTTTCTGTACGAGAATGTTAAGGATAAGTGTTTACCTATTTTAGTGTTGGCATGAATTGAGGTTCTTTATGTTTGATTTCATTCTTTTTATGCCTCTCATATTACTTTAATATGGTGATCAGCACAAGTTTGTATTCTTGTACACCCGCCGAACACCTGGTGTTCGAACTCAGACATCGTATGAGGACAACATAAAGAAAATAGTGGACTTTAGTACGGTAAAATTTTCTGTACTTCATGTGTTGTGCCTATACATGACAATATCTGGTTTAGTGTATTGATCTTGCATCTAAGCATTCTTGAATCTTGGTTCACAGGTTGAAGGCTTTTGGATCTGCTACTGCCATTTGGCTCGTGTATCATCCTTGCCAAGCCCAACTGATTTGCATATTTTCAAGGAAGGAATTAGGCCACTATGGGAGGTGAAATTTGAGGCCCTCAAGTCTATTTGGTTGTGATTGTTAATTTTTCTGTTCACTTATCAATAAAAGAGAACTTTTCCCCTTTTCCCCTTTTCCCCTTTTCCATTACTCCAGGGTTGTTATTTTCAAATTCAAATTAACCATTATATTCTCATGCAATCTGTTTATTGTTTGATCAGGATTCTGCCAATTGCAATGGTGGTAAGTGGATAATAAGGTTCAAAAAGGCCGTCTCAGGCCGCTTTTGGGAGGATCTGGTGAGTAAAAAACTGCATATTTAGAGGGAGCGTGTAGTTTTGTTTGATTCTTACGTTTCTGAAATGGGTACGGAAATACGTCTTTAATGTCAATAATAGGGGTCTGTAGATTTTCTGATGCTTCATGATTTTTATTCTTATGTGATTCTTTCTAACACTGTAAAATATACTCTCTTTTTACCTTTTATTTTTCTGTTTTTTTAACAAGTTACTGTAGCACAACTTTTTTAATAAAATTAGTTTGTCTATTTAGACCATTCTACTGTGGGAAGATCTAATTTTTTACTGAACTCTTCCATTTCCATGTTAAACTTCATGCTGACCATGAATATTTTAATTTTTGCTTTAATTTTGACTAGTATCTCTGATGTTGGTATTTCAACATGAGAATTGAGAAAAATATGAAAATGCAATAGAATCCAAGTTCTGGCGATGTGCATTTGATTGGATTATCCTGGATTCTGAGACCAGGATACATGTAGAAACTTGACATATGTGAGCTTGTTTGAAGGCTAAACCCCCTAATCAAAACGCAGGAGTATTGGAAAAGCCTGAGATAGCGAATCTCTAAATGTTGCCTATAGCAACTATGAAACCCTGGTGCTTCTTGGGTTCAGCTGACTTTGTTTTTTGACCCAACAGTCATAGAATTATCTCGACTGTGCTTTACACTTCGTAATAAGAATACTTTGGATTTGTCTTGTCCCCACCTGCTTGATAATATTCCAAGGCAGTCATACTCGAAAATTCTTATATCTAGAAGTATTTTTCTTGCATTAATTTGCCTTTCCCCTTTTGGTCCATTTCCTATTTCCCAAGCATATACAATCACACTATTTTATCGGTATTACTATACAAAGTAGAGAGATTTCATTTAGAGCACTGTATTCCTTGTACACCTTGTTGAGGACTGAGGAGGAGCATCCATGAACCGTCTGTAGCTGGTACTGTGAACAAGTGCTAGGTAGCTGATAATGTTGTGAACGTGAAGTAGATGCAACCTAAATAGTAATTATGTTTAGTTGATGAGTTGAGCCGGATGTCTTTAAATTTTATCAGTTTATAATTGATTATAATGTTGTTTCGCATTATTCCGTGCATGATATATTGCCAAATAAGCATGATGCTAATTATAGATACATGAATTGTACTTGAAGCTTGTAAGATGGAGTGAACTTGTTAATTATTCTCTCATGAATGTTGGAAAATTTGTTGGTCTTCTGTTCTGATACCGTGATACGGGATGCACATGCAGGTTCTAGCGTTGGTAGGCGATCAACTTGATTATGGTGATAATGTATGTGGTGCGGTATTGAGCATCCGGTTCAATGAGGATATTTTAAGTGTGTGGAATCGCAATGCATCTGATCACCAGGTCAGCAATTGTTCTAGCTTTCATCCTATTTATTAATATCATTTTTTTAAAAATGTAATAAATTGAACTCGTTTTGATTTTTACTAGGCTGTCATGGCCTTGAGAGATGCAATCAAACGGCACTTGAAGCTTCCCCACAGTTACGTCATGGAGTACAAGCCACATGATGCTTCTCTGCGTGATAACTCATCATACCGAAACACTTGGCTGAGAGGATAGGATAGGGGGTGCTAAAGTCACTTGTGTTCAAGCTGATGTGCTACACAGAAGCTCTGCAATTTTCAATGCTATGGTGTCAAGTGGTATCTGTTATTTAGGTTTCGGTGGTTATGAAATCATAATTGTAACCAATAGAACTGTACTAACCAAGGGAATACTCAAGATAAAGGTTTAATCAGCCTGCCCTGGTTTAAACCATATTATTAGGGTTTGAATCTAGAGCCATTTTGATATGCAAATGGTGTCGCTACTAACCCAATGAAGTCTGTTTGTTGAACTTTTTAGCCAGTGAATTGCATGGATGTGTAATGTGTTACAGCTGCCAACTGCCAACTGCCAACTGCCAAGCCCTACATAATCATAATGGTTGGTTGATATTTACTTATTTCACTTGTAATTGGAACCAAATTCTAGAATGATCTGCCTCAGTTACTCTGTAATGTTAATTTTATTTTAATGCCATATCTAGTATATGTACTACTATACTATGCTAAAAATAGATAACCCATTCTTCTGGATAAGGGTTTAAACAAGTTGAACTGAAGTGAAGAGCTGTTCGAATTCGATTTGAAATGATAAATTTGTACTTGAATTTGACTCAAATTCGAATTGTATTTAAATTTTTTTACTCAAATTCAACTGGACTCAAATATTTATTACTCGAATTCGATTCGACACGGATTGAATTATGTTCAAATTATTTGCGAACTTCAAATTTTAGTTCGAATTTGAGTCTTTATATAATAACTAGTTTTATAATAAATATAATTATAAATTGAATTTGTTATTTTACTTAAAAATGAGAAATTATATTTAATATTATTACACTTTATAAATATAAAATCACAATAAAAATTAAAAACAAAACAAAATAATAATTAATTATCCTAATTTGATTTAAATTTGTATATATTATAAGAGAATGTATCGAGCATCTAATCGAATCTGTATCAATCGAGTATATATTGAATCACAATTAAGAATTCGAGTTGTTTGAATTTTAAACGAGTCGAGTGTAATCTTGCTCAGATTCTACTCATATTTTTATTCGAATTATTTTTAATGCTCAGGTTTGGATCATATTATTAACGTATCCGAGTCTCGCTCGTATTTTTTTTAGTCGAGCCCGAATTGTTTGGCTCGTTTACAGCTTTACTTCTAGAAGAAGAATAAGCTTAGAAGGAAGGAGTCCTTCGATTTAATTACAACTTGGCCATTGCTTCTTTTTTTTTGAAAAAAATAAATTAAAAGATTGAAGCATGAGTTACTTTTTCTGTTTTAATCACTTGCTCTCTTTTTTTCTTCTTCTTTTTTTAATTTAATTTTCTTTCTTTTACTTCTAACAATATTTATTCTTCAACTTCACCAATTTACAATTTTTATTAATTACAGTTATTATATTTTATATTTTTTTCACCTTAAAACTTAATCTTCTTTAACTATTTATTATTTTCAAAATTAAATGATTGAATTTTTATAAATACTACAAATTGATTGAAGAACAAAAGATGATATTGATTTTGTAACGAAGAAAATAATTTTAAATAATATTCTCCATTTCACAAATTTAAGTGGTTGTACATATTTTCAATGTCCTTTTTTTTTTGTTATTTTAATAATAATGACATGCAAATAATAGAATTATGATGAAAATTTGAATACAACGTCTAATGAGTCAATAATCAAACTAGAAAACTATTTTTATGTACAAAAGAAATAAGGAAACAATTTTTTAATAAGCAGTCGGACTAATCTCCACAAATCCGAATCAGTCTTTTCATATGGGTTTACGCTCGCAGGTCCAAAAATTATTGCCGACGGTATTCGATTTCAGAACGTCACGAGACGTGATTTGTTATACATATAAGTCATCATCTTTTTTTTTCATAAAAACTGCCTCGTATTTTATAAGTTTTAAGAATATATTGCGAAAAGGAATAACATCTATGTTATTAAATTTTAAGCGCTTTCAAATTCAAAAATTATGTTATTAATTTTATTTTAAATAAATATTCTAATTATTGTTAGTTTTAATATACTTTATATTCTTAATATAAAATAAGTAGTTCAACCTAATAAAAACGTAGACTCAGCACATTAAATTTTAATTTATTTTTAGACATGCCTTTTAGAAAAAAGGGGGGTACTTTTTTATCCTAAAATATAAGATCAAACTTGAAAATTTAAAAGATATTAATTAATTTTAAGCGCTTTCAAATTCAAAAATTATGTTATTAATTTTATTTTAAATAAATATTCTAATTATTGTTAGTTTTAATATACTTTATAATATCTAAAAATATTAATATAGAATAAAATAATCTATATCAAATTTTAATTTAAATATATAAATTGTATATGAAATTTGGATTCGGGTCTCCTACTCTCCTCCATTATACTTTTCCTCCAATTCATCAAATACACCAATTATTTGATCTCAATAATTTAGTTAATAATGATCAAAATATGTAAAAATTAGAATCATTAAAAATATTTTTACCATTAAAAGTTTTAAAGTAATTTCAACCATTGAAATTTTGATGAAAAATCCATATGTTCATTAAATAGTAAAAAAATGTCAGGTTCTATTTATGGAACAATTATATTACTCAATATTATAAATTCATTTATCGGTGTTTATTTCAATTATAATATCCAAAACTATAATAATATGGCGTATTAAATTGAATTATAGGGAAGATGTAATGGAGGAAAGTCAAGTCCATGTAATTTGAGTCTTGCTATATATTTCAAACCTTTTTTTTTTTTTTTTTTACAGAATTACGATTACAAAGTATATCAATACATGTAATTAGATAAGATTATAAAATTGGCCCATTGTATCAAATACATCATAAAAGTATTACCAATTAGATTTATTCACGTAACTTGCAATAAAAAAATTGACATATAAAGTCACAATATATATCATTTTTCATATAATTATATGAAAGTAACTTTTAGTTGTTTTTTTAAAATTTAAAAATCAAGTGCTATTTACAATAACTACCATAAAAGAGCACAATATGTATCATCTAAAACTTTATTGGGACAAACAGAAGAATATTAGAGAAAAGAAAAAAAATTAGAATTATGATGAAATTTACAAGATTTTTTATCTACCTAATAATTTAATTAGACTACTTTTTATTTGAAAATAAATTTTAAGCATAAATTATGGAATTATCCTACACCAAATATTTTCATGACAATTTAATTTTTAAAATTACAATTAAAATTAATTATATATTTAAAATCAAAATAATAATTATAGAATTGAAATAATTAGTTTTGGATAAAAATGTAATAGAATATGTAATTCATCCAAACTTTTAAACGTTTTATATTCAGCAGCAAGGAGTTCAAACTCGAATAACACAGTTTTTGTGATACAACAAGGGAGCACTATTTCTTATTTCCACATAATCCCCCTCTCGCGTCAAACCACTCTCTTCTTATGTGAGAGAAGACTGTAGATATTAAAAACACATGTAAAAATATCAGTTTCGTGTAACAAAATCAAACTAGATGCCATTTACGGAAACTTTTTTTTGTCCATCCGACTCGCGAAACTTCAGGAATCAACTAGAGAACGAGCGATCCTACACCGATGATTGAAGCCCGATAATACCTGCCAAATATTGATGTGATGAATGTCAGCTCCCACATACATACAGAAAAGAGGGGGGAGGGGGGAGGGGGGAGGGGGGAGGGGGGGGGAGGGGGGGGGGGGAGGGGAATAAGATTATTTATTAAGAGTTGTCGTGGTTAATTTCCTATTCTAGCTTTACATATTCTGACTTTGGAATGTCACCGCAGTAAATTGATACAAGTGAAAAGATGATACCACAAAACAATGTGCAAGGAGACAAAAGGCAAAACGGAATTGGCAACATAAAGCCAGCGAAAATCAAAACCTATCAAGTGACCAACCCTCCCTAGCATTGGCTAGGGTTCAAGCCTCACCATCCCCTTCCCCCCTGAAAACGTGGTAGTCTTTCTTAATAATACCAAAAAAACTATCCACAATGTACAATAGTGCAAGCTACCAACTGGGGGTCGCTTCCCTTCGAATGATATTGGTCATTTAATGAAGGAAACTTAAATAAGTTAATAGATCAATATGGCTAACTGGTAAAATCAACCTTTTCTGTCAATTGCATCATTTCCAAGGATTACTGTTTTTACTACCTTATTTGGTTTGGACCCAACACGTGAAACTAATAAGCAAATAAGGAACAGTATAAAAGACTAGAAAAGTAGAGATAAAAGCAATCACCACATCCGACTCTTGCACCTGCATTTCCTGTTGTCTTGCTAAGTTCATGGCCACCTGTTGCAAAACCATAAACAAGAGTGGCATCATATCGGTGGATGGTAACAATACTGGGAGAGATCAATGCTATGAAATTCTCATAGCTTAATAACCCAAAAACATTATGAACAAGCATGAAATCAATACAAAGTAGAAACCATAAGAACAAGCAGCTATAGGCTTTCATTCATTGACCAGCTCAGTGGCTATGTTTCCAAACAAAGTATCCTCTTTCATAAATGGGAAGAAGGCAATCTAGCTTGGCCAATTACAATCCTAAAAAACTTAAGAGATAGAGATACTAGTTGAGAAACTCATTTCACTTGTAAATTAAATACTTCAACCAAGTTTAGAGACTATTAATATTACTGAATAAATATAAGAGGTCTGTAACAATCTTACACAATACTTCATAACCAGTCCAGAATAAAACTAGTACAAGAAAATTTAATCTTGAGTTATTCTTCTGAAGATCGGGGTTGCATGGATTTAACACCAGGTCACCAGCTAATGAGGAGGCTGATTTTCTAGCTAATAAGTCGTTCATGCCCTTCATCATTTCAAAGGTTAATAGCATTGGTCTATATGGAATTGCTAGGTTGTTACCTTTTCTAGGTGGCCAAAGTATATTTGTTTGCTTGTACGAAAATTCAATGCAAAAAGAGAATATAAGCGGCAAAAGAATGAAAAAACTACGTCCGTTCTAAATTTTATATCATTTTGACATGTTGAAATCAAAATGAAACATTTTCACATTCAAAATTGATATGAATTTATTTAATTTTAGTCAATAAATTTATAAATATTGTAAACTATCTAAGAAAAGTACTACTAATTGCAAGATTATTGTTTTCAAAATTAAATGAATAAATCACTTTTGAATTTGAAAATGTCTCAAATTAACTTCAAAAAGTGCTCTTAAATTTTGGAGCTGGGGGAGAAGTGAACTAAAAAAGATCAAACTCGAGAAGGGTAAAAGATTTACCGTTTAACCTAGTCCTTTGAAATATAAGTGATATAATTGAAATGATAACACTTAGAGTTCGACAATACTTGTTAGCTTAATAGCTTTCTTCCAGTTTTGTTAACATACTTGAGTTTAGCATCTATTTTTTTCAACTAAGAAAAAATTATAAAATGCCAAAAGATGGTGAAAATCATGTAGACAGTGACTATGCAGGTGTAGCGTCTACACCGAGAATTCAAGTATTGTATAGGTCATTAGGCAAAAATATGTTAAAACAAAACAAGAAAATAATCGTGGAATATGTGTACTAGATTAAATATGAAAGTGGTGCAGATGACACTAGGAACATGCTGGAAGCTTTGAGCTTGTCCTAAAATGAGACGACCCAATTGCAATCATGGAACATAACCAAAACTATCTCGTGTCCACTAATCTACCAATTTATACTTTTTACTAACAGTGCCAAATAGTCTATCTGTTTTTATATCACAAATAATATGATTTCAAACAAATTTCAAAACTCCTAACCGCGCCCAATTACTTGAGTTAGTTCACTCACATAAGAACAACTAAAGTACAAATTACAACCAAAGAGTAAAAATGGCCCCAGATCACTGCAAATATACAATATCTTCAACAATTCCAGTAAACCATGGAAGAAGGAAACCATATCAAAGTCCCTTACCTCTTCCGAGGTCATCAGGATCAGCATGCACAACAACTGCCCTCCCCAATATAGAATGCTGCCCACTTAATGGAATCTTTACAATGGAGAAAGAAGATAATTAAAAAAAAAATAGAACTTTTAAAGATAACCAATTCTTGAATCTAAAGTATGCTCACTTTCATTTGAGACAATATTTTAACACCATTTCCAAAGTATGGATATGCTGATGAATTTGATGCAAAGATAGTAGGTCCAAGTATAGACTAACTAATATACCTGTATATCCGTAATTGAGAACTCAGCAATCCCTGTATTGTAAAACAACAAAAGGTTATCAATTTATCCAAGTAATCAGAAAATCATGTGCAATTAATAGTATTATTATATGAAAAGAAACTGAAAAATACCATCTGGGCCAGCAACAACATTGCCCAAATCGCCAGCATGTCGCTCATCATCAGTAGGAGCTCCATGATTTTTCTTTAGTGGATTAAAATGAGGACCTGTACGTAATTATGTATATACATAAGATAAAACTAAAAACCCACTAAATCATCAACCAAAATAAACAAAAAAAAAGCCACTCATTGGTTTAATTTGAAGCGGTAAAAAAGAAGTAATACCAGTGGAATTGCAGCCATTAGTGGTATCACCAAGAGCGTGAATATGGAACCCATGAAGGCCTGGAGCTAGTCCTGTTAATTTGCCTTTCACATGGGTAGCCCCTATTGAATTGAATTTGTGTATTTACATAATTATTATCAGCTATATATACTACTTGCAATTTGAGTAATAATAAAACTAATAAAGAAGAAAGTAATTTGAGTTTATAGAGAAGAGAGAATACCTTTGGAATCCTGGACGAACTGAAGAGACCCATGAACGGAGTTGTTGTTGCCGGCGATAACCGCCACTGCTTTCACACTACCCATTTCCACTCTCTTCTCTTCTCCTCTTCTGTTTTGAGTTTTGCTCTACACCTAAATCCCTTCTTTCTTTTGTCTTATCCTCTCTATTTTATTTTTTTGGTAGCTGCAAATAGGAAATTATTTTTCATTTTCACATCTCTTTTTAATTTATTATATATGACTTAACGAAATCCTCCCTCCTTCCGTTTCAACAATTTAAAAATTAAAATAAATCTAAACCCTCCATGTACTTTTCCTCCCAAATTTAAATTTGATTCTATAATAGATAGAATCTATACTATTAATATAATTCAATAATTTTATGGATATTGAAGTATAAACACTGACCTTTGACCTTTTATCACACCATTTTTAAAGTTAAATCATATTAGCAAATTCTATGTATCTATTCTTTCTACATAAAAGGGAATGATTTTTTTTAGGGTCATTTAGATATAATTTATTATAAATTTAATTATATAATATTGCACTTATTAATTGACCCCATTACATATCATAATTATAATTCTATGATTGTTGAAGGGAAATTATTCAGAATTTTTAATAGGATGATGTTCTTTTTTTAAGGCCTATTCTATTATCAAAACATTAATGTTTTGGTGACTTAAAAATTGTTAGCTTGTGGAAATATTATATTAGTTTGTAAAAATATTAATTTACTAATTTAATCTCTTATTTTATCTGTATTAATTTATCTCACATAATTAAATCAGGTTCATTTTTTATCGTCTCTTTATTTTATTTTGAACATAGTTTGTCATTTTAAATTATAATAGAAAATTTAAAAGGGAGGAGGACGAGAGCGTGGGAGCTTGGGGGGGCCAACCGACGAAGTGGAAAGTGGTAGAGAGAGAGCTTGGCGCCAAGTGGTGGGTCCCTCTCAATATTCGGACTGACTCCATAATCAATCCTTCCCTTCGTCCTCCATTCCATTCCCCTGTTCCCTTGATTATTTTGATTTGGTGCAGAAATTTCAACCGTTCCCTAAAAAAGGAACAAATAATTAGCAGTACCAGTAGTTTTATTCTTCTCTTCCATTCCTCCCCCTTCTATACATCTCACAATAAAAATAAAATAAAAATTACAGAGCACAGTAGAGAGATAAAAGATAAATGAGGGAGATCGTAAGTTTACACATAGGGCAAGCTGGAATTCAGGTCGGTAATTCATGCTGGGAGCTCTATTGCCTCGAACATGGCATTCAACCCGATGGCAAAATGCCTAGGTAATCAACTACCTTAATACATGTATGTATATATTAATACTGTTTTTTTTCCATATTCAGCTTGGTTGTTGAATGTGCAAATCCAGATTTGAACTTATACACACACTTTGATCCAACTTTCTCTGATATTATTTTGATGAATTATTGGTGTAGTTTTGTTTCATGTGTGTAATGATTAGAGGGAAGAAAGAGCTGAGGTAAGGTAGTTGTTCTTCAGAAAATTTTGCACATATACCTTTGTGTGTACTATTAAAAAGAAATACCTAAACACATAGATAGTATTATGAATCTGAACTGATATTTTTTGCTAGCAACACTATAACAGGTATTTACGAAAAAGTGGACATTTCTATGATCAACCCATGCTTTAACAAATAAACATCGTCTTGGCTGAATATATTAAACTGAAATATGGATGTAAGATGTATGTTTGGTAAAATCCAAAAGGATAAACAAGAGTTAGATGTATTCATAACACGATAGTATGAGATCTTTAGAGAAAATGGCGGTAGATGGTCTGCAGTGACGAATTGGCTACGTGATATATGGATGAACATTCTGATTTTGACTTTGTTAAACCATAGGATGGAATGTGATATTGATAGTTTGAATCCTCTATTTATTTGTGTATACGATAATAAGCAATTAGAATTAATGTTCTATTATGCTGGAAACATCACACTCGCTCGTCTTTTAGTTTGATGAAGTAAAAATTGGTATTGGAATCTTAAAATGGCATCTCTTGTTTTTGAACCTGATGAGCTTTCTTTCATTGATTTCAGTGACACCTCAATAGGTGAAGCAAACGATTCTTTTAATACCTTCTTCAGTGAAACCAATGCCGGCAATCATGTGCCTAGGGCTATATTTGTTGACCTGGAACCCACTGTCATCGATGAGGTTAGGACAGGAACATATCGGCAACTCTTTCATCCCGAGCAACTTATTTCTGGCAAGGAGGATGCCGCTAATAACTTTGCCAGAGGACATTATACAGGTAATTTGTAGTTCTACTGCAACAAACAGTTTTTTGTTTTCTATCTGTTATTTAGTTAATTCCATTGGATTATGTGCTGCAGTGGGGAGAGAAATTGTTGATATATGCCTTGATCGAGTGAGAAAGTTGGCCGACAATTGCACTGGCTTGCAAGGATTTTTGGTATTTAATGCTGTTGGTGGTGGCACTGGTTCTGGTTTGGGGTCCTTGCTTCTAGAGCGTTTGTCTGTAGAGTATGGGAAAAAGTCAAAACTTGGCTTCAACATCTATCCTTCTCCTCAGGTGATTGCTCCAATAAAATGGCCTTAATGACTAATTATAGGTACCTGTGGTTACTATTAACGCACAAAATAATCTTCTTTGGAAATTGTATACCTCTCCCTGTACGAGTAAATCCCAGGGCTGTTGCTTAGATTTTGGTAGCCCAGGGCAAAAAATAAAAACGAGATTTTTTTTGAAACATTCCGGAGCTTAAAACATAACAATTCGACTACAACAAAATATATGAGAACTTCAATTACAACAAAATATATGAGAACTTCAACTACAACAAAATATATGAGAAGTTTGACTACAACAAAATATATGAGAATACATTCATTGAAAGATACTTCTTCTAGTATTCATAGAACCAAAATCTTCAATCAAATGTTCAAAATCCTATATATATATATATATATATATATATATATATATATATATATATAATTATAATTTGGAGCCCCTCTAATCAGGGGCCTAGGGGGGTCGACTCTCCCGCCCGTGCTCAGGAACGGCCCTGAGTAATCCACATTTGCACTCCCACCGACCACTCCACCCCAAAAAAAATAAAAAAATATAAGTGTTAAAACTTAAGAGGAAGAATGAAAGTAAATAAATAATATAGGAAAATGCTAACAGATTCTTTGAGGTCTTACTCGAGTATTGTTAATATGCAAGATAGGATCAGTGGAAGATTGTTTTGAGTAGTTTAAGCAGATATATGGAAAAAGAGTAATTTGATTATTTAATTAGATATTCATGCCTTTCCATGTCATTTATCCACAATATCTTTTGTGCTCTTACATTTAGTAATAAAGTGAAGCAATTTTTTATTTGAAAGATTTTTCCTGAATTTGCAGGTTTCGACTGCAGTTGTGGAGCCTTACAACAGTATTCTGTCAACTCATTCCCTCCTAGAACACGCAGATGTTGTGGTGCTCTTGGACAATGAAGCCATTTACGATATTTGCAGGAGAGCCTTAGACATTGAAAGGCCAACTTACTCCAACTTGAACCGCTTAATATCTCAAATAATCTCATCTTTGACCACTTCCTTAAGGTTTGATGGAGCCATCAATGTGGACATTACCGAGTTCCAAACTAACCTTGTTCCATATCCCCGTATACATTTCATGCTCTCATCTTATGCACCAGTTATCTCTGCTGAAAAAGCGTACCATGAGCAGAGCTCCGTTCCTGAAATCACAAATGCTGTGTTTGAGCCCTCAAGTATGATGGCCAAGTGTGACCCAAGGCATGGGAAGTATATGGCATGTTGTTTGATGTATCGTGGAGATGTTGTTCCCAAGGATGTCAACACTGCTGTTGCTTCCATCAAGACAAAACGAACTGTTCAGTTTGTTGACTGGTAATGATTGTTAATCTGTTTGAAGTTTATGTGGAGCTTTCTAGTCTCAATATAATTAGTGTGACTAATGGGATTAAGAAGTGTCTCGTCGTCATGTCTCTAGTGTTGCATACTCATGGTGCCTATTTCATAGGGGTTACTGGTTTATGCTAAAGATGCTGCTACAGTATTTCCCTTGACACTCTAAAGTTCGTGTCGATTTCCAAGTCTACAAGTCATATTTTTATTCATTTTAGTCCTTCAATATTTTGACTGAAAAGGAAATATATTCGATAGTTTATAATGAAGTATTGTCCCCCCTTATCTTCCAATTGCATTGCATCAATACCCGAATAAGCATTACAAAGCTTCAAGGGGATCAGCTACATAAAACTCCATGATTCACTATAGTTCCATTGCTGCCACTTCTATTACTAGAAAATTGCATCTTGCTTTCGCATGGTTATATCCTAATATTCGCATATCTTGCTACTAGAAATTTTGGTCCAATTTTACTTTGAAATCAATAAAATTATAAATCATTTGCTCAGAATGTGAATAAAAGTTGCAAAATTCCAAAAGAATATTGTTGTTGTCTTCTGATTGTCATATGATTATCTAGTAAAATTTGGTATATGCATGCATGCTTTCAGGTGCCCCACTGGTTTCAAGTGTGGTATCAATTATGAAGCTCCAACAACGGTACCAGGGGGTGATCTTGCCAATGTGAAGCGAGCAGTCTGCATGATAAGCAACAACACAGCTGTGGCGGAGGTGTTCTCCAGAATCAACCACAAATTTGATCTCATGTATTCCAAACGAGCATTTGTTCACTGGTATGTTGGGGAAGGTATGGAAGAAGGAGAGTTCTCAGAAGCCCGAGAGGATCTTGCTGCCCTCGAGAAAGACTATGAGGAAGTTGGGGCAGAAGGAGCTGACGACGAAGATGAAGGAGCAGAGTATTAATTTGTAAAATAGGAGTAGTCATCAAGGTCACCCCAGCAAATAAATATAATTCTTTGTTCAATACATGGTTGCATGATGATACGAGGATCAAGAAAACAAAAATTACATTTAATGATTACTTGTAATAATTAAGATCTGTTTGGAATGGTCATATAATAAAATGCTTACATTCAGTAGTAGCAATTTTTCGATGAAGCATTTGAGTTCTATTTTTAACTTTTTAGGAGAAACTAAGCTGTGTTATGTGTGTTGTGTGTGCTGTGTTTAAAATACAACCTTTTATAGGTATTCTCTCTCTCTCCCTCTCAAATTATAATTCATACTCTTAATCTCCTCCTTGTAGTAGACTATCAAATACACTTGTAATTTTATTTAAATTCAACCAATTAATGAGTCTAAATTAAACCCAAATTTGATCAAAACTCATAAAAGAAAGATTCAATTTAACAAGAAAAAAATAGAACAAAAACAGAGGAAAAAAGAAGTAATTAAATTATAGTCCTAAAAAAACCCATAAAAATTTCAGCAAAATAATGAACATAAAGCAGGAAGATCCCAAATAGCTTCATTAGGATCATGAACACTTTCCATATATTCTTGAACCCCATTCATAGCATAAAGTGATGCTGATATCTGTCTTTCCACTTTCATGCGCTCAAAATCTGAAAACTCCATTTCAGCACTACTCATCTCAGCCATAATATTGTCCCCAAGACGTATTATTTGATCAATATGAAAGACCCAAATCAAAATCATCATTACAAATGCTCAAATCAGGTTTATACGAATCATCAAACAATTGGGTATGATAATATACCTTCCCAACACGAGAAAAATCACCCCTACCCCACTACTAGTAGGACTACTAGAAACAGAGCTAGTACTGGTACTGGCAGTATTATTACTAGCAATATCAAGAGTTTGTTTTTGACTCAGTTTTTCCTCTGTTTTTTTCTTGCTGTTAAGCAGATTTTTGATACGAGAAGCTAGAGGAGAATTAGGAGAAACATGGGTTTTCGAGCCACGAAGAAGACAGGCAGCCTCATCATAAGCACGAGCTGCGGCTTCAGCAGTTTCAAATGTTCCCAGCCACATTCTTATCTTTTGTGTTGTGTCTTTGATCTCAGCTACCCATCTACCAGAAGGCCTCTGTTTCACACCAACAAACTTGTTGCTGTTTTTCCCCTTGAATTTGCTCATTTTTCCGTTTTGTTGTTGATGGAATTGGATTTCCATTATGATTGATAAAGGGTGGAGGGATATTTGTTTGATTTGAAGAAAGAATTGAGGAGCCGAGAAAAAAAATTTAATAAGTGTTTGAGCTTTTAATGGTAGAGTAGTGGAGGAGTTGTCTACATGTCTTTGTTAATGGGGTTTATATATAACTAGCATACATATGAAAAGGGTGGCTATTGAATTTTTTGTGTTTGTAATTTTGTTTTGGGGGGGGGGGGGGGGGGGGGGGGGTTATAAATGTGAAATGGAAAGTTGGAAACTATGCAGTCAGTCAGGGTGTCATGAGGGTAAAAAGGACAATATATGTGACTGAACTGGTGAATAGACCTAGTAACTAGTAATAGAAACATATTTCTAACTTAACATTCCTAAGACTGATTATGAAAATCACATTTCTATGTTCACAAGGAGGTGGAGGGGGGACTCATTTGAGTCTTTTGATGTTGACTATACTTTTCATCTACCTTTCTAAACTAAAATTAAGAGGAGGCCAATCTTATGGTTTTACTGATGAAGAAACAACTCAAAGGTTCTCCTAAAATAGTAACAATACTACCAGGTCTCCTCTTTCTGGCCTCTCTCTCTCTCAAACAATACTACTACTAGCCATTCATTCTGTCTTACTAGGTCAAAATTGGGAAGGCGGGACAGGAAAATCGTGAAGGCACGAAGGATTGCCACTTGGAGGAGCACCAGTAATCCTCCTTCCTTGGGATGGGATGACCCCAATAACTACACCTCAAAAACTTGCTTAATTTAATCACCTAATCCTGATATCAATACATTATTTATTAATCCAATTCTATCCTTCACTTGTCCCTTACATCATACTTCCTTCCCTCCTAAAATATAAATTATAAATTTTGATTTTGAAAATTTCAAATGAGATGTTTAATTTACTAAATTTTTGGAAATAATAAATATTGTAGTTAATTAGTTATTAGTAATACTACTATTTAAATAGTACTATATAATTCTATAATTGGCAATTGCATTGTCTAAAACTAAATTAAATCATATTATTTCTCGATTCAAATTTATTTTCAAAAAATTATATTAATCCTGTATTTCTATCAACTATGTGATAATTTTTCTTCAGTTATTAAACTTGCTCCATTCAACTAATGCTACGTTTAGATTGCAAAAATGAAGATAAAAATACAACATTTAAAGAATGAAAAGAAGGCGCGCAGTAGGTAACACGCATGTTCATTTTGGCTCTCGAGCACTGAAATAAAATTAGTAATTCAAGTTTAATTAATTATGAATATAAAGAATTTTCTTACATTTTGTGTGTTCGTTTTGGCTATCGAGCACTGAAATAAAATTGGTAATCAAGTTTAATCATTAATTATGAAATAAGTCAAGCTTTTGACAGATAAAAACCAGGGAAAGTATAACCTCTAATCCACATAGAACAGCAATGCTTCACCAAATTGGTTTCAAGACTTCCTGAAGGCTATATGATGAGATAATTATGCAGCACTACAAACAAAACTGGATCAATATGAAAGTCATCCCCTCTTCAACGATTGGCCTTGGCAACCCTCTCAATCTCATCCTTCTTTTTAATTGCATAGCTGCATTATATATGCAAAATGAGGATAGGTTCAACTTTTGATTTGTCAAAAAGAGTAAATCAAGAGTAGAAGCATGAATTTCATTATATTAAAAATAAAAAGACCCTACACAGAAAAACAATCTAATAGCAGGTAAACAAAGGCTAGCTTATTTACCTGTTAGAAGAACCCTTGGCAGCGTTTATGAGTTCGTCAGCGAGGCACTCAGCTATACTCTTAATATTCCTAAATGCACTCTCACGTGCACCTGTTGTGAGGAGATAAATTGCCTGATTGACGCGCCTTAGTGGAGAAATATCAACAGCCTGACGCCTTACAACACCAGCAGAACCAATACGAGTGGCATCTTCTCTTGGACCACTATGATTTGAAAATCAGACATAAATTAACAAAATAGAAAATGAGAAATTATTATAATGGCATAACATCATTAAAGGAAAGCTTGAATAACTACGAAATACCATCTTGCTAACTTAATCAAGAATATTGCGGGAAAAAATCGATTAAATGAATAAATAGAAAGAATAGGTTTCATAAGTAAAACTCTCTAGAGAATAAATATTGATTTTTAACATGGGTACATAGTTTCAACTCATACATTTCAGACAAAAAAAAGTATACAAAACTAAAAAATGATATTCTATCTAATTTGAATACCTGTTGATAACAGCATCAACAATGACTTGGATAGGATTCTGGTCGGTCAACAAGTGGATGATTTCCATAGCATGCTTAACAATGCGAACTGCCATCAACTTCTTCCCATTGTTCCTCCCATGCATCATAAGAGAATTGGTCAACCTCTCCACAACTGGGGCCTGGGCCTTCCTAAACCGCTTAGCTTGGTATCTTCCAGCAGTGTGAGGCATATAGGTTGGATGCTTAGCAGCAGTCGCAGTTATGTAATCCTCAACCGAAAGATCATTGACCTGTAGAATGCCATAAAAATTATCTAAAATACTATAAATGAATGAAGTTGGTTAAGACAACAATCCCCAAACCCACATAATTAGAGCAATATACATATACGCACAGACACATGCATACAAGATCAGTTGGAGTTCTACTGCAATTGATAAGATTAAAATGAAAACATAGAAGACAAACTGACACAACATGACACAGAATATAAGTGCATATACACAAATGAATTTTTGTTTCATGCTCAAACTCTAACAGAGAGGTAGTTCTACCTTGGTTTATGAATTTATGATTTACCATTGGATTTATGGACATTGCTGTCCCAACTCATAGTAGATCATCCAACCAAAGGAAAAAAGGACAAGCAAATCAGCAATTAAAGTTATAGTTGAAAAGTTGAATGTGAAATACATGCTTTTTTCTCATGGATATGAAAACACACATATTTTTGAAGAGCATGAAACCCTCCCATGAAGAGATGAGGAGCCAAATTGACTATCATGGTATGTCTATGTTGTGTTTGTGGTCACAAGTGAGAAGGTGAGGGATGCTTAGATAACAAAATTCCATGTACAATCCATGTTCCTTGATAAACTTCTCTAGTGAAAAATGATTTTAAGTTGGGGTTACCGACTAACTTCGTATCCATCTAATAACACAAAAATGAAGTAATGTGCAAACAACTAAGACTTCATTTGGCTCTCTGTTTTACGTTTCACTTTAATAATTACTCAATTTTTTAATAACCTAATCTCTAGTAAAATATATGCTCTCTACACAATCAACCATAATTCTTCACCCATTAAAGCATAAAACTGAAACCCATTATGCCTATTAGATTATCTAGAAGCACAATCAAACTAAGTAGCTGACGAACATAGAGTGTAATAATTAATATAAAAACCAAGTAGCTGAGATACATAGAGTGTGAAATTTTTAACAGAACCTGAACATCATCGTAAGACCATCGATTGAAAAGCATCACATCAGTGTGAGCCGGCTCTTTTTCACCGGTCGGATTATTTACAGCAACAGCCGCCGCCATTGTTGCCTTCTCTGATTTACCTACAAATCAGTATAGAAAAATGAGGGTTCAGATGTGTTTACATTTGAAGAGATTAATAAGAGATATGAGATAACGAACCTTCGGCTGACAGAGTTAGATTGCAGCGTCTGCTCCGTCGAAGCTCCAATGAAATGAGAAAATCGGCGAGCAGAACCCTAAAGCGCCTATATATGGGGGAGAATATTCGTTGCCTGAAATAACCTCGCCATTTTATGGAAATCACCTTTCACTGCAAATACTCTTTTTTGAGAATAGTTAATTTTATTCCATTAACCAATATAATGTCTATATGCAGTCGGGATATAATTTTTCTGTATTTTTTAATTGATAAATTTTACTAAAATGCCAAAAGAGGAGTAGAAAATCAAATTTGTGTTACCTATATTTAAAATCAACTTATATATTTTAAAATCTTATTCGAATATTAATTTATGTTGATATTAATACGGACTTAAATAGATACAACATATAATATGAGATAATAAGAAATAGACTCCCATATTATTATTTTATTTTATCAATTTTAATTTTACAATAGTCACAATTCACATGGGATATAAAATTAACAGTCTTATAAATTACGTTTTATTTTAAAATTAATAAAAATTTATTTAAGTTGTATAAATAATTAGTACTAATAATAATAATAGTTCTTTAGTTGTAATTTAAAAGAAAAGAATAATAATAGTTTTTAATAAACGGAAAAGACAAAAAATAGATAGAAAACTTGGTCCCTTTTTCTGTCAAAATTTTTCGTCCAAAATTAGCCTGATTTGGAAGGAAAAGAAATTGGAATAAGTAATATTTTTATAATTCTCATATTATCCTCAATTTTTAATATAATAATTTTTAAATTACAACTCATGTCCTCAATTTTAAATTTTCTATTATTTTCTATTAAAAACTCAGAAACAACACAAAGGAAAATTTCAAGTTTTCTATTCTTTTCTTTTATGTTCTAATTTAAGTTTTCTATTCTTTTATTTTTTTTTTCTGTTCAAAACTCAGATACAGAGTGTTAAAACATGAAATGATGAGGTGAACAGTCATCAAGTGTAGCTAAAAAACATATGCGACATACTGAAAAAAGATTATAAAATAATCAATTCGAATAAGTTAGTCATAATAAAAGAAATAAAGGTTAGTTTTGTCTATAAAATTTTAATATCATGTGATGAGATTATAATACCTATTTATATATGGTATTAAATAGTCTTCCATCTTAAGTCATTTTATAATTATTGGACTAATAATCTCATTCTAAATTTAAAAATAAACAAGACACTTAGACTAGTTTGTTTGCAAGGATTATAATTCCGCGATTATAATTCCGAATTATAATCCCGCTGTTATAATCCATGATATTATTATAATCCCAAGATTATTAATCCTAAGATTATAATACGGGATTATAATTATAATGTCAATACTATTAAGCTATTTTTTAATCCCGAAATTAATAGTCACACAAGTCTAAATTTGAAAATAAACAAAACACTTAGGATGTAAACAAATATAACCTTAGGATTAATAATTTTATCCCAATTATAATTTTTACAAACAAATATAACCTAGGAGTATAACCCATAAAATGTTTTTGTTGTTCAAAACATTTTTATTTATATGATAAAATTGTCGGTGCATGCGTTTTATTTGTATCCAAGAAAAGTTATTTTGGGCATTCAGTCCATTCACACATAATAATTACACATCAGTAAAATAAGGATACATTATTTACCATAAGTAACAAATGGGTTAATTATAAAAATTTTCCTCAAAATTTCACAAAATCTTATTTTTTGTCTCAAAGTACACTAGTAATTTTCATCAAATTTAAAATATTTGTAATTGTTGACCAAAATTCTTCCCATACATGTGCAAAATTATTGATGATTATGTTATTTATGTTTATATTACAATATATTGTTGTATACATATATTTGAAATAGGCCAAATGTGTTTAATACAACAAGTTTCAGCCAACAGCCAGTAGTTTCAACAGATAACAGTTTAAAATTTAAACTTAAAAAAAACTCAATAGAAAATTTTGATACTTAAAGGCCAAAAATGAAAATTTGAGAAACTTCACATAAAACACTTTTGCAACTAACCCTTGTAAATTCAACTTTGAGCTTAGATTTCGACCACAGACATGGCCAGCTAGCTTAAAACTTTGAAATTTCAGAAGCAAAATGCAGGTTTACTGCAAAAGCCCCACCATCCAAGGGCCTTCCAAACATATTAGAATAATACTCCAGCACTATAGGGAACTCAGAATAGACCATTAAAACAGCTAATATCTTTGATATTAAAACAAATGTAAGTCGAGCTTTTGACAAATGAAAGCCCGGGAAAGTATAACCCTCAACCAATATAGAACAGTAATGCTTCAACCAAACTGATTTCAAGACTTCCTAAAGGATGATATATGATGAAATAACTACGCAGCACTAACAAACAAAACCGGCTCAATATCAAAGTCATCTCTCTTCAACGATTGGCCTTGGCAACCCTCTCAATTTCATCCTTCTTCTTGATTGCATAGCTGCATTATATATGCAAAATGAAAATCAGTAAATGTGTACCAACTTTTGACTTGTCAAAAAGAGAGAAACAAGATGACTTGATCAGAAGTAGGAGCATGAATTTCATTATATTAAAAATAAAAGGACCAAAAATACAGAGAAAACCCATCTAATACTCCCTCCGTCCCATAATATATTACGTATTGGATGATTTCATTTTTCCAAAATAATTTGACGTTTTATATAATTTTGGAGGATTAACCACAATTTTTCCAAAATTACCCCATGGGAAAATGTAACAGATGTGAGAGAGAGTATGAGATAAGTATATTTATGCTATACAATCATTTCCTTAATTTTTTTGTACAACTCTAAAACGTCATATATTATGGTATGGGACGGAGGGAGTAGCAGGTAACAAATGCTTGCCCTTATTTACCTGTTAGAAGAACCCTTAGCAGCATTTATGAGTTCGTCAGCGAGGCACTCAGCAATACTCTTGATGTTCCTGAATGCACTCTCACGTGCACCGGTTGTGAGGAGATATATTGCCTGATTGACGCGCCTTAGTGGAGAAATATCAACAGCCTGACGCCTTACAACACCAGCAGAACCAATACGAGTGGCGTCTTCTCTTGGACCACTATGTTTTAAAAATATATTCAATCAGATAAGTATTATTTAATTGAGAATGACAAACTATTATAATGGCATAACGGAACCACATCATTAAAGGAAGCTTCGAATCAATGAATATGTAATATAGAATAGGTTTCCCAAGTGAATTTCTCTTTAAGAGTATAAATAATGGTTTTTAACACCAAAAGGAACAAAAATTAGTTATCCGGGTATATTGTTTCAACTCCTACATTTGAAAAAAATGCAAAACTTAAAAAAATGACATTTTATCTCGTTTGAATACCTGTTGATAACAGCATCAACAATAACTTGGATAGGATTCTGGTCTGTCAACAAGTGGATGATTTCCATAGCATGCTTAACAATGCGAACTGCCATCAACTTCTTCCCATTGTTCCGCCCGTGCATCATAAGAGAGTTGGTCAACCTTTCCACAATTGGGGCCTGAGCCTTCCTGAACCGCTTAGCTTGGTATCTTCCAGCAGTGTGAGGCATGTAGGTTGGATGCTTAGAAGCAGTTGCAGTTATGTAATCCTCCACCGAAAGATCAGCGACCTGTTTGCCATAAAAATTATCAGAATCATAATATTATAAATGAATGGAGGTGGAGGTTAAGACAACAATCCCCAAACCCACATAATTAGAGCAATACAATTTAATCATAAGTAATACATGTCAAAAGACATATACACACACACGCACATACATAATATCAGTTGGAGTTCTATTACATCTGATAAGATTTATATTAAAACATAGAAAACAAACGGTCACAAAATGACAGGGAATACAAGTGCATTTACTACTAATGAATATTTTTTCCATGCTCTTACATTAACAGAGAGTTAGTCATAGAGACCTTGGCATATGATGATTTTCCATTGGGATTTATGAATATTGCTTAGTTCACGCCAATTCACAGTAGATCATCAGACCAGGGGGAAAGGGGACAAGTAAATCAGCAATTAAAATTATAACCGAAAGGTTGAATGTGAAACACGTTCTTTCTCGGGACTTGCTCAGATTCTTCTCCCCAATGAGATAGGATATGAAACCTCCTTCTGTAAAGCAGGTACACCCCCTTCCATGAAGAGAGAAGCTCAACTGCTGTTACATCACAAGGAAATTGTTTTATGAAAATTTGCCAGAGTTTGGGAAACATTGCCTACTTCACCCCCAGCCCAAAACCATTATAAATCGTCAGGCAGATAAAAGCAAAAGAATTTCTACATAACACAAATGAGGACCCAAATTGAGTACATTGGTATGTCTATGTTGTGCCTGAAGTCACAGGTGAGAATGGATGCAGAGATAACAATAAATTCACTGTAAAATCCATGTTTCTTGATAAAATTATCTGGTGAAAAATGATTTTTAAGTTGGGGTTAATTATTATATGAGAAAATCAACAAGGGACTTGTCCCTTTTACAATAACAACAAAACTTAAGTAATGAGCCAACAGCTAAAAGTCTAAAACTCCAGTTGGCTCTCTGTTTGATGATTCACTCTAATAATTACTCAATTTTCAAATAACCTAATCTCTGAATAAAATCTATGATCTCTACACAAGCAACCATAATTCTTCACCCATTAACGTATAAAATTAAAACCCATCGCGCCTGTAGATTATGTAGAAGAATAATCAAATAAGCAATCATTTAGAAAACTAAAACTAAAACTAAGTAGCTGCGATATATATAGTGTGATAAATTTAACAGAACCTGAACATCATCGTAAGTCCATCGGTTGAAAAGCATCACATCAGTGTGAGTCGGCTCTTTGTCATTGGTTGGATTATTAACAGCAACAGCCGCCGCCATTGTTGCCTTCTCTGATTCACCTGCAAATCATTGTATAAGCGAATGTGGGTACTACACTTATACGTTTACATTTCAAGAAGATAATAACAAGAGATATATGAGACTACGAACCTTCGGCCGAGAGAGGATCGTTATTGCAGAGGCTGCCCCGTCGAAGCTCCAATGAAATGAGAAAATTCGATAGGCAAAACCCTAATGCGGCTATTATAAAGAGCAGTCTAAATTCCCTGAAATAACCTTAAAAAAAATTCGAAATCCCCTTTTTCCGCACATAATACTAATGGTACGGGTAGGGTCGGGTAGTACACTATCCGCACCGGTACTTGATTCCACCGTATTCGAATATGGGTCACACCCGTTAAAATTTACATGCCCAATTAAAGTTGGAAAATGAGTAAACAGTTCGGACACGATTCGTACTCGCTCGACTAAAAATTCGATTCGATCTAGATTCAAAATAAAAATAAATAAAATATGAGCAAATTTTATATTTCGATAAATTACTCGAATATCTTCAAATTGTAATTTTCTATTGATACTCGAGTCATATTCGTTTAAAAAGTTCAAACTACTCGGGATCGATTCGAGATTAGGCTCGGCTCAATAGTTAAATGAGTATCAACTAAATCTTATTTTATACTGATAAATTTTGTGAACAAAATCTGAGCAGCTCAATACTCGACTCGACTCGACTCGGTTCATTTACATCTTTATGCCCAATAATCACCCACAGATAATCGTTATTTTATTTTGCATACTTAATTATCAATGTGATATAATAAAATGAATACTATTAATTTATCTCTCAAATTTAGATAAATGTATGATAAATAAAGGTAAATAAGTAAATGAATATTGTATTCACTAGCGGAACTAGGGGGCAGGGGTCATATGACCCCCTAACACTTGAATATGAAGCATGTTAATATTAATTAATTTTGATCTTTATTATGAGATGATATTAATTTATTTGCTTACTCGTGTCCTTCCACCTTCAATAAATTAACAATATTACTATAAGATAAAATAATATTAAATAAGTTTGATAATTAATTAATTAATAGTGTATTCATTTGTCTTACTGATTTAATCATACATTAGTATCAATTTTTTGTAAGTAATAATAACTTAATTCATTTTCTTGATTTGAGTGGCTCCTCTAAGTTGTTTTCAAGGAAGATGACTAGAATCACAATATAAGATTTTGAATATATAATATTATAATTTGTAATTTATACATAAAAGTAGTTAATCAGTTGACTATAAATTTAAAATCTGAATAATAATCTCATAGTTCGTAGGAAATATATATATATATATATATATATATATATATATATATATATATATATAGTCATTAAACTCACAACTCAAATGTTGACAATGGTTGGAATAGGATGTCGTAAAATACTATAATTGAGTAAAATAAATTTAAAAGAAGCACTTCAAATATCAATAAATATTTTTTTTACTGATGTATTAATCCAATAAATGGGATAAAATTAAAACTATCAAATTATGTTTGGAGGTATAGTACCGAAAATCCTTTCATCTTATTATTAGTGTTAGTTATGATACCTGATTTGCTCTTTGAATATATTTTTTCATACCCAACTTCTACAACATCGAACGAACATTATATACCACACCAATCAATCATGACCTAACATAATTCTTGTTGGGATCAAATTTGAGCAAGTCCATTGAGTGTAAAATTGGTAGACCCATTCACAAATAAAGGTATAAATGAATCGAGTCGAGTTGAGTATTGAATTGCTTAGATTTGATGAACAAAATTTATCGAGTATAAAATAAAGTTTAATTGATGCTCGTTTAGCTATTGAGCCCGAGCAGTTTGAACTTTTCGAACGAATATGATCCGAGTATCAATAAAAATTTACAATTTGAGGAGGTTCGAGTAATTTATCGAACTTTAAAATTTATTCATATTTGAATCATTTATATTTTAAGTCAAGTTCGAATCAAACTTTTAATCGAACGAATACGAATCGAACTCGGACTGTTTAGTCATTTTATAGCCTTATTCGCCAATGACCAATATGCAAAACTTGGTGCAAGTTGGCACATGAAATCGATTAAAGAGGACATATTCAGGACGAGGAGTACAAAAAATATGAAAAATAGAGGGGCCACTTTGTAAAACTTGTGAATAAAACAACAGATTATAGAGATGCAGAGCTGAGAGCACCACTGAACTTTAGTCCTCTCTCTGGATGGAGCTCTCACTCCCCCCTTCTTCCCCTCGAGTGTCAGTCATTTATCCTCGCCCTTATATGCCTTTTCTCTACAGAAACCAACCCATTTCTAGCACTTGCAAAGCTACCGATTTAGTGTCAAAATGCTCCAACAACTTGTCTTCCATTGGGTTCTTCGATCACAAAAGTTACTCAAGAATTGTGTATAAGAGACAGGAAAAGTGTTTTTCCATCAGGGTATGCTTTAATTTTGCATTTATAATATGGGTTTTGAAATTAGATGAGCAAATATTTGTGGGTTAGTTTTAGATTTCCTTAGAAACTGTGCAACGTTCTGTTGTATTTAATCATTTAAGCAATTGTACAATTGAGCTATTGAGCATGTTTCTTCACCTGGGTAATTATGCTTTATTGTTTCTTATTGTTGCATATGAGTTGTGGCTAATAATCTAAATGCTTATTGCAGCTAAATTGCAGTTTGTAATGACATTCTGCTGAATCTTATACAGTGTTTCTTTGAAAATTTGAGGTTTTGGGGTTGCTAATACATATATGCTTAAACATTTTCTCAAAGTATATTTGAAATTAGCATCACAATCTCAACCAAGCAAGACCAATGTGCACTTGTTCTGGTATTATAATGCTGAATGAGCCAATCATCTTTTAAATAATTGGGGGAGGGGTATGCCATTGCACTTCATCAAGTGCTGTTACATAACAATTAACTTGAAATATTTCTTCAAAGCATTGAGTTATTTTTTTTAATCTTTTTAACAATTGGCAATATTCTTACTATTGGCATCTGGTCTACAATGTCGAGAATTTACCACTGGTTGGCCTGAAATTGGCAAGTTTAAGCAAATCCAGCTCTATTCTTCAGAGTACTAACTTCTAACATCACAAGGCAACTCTGTTAAATAAGCGCTGCAGGTTCAGAATGATCAATTGATCAAGTTAAGATTTGCTACATGTACCGTACTTACCAACATTTGAATTTTGCTATACAAACTACAATGTTCTGATTCCATTCAGCTCTTGAACAATCTAATATTACTGCTAACCTTAGTTCGTGTTTGTTTGACATTTCCTTAAAATAATTCATACTTGGTTGATATCTTCTTAAGTTCTTTATTATGAAATTATTGAATTTCAAGTACATAGATTATGACATTTATATAAAAGTGGATACATTCAGGCCTCCACTCAAATTGGTTCTGCTGGATCTGATCCTGTGTCCAACAAAATTTCAGAGTTTAGAGACGCATTTTGGAGATTCCTAAGGCCCCACACAATACGTGGAACAGCATTAGGATCAATGTAAAAAATTGTAATACACAACATATTTTTGGTTTTACATATTCTTTTTGAAAGCTTGTGCTAGTTACAAAGTTTGGCTTGTTTTTGTTATTTTTGACAGTTCTTTAGTAACAAGAGCTTTGATTGAGAACCCAAATCTGATAAGGTGGTCATTACTATTGAAGGCGGTTTCTGGTCTTCTTGCTCTAATATGTGGCAATGGTTATATAGTGGGCATCAATCAGATCTATGATATTGGGATTGACAAGTAAGTGACACGTATACAAATATAGTTTACTTGCATAAATCTACATGTTATACGTCAAATTTGTTAGTAAAATTGAATGGACAAGAGCTATATATATATATGGTCACAGATAGGGTTCTTAGAGCCAAAGATTGAGAATGGTTTTCATATATATATATATATGAAAACTTGAATGACTGAGAATGCTTGTGATTTGAATGAATCAAAAGGCTGCCCCTAGGTTATTTATAGGAGGGTTTAGTGACCCATCAGAAGGTAGCCAAAGATGACGTAGTTTTTGGGCTTGGCAGAAAAGGCGCATCCGTTCGGGCAGGTGCTTCCCAAAACAACGCAGTATTAGCGCTTCCGTTCGGAATGACGATTCCCAAAACGACTCAGTATGATAATAAATAATGTTTCTCAAAACGACATAGTTTTGATAATAGAACTAAATAAAACAAAAAATTAAATAAATTTTGTCCAAAAAATATATACAATGACCCAGACCCACGAACCTCGGGCCTCGAGCCACACCTGACCCAGCCCGGCCTGCCAGTCGGTCGGCGACGTGCGCGTGTGGGTTGAAATCAAGCCTTGGTTAGGTCCTCTCCCCTCCACAAAAGTGGGGTGTCCAAATCCAAGAGCAACTTTATTGTATATAAACACATTCAAACTTTAATTCTTAACCGATGTGGGACTTAGTTTTCCACAAGTATTTATTATCATTTTCAAGAGTGATCTTTAGGAGTTAAATTCTCATTCATTATCCTATGGATTTGAGCTTTCAAATACTTAATTTTAATCTACTCATGGAGTAGAACACATTGATATGTGGATTCACTTCAAATGATTAATGAAACTCACTTCAAATTTGGCTCAAATTCTAACAATCCCCCACATGAATGAAATTTACTGTAAGCCTTATGCAAATGTTATGTTGACTCTTTCAGAGACAAATTGAAAATCATCTATATGGAGAGAGGTGACTTTTGACTTTGAACCTTCCCTTGTGAAAACTATCGGGTTTACTGGTTGTCCAATGAACGTGATGTCTTGAACTGTCCAACCGTTTATGTAAACCAAGACAATAGAAATTCACACAGAATTTTTTCAGACATTATTTGGTTCTCATGATTTTGTTCATTTTGGCCCCGAACAATCCCAAATTTATGAGTGCTCTAGAGAAGTATAGCCTTATCATTCTCATAGAATTGACCCAGTTCACACCTACATAGGTGATTCTTAATAAGAGTATGATGTCATACCCCACTTTTTTTATCAAGATTTAAGAATCATTAAAAGCATAGGTTATCTTGAAACCACGTTAGGTATCACTATCTCGTATCATAGGAATGAGTAGAATTAATTTCTTCATAGTGATTTGGTTGAATCATTCACAACTAGGTTGGGTTTCCATCACGACGATCCTTATTTATAGGCTTTAAACACATTCCCCTCGATGTTATTTTTACTTGCTCTCTAGTTAAACATTTTATTCAACGGATTTGCTATATTCTCTTTTGACTTTATTTACTCAATAGACATAATGTCATCAGAGAGCAATTGTTTTATGGTATTGTGTCTACGACGAATATGTCTAGACTTATCATTATGCATGTGACTTTGTGGCCTCTCAATTGCTTATTGACTATCACAATGTATACAAACAACAGGCACAAGTTTATGCCACAGGAATGTCTTCTAAAAAGTGACGAAGCCACTCAACTTCTTCTCCAGCCTTATCCAATGCAATAAACTCAGATTTCATCGTTGATTGAGTAATGCATGTTTGTTTAGAAAACTTTCATGATACTGTTCCTCTACCTACTGTAAACACGAAACCACTTGTGGATTTAAAGTTGTTTGTATCGGATATCCAGTTTGCATCACAGTAGTCTTTAAGTACTGTTAGATATCTTGAGTAGTGCAATCCAAAGTTTTGAATGTATTTTAAATACCTTAAAACTTTTATAATCGCTTTCCAGTAGTCTTGTCCTGGATTGCTTGTAAATCTACTCAATTTATTGACAATATATGCTGACAATATGTCAAGACGTATACAATTCATTACGTACATAAGACTTCCAATTATTTGTGCATACTCAGGTTATGATATGTTATCTCCTTTATTTTTAGACAGGTATAGATTTATATCTACCGGTGTTCTCACAGGATTGCAATCATATTGATTGAATTTCTTGAGTATTTTCTCAATATAGTGTGATTGTGATAACACTAACTCATCCAATGTTTTAGAAATTTTAATTCCTAATATTACACGGCAACACCCATGTCTTTCATGTCAAATATATTATTTAACATTCTCTTGGTAGTTTTAATAATTTCATTATTACTACCCATAATGAGCATATCATCTACATAAAGATAAATAATGACAAACCCTTTCTCAGTGTCCTTGACATATACACATTTGTCACACTCATTTATTTTAAAGCCATTTGACAGCAGTGTACTGTCAAATTTTTCGTGTCATTGTTTAGGTGCTTGTTTTAATCTATAAAGGAACTTCACAAGACGACAAACTTACTTTTCTTGTCCCGGAACAATAAACCCCTCTGGTTGTTCTATGTATATTTCTACTTCTAAATCACCATTCAAGAAAGCTGTTTTCACATCCATTTGATGTATCTCTAAATTATATATAGCTGCAATGACTATTAACATCCTAATTGAGGATATTCTTGTCACGGGAGAATATGTATCAAAATAATCTAAACCCTCTTTTTGCTTGTATCATTTTATTACAAGTCTTGCTTTATATTTGTTTATAGATCCATCTACTTTCATTTTCTTCTTAAATATCCACTCGTATCCAAGAGGTTTAGAGCCTAGCGGGAGATCTACTAATTCCCACGAATGATTGTGCAGTATGGATTCTACTTACTATTTATAGCTTCTTTCCAATATGGAGCTTCGTGACTCGACACCGTTTCTCTATATGTTTGAGGCTCATTTTCTAACAAATAAGTTAGAAAATCCGTACCATAAGATTTTGATATTCTAGAACGTTTACTATGTCTAAGTTCATCAATATCTTCTAATCCATGATCACTGTCACTAACAATGTCATAAGTTCTTTTGTTTGAACTTGTTTCCTGTTCATTCGAACTTGGCTCTTGTTCCTTTTTATTAGGAAATACTGTTTCAAAGAATTGAACATCTTTTGACTCAATAACAATATTTTCATGTATTTCCTCTATTTTTGATGTATTAACCAAAAATCTATATGCACTACTATTATTAGCATAACCAATGAATATAAAATTTATTGTTTTGGTCCTATTTTCACCTTTTTGGTTGGAGGAACTATTACTTTTGCTAAACATCCCCCATACTTTTAAGTGTTTATAAGACGGCTTACGTACTTTCCTTTTGAGGTATTCAGTTGAGAATATAATTTGCTGAAAGAATTGCTTCCATCGCAAATTCCGAGGTAGCCTAGAACTTAATAACAATGCATTCATCATTTTTTTCAAAGTTCTATTCTTTCTTTCAGCAACACCATTTTGTTGTGGTGAATAAGGTGCAGTTGTTTGGTTTATTATACCATATTGTGAACAAATTTCAACAAAAGGAAATTCATATTCCCCAACTCTATCACTTCTAATTATCTTGATCTTTTTATCAAGTTGATTCTCAACCTCATTTTTATAATGTATAAACATTTCCAAAGCCTTATATTTACTTCTCAATAAGTAAACATAATAATATCTTGTACAATCATCTATAAAAGTAAAAAAAATATTTCTTACCCCCTCTTGTTTGTATATATACATTAAATCACAAATGTCAGTATGTACCAAGAGGTTCCGTACTAATTTCAATCGAATTTTTGCCTCAACGCAAACTTCACATTTATGATTATAGGTAATTTCACATTTTGGCAAACATTTCATATTAACTAATCTACGTATAGTATTATAATTAACATGTCCTAATCTACCATGCCATAAATTAGACGACTTAATCATACAAGTAGAAGATGTATTTTTATTAATATTGGAAGGTACAATTGTCATTACATTCATTTTAAAGAGCTCATCTCTCATATATCTCTTCCTCACATATATCTCATTTTTAGTTAGGACAAACTTGTCCGCTACAAAAACCAATTTGAATCCCTTTTGACTAAGAAGAGATCCTGACACTAATTTCTTCCGAATATTGGGCACATGGAGCACGTTGTTGAGAGTGAGTTCCTTACCAGATATCATCTTTAGAATTACCTTTCCTTGCCCATCAATTTTAGATGTAGAAGAATTCTCCATGTATAATTATTCTCCATTCTCAATTTCTTGATATGTGGAGAACATCTTCCTGTCAGAACACACATGACAGGTTGCTCTAGTATCTACCCACCATTCCCTGGGATTATCAACCATGTTTACTTCAGAAACAACCGCTGATAGGTTCATTTCAGAAACATTTTCAAGAATATTGTCCACTTCTATTACATTAGCTTGTGCTGACTTTTTGTTTTGGTCTTTCCGTACAATCTTTTGCCCTATGTCCGGGTTTATCACAAATGTAACATTTGCCTTGGAACTTCTTGAGGCCCATTGCCCGAGTGCTTTCTCTTTTTAAATTTCCGATTCCACCACTTTGGCTTTATGTTCCACAAAGGACCTTCTTGCTTTCTTCTCAAAAGCACGGTTGTACTCTTCTATCGTCACAATTAAGTCTTCAAGTTTCATCTATCGTCACAAATTTCATCAATTGTTAAATTTTTTTCACATTGGTGGTAGTTTTTCAATAATAGCAACAACTTAAAAAGATTTACTCGAAGACATACCTTCTGCATGTATTTCATGCATGATTACTTGTAGTTCTTGTATTTGGTTGATGACAGCCTTGGAATCCACCATCTTATAGTCTAAAAACCTGTCAACTACGAACTTAGTCGTGCCAACATCTTCTGTTTTATACTTTTTATCTAAGGAATCCCATAATTCTCTTGTTGTCTTGAGAGGACTATACACATTATATAATTTGTTATCCAATTCATTGATGATGTAGTTTCGGCACAAAAAATCAGCATGTATCAATTGCGACAACAACTTGCCTATCTGTTTTATTCTTATTAAGCATGGGGGGTCTTCATGAAGAAACCTTGCCAAGTTGAGCGTAGAGAGATAAAACATCTTTTGTTGCCATCTTTTAAATTCTATTCCATTGAACTTTTCTGATTTTCACCATGATTCACAAGAACATTAGGTATCATTGGTGTAGAAGAAGAACCGACTATAGTTAAAGAATCGGTAGCCATATTTTTTGCAAATATATATAGATATTAATTGTCTTAAGATTGATAGTAAAATTGAATGGACAAGGATTGTATATATATAAGACTTATCTTGTAATAAAGCAGAGATGCAACGTATTTAATATGTCAAGACTAGTATTTGGTACTATGTCCTTAAGACAATTATGTTCTTCTTATGGTACTCATAGTTAATAACATTCGTCTCCCCAGGATACAATGACAACGTATGCTATAATAGCACTACAAATAGCATGCACAACGAACCAAATAAAATGCTTTGAACTCTCTCAAAATGACTATGAATTACTTATGAAAAGATGAAGACTTGAATGACTGAGAATGCTTGTGAATTGAATGAATCAAAAAGGTTGCCCACATGCTATTTATAAGAGGGTTTAGTGACCCATCACATGGGATAGAACTCCTTGAAAAGACACGTTTAGAAAAAAATGACGTAATTTTTGAGCTTAGCAGAAAAGGTTGCGTCCGTTCGGGCAAAAAACGACGTAGTTTTAGATTTGGCAGAAAGGGCACGTCCGTTCGGGTAAAAAACAACGTAGTTTTAGGTTTGCCAAAAAGGGCGCAGTATTAGCGCTTCCGTTCGGGCAAATGACGTTTCCCAAAACAATGTAGTATGATAATAAATAACGTTTCTCAAAACGACACAATTTTGATAATAGAACTAAATAAAATAAAATTTTAAATAAATTTTATCCAAAATATATATACAATGACCCAGACCCACGAACCTCGAGCCCGGCCGGTCTGCGGCGTCACGCGTGTGGGTTCAAACCAAGCGTTGGCTAGGTCTTCTCCTCTCCACAAAAGTGGGGTGCTCCTTGGGGCCAAAACTCTAGAGCAACTTTATTGTATATAAACCCATTCAAACTTTAATTCTTAACAGATGTGGGACTTAGCTTTCTACAAGTATTTATTATCATTTCCAATTGTGATCTTTGAGAGTTAAATTCTCATTCATTATCCTGTAGATTTGAGCTTCCAAACACTTAATTTTAATCTACTCATGGAGTAGAACACATTAATATGTGAATTCACTTCAAATGATTAATGAAACCGACTTCAAATTTGGCTCAAATTCTAACAAAATTATAGTGTGTGAATAATATATATATATATATATATATATATATATATATGCATGTATACAAAGAGAGTTGTGTTTTTAACTTTTGTTCAATGTAAATCAAAACATCCATAACGCTTTCAGCAGATGGGCTCAAGGAGTTGTGACCAAGGAATGACATGTTATGGGGTATGATTTAGGATGCACATGATTGGGTCTTTATGAGGAAGTTCATTTAAGTACTAGTAAAGCAGCGGGATTTCGGGTTCGAGTGGCATTTCTCCCCTAACCGCAACTTATCCGCTGATTCTTCACATGCGGTTCGGATGATCTTAAATCCAATTCCTTTTATTAGCAAGCTATGTATAATATTGTGTAGCGCACGTACTTAGTCATCATTTGGATACTGTTTTCGAAACTGTTCTATGTCTTCTATTCTGAAATTCCAGGTGTTTGGCCAGCATTTTTGTTTTCTACTTCTCAGAAAATGTTTCTGAAAACACCCATATATCAGCACACATAAACATGTTTCCTGAACGGCAGAACGAAACATGATTAATAAGTCTCAAATGATCAAATTATAGTATGATAAACCTCTTAAGTGATCAAATTTTATGCCAAAGTTGACTAAAAAGAGAATCATTATGCACTTTACATGTAAACAATTATAATTTATTTATAGTTTTCCATAATTTTACTACAAAATATTATGAGAACATATTTGGCCATTTCAGAAAATGGAAATCAAACCTGTACTCATTTTCAGAAATTTTTTGAAAAAAAAAAACTGAATCAACAAAATGAAAATACTACAGAGATGATAGCCAAGATGCCCTTAGATTCTATATTAAATCCTCTTGTGTGCTTACCAATTAGTTCATATTTATGCAGATTTATTATCAATCTTGGTTTTAACTTTTTTGTTTGGATTTTGGTTGCAGGATAAACAAACCTTACTTGCCTATAGCCGCAGGAGATCTTTCAGTTCAATCTGCGTGGTTTTTGGTGTTACTGTTTGCCGTAGCCGGCCTTTTCATTGTTGGAATGAACTTTGGTCCATTCATTACAACTCTATACAGTCTTGGTCTTTTTTTGGGAACAATCTATTCAGTTCCCCCGCTCCGAATGAAGAGATTTCCTGTCATAGCATTTCTCATAATTGCTACGGTATGTTTTATCTTTTCTCATCTTTGCAAAATTATTATGCACTGTTATAATATATACATCTGACTATAAATATACATAGCTTTTCCAACCTGGTAAGAATGCAGTTGGAGATTATTAAAGAACTACTTTGCAGGTGCGAGGTTTTCTTCTTAATTTTGGTGTATATTATGCTACTAGAACTGCCCTTGGACTACCATTCGAGTGGAGGTAAGTTGTAAGTCACTATTGATTGCTTCATGTTTTTCAAATGAAAGAGCCTTTATAATTGAACTCTCTCTCTCTCTCCCTCTAACACAGACATACATGCACAAAAAGCCATTTTCAAGGGTTCAATATTGGACTCAAATGGCATTTTGGATATTATCTGTCAATAATTAAATTTTGGATCAGAATAGTCCTAAAGTTGCTTGTAGATCTTAATTCCTCAATATAATCTGGGAGATTCTAGAACCAGAAATGTTTGTGTAATCTGGGAGCTTCTAGTGCTCCATTTAAACTTCTACCATGCTATTTCAGTATTCAGGGAGGCATAATCGTTTAGTCGTTTGTATTTTTCATTGTTTAAGAGTTCTCATGTCAATTTGAATCAATATTTACTTGCAGTTCGCCAGTGGCTTTCATCACAACTTTTGTCACGTTGTTTGCGCTGGTGATTGCTATAACTAAAGATCTTTCAGATGTAGAAGGGGATCGAAAGTAAGTTGCAAGACGAAAACTTTGCTATAGTTCTTCTAGTTTTGCTTATTTTTGTAACTTCTGCATGGGAAACTTTAGCTGATTTTACCTCATTTCCAACATATCCTTCTTGTTGTAAATTGTATTCCTGTAACCTGAATTGAAAAATCATAGTAACAGCACACAAATCTAAACTTTAAATGTCCTTCTGAAAACCTCGTTACTAGAATCGCCAAATATTTGAACCTTTATTTCCCACTTAATGAATACAAACAAATTTTATTGTTATGCTCAAACCCTCATGCTCATCTTTCTCTTTTATAAAATTGTATTTTAGGTTTCAGATATCTACTCTAGCAACAAAGCTTGGCGTGAGAAACATTGCATTCCTTGGTACTGGGCTTCTGCTAATAAATTATATTGGTTCTGTATTGGCAGCAATTTATATGCCTCAGGTGAATACATCTTCCTTTAAGCATTATTAGTTCTTCTTTTACATTTGATTATAATTAATCTCATTTTTTATTAACTACAATGAAACAAGTAACTGTGCTATAATCTTAAAATTTGACCTTGACCAAAAAATGAAGCCTTTGATTTAAACTTGTTTCAGGCATTCAGGCGCAGCTTGATGATACCAGCACATACCATCTTGGGATTGACTTTAATTTTCCAGGTTCATTCTCAAGATATATAACAGTTCTCATGTAGTACCAGGATGTCATTTCCCAACTATCTTTTGCATCAATTTCAGTTTTTTCCTCATCATTGTGTTGTAGCCTTGTAGGAGAAACCAACATGTTTCCTCTTTGTTATTTCAATTCATATATGTTTTGGATTGATAAAAAATGGAAGTAATGGATGAAGTAAGTTTGCAAATTTTAGTTGTATATTTTTTGTGCTTGAAATGATCAAGCTTTTGCATGGTGGCTGTTTTGCAACATTAAGGTGACCATATTTAAGCGTTTTTTTTTTGTTACCGCAGTACCCTTTGTCCAGGCATGATTAATACGTTATTGTTTGTTTGTGAAACAGCTAATTGCTGATTTGTCTTCTCTTTCATCATCTAAGCAGGAACTCTGTGGTTAATCTCTTATACTTTATTTTTTTTAAACACTGCTGAATGTCTGAAATTCTTCCTGGGCCTCTTGACTGTGTGCTACCGGATTATTATCTCTTCTCCTTCCATTTCCTCAACTGTGATTTGACTTTGAATTTATTGTGGCATATATTGCGTTGGTTGTCGCGTGAAAAGTGTGGGTGCCACTGTAGTACCATTCTTGGCACTCTTTTTGCAAGTACTTGATGGAATTCCAGTATTGTATATATACTCTGCATATTAGTAGAGTTTTAAAGTTTCTGTTATCTGCTGTTTATGGTGTTCTAGTTCTGTTTAGATAACATTTGGTTTCATGTGACACAGGCATGGTTACTGGAACAAGCAAACTATACTAAGGTAATATCATATCAAATTCCACGAAAGATGAGAATGACTAGTAGTCAACTTTTTAAAAAAAAAAAAATTACATAACTTAATCTGAAAGATTACCCTTAATTTGTTGTCTGAATTTCTCTTACTTGCATTATTGCAGGAGGCAATCTCGGGGTTCTATCGGTTTATATGGAATCTCTTCTACCTTGAGTATATCATATTCCCTCTCATCTAAGAAAATTTTCGTCTATAAGTGGTATATCCACCGTTGTTTTGGGAGTATATGTTGAGGGTGCTGGGGTTTGAAACTAACCAAGCCGGAAGCAACTGATAAAACCGGTTTCAGATGCTGTAAATTTGCTTGAGAGGTAATGGACGAGACAACTCATTTTACTAATCTACATGAAGAAAAATGGTCGGGGTTAGGGTGGGAAATTGTGTTTTTTTTTTACAAAATATTATTTTTGATGCTTAGATGTGTTTGTACTCTCTCTGTAATTTTGGCGATCTAAATAAAGTGTTTTTTTTAGCAATGAAGATTCTATCAGCTAATAGCATGTACTTGAAAGGTGTTCATCATACAAGTATTTAGTTTTTGAAATGTAATTTACTCCATAAACCTGTCTTAAGAGTTGTTGTACGGATAAAACTCTGGTAGCCTACACTTCAGGACATTAAGCATCACATATTTGATCCTTGTTTGTTTGTGTAATTTTTAGCCCCCAACCAAATAAGGAAAATCTATTGATCCTTACTATAAGGTTACAAGGTTGTGTTTGTTTGCAATTAGGTTGTATGAAATTGGATTATTTTAATTATTTATACTAGTTAAGTACTTATAAGCACTTTTTTTTCCCTTGGTTTAGTTTTTATTTCAATTAGTAGCATTCCAAGAGGATTATCTAGGCTTTAACTAAAATCACCACCAAATATTTGGTCGGATGGTATGACCTCTCTATGCGAAGGAATGATCCTACCTACCATCCAAGCAAGTGCTGCTTGGTGATTAAACTAGCTTTGCTTGCCATAAAAAAAGTAATATACAATATAAACAGAAGAAAATCGATATCTTTATATCTACTCTATTGTAGAAAGTGGAGAAGCTTTAGAACCCAAAAAAAAATCTTACAATTTTCATTTCAACAAGTAAAAATCTTACAATTTTCATTTCATATTTCACACCTGAGACCTATAGATAAATTGTTAAAGAAATGGAATTACATAAACAATAAAAATGACTGAAGAATTCCTACAACATATTCCTCTACTCCAACACCAGGAATGAGTATCAATATCATCTAAACTGATTATACAGTTGCTGTTTTGAGGAGAACTCACTTGCTCTCCGGGCCAAGTGGACTCCTGCCTGCAGGCGTTTCTTTACTCAGAAACTTTGAATTATGATGGGCTGACCTCCGCGGAGAGTAAGCATTGCTTCTTGGAGACAAGCTCACCTCCTCCAGAACCCGGAACTGGAGTTCTGAAGGATAGTCCCTCATACATCCTATCCGCGGCCCAGCTCCTGTTGTCCATGTACAAGTTAGTTGCTGTGCAAACTGATACGACTTCATTCCTTTATGCGAATTTATTCTCTGGATGATCTTTTCTTTAGGGACAGGTTCTTCATATTCTTCTTCTTCTTCTTCATCATACAAATTACTCTTAGAAATCATAAACTCTTCATCTGACAAAAATTCCTCAGCTGTTTCATAGCCATCCTCGTCTGATGATGAACTACTGTACACAGGCGGAGGCCTGTATCTAGGTCTTGGCAGTTGTTCTTCCTTCATAAACATCTCAATCAAATCCTCCCTTTTCGGTATTTCAAGTGTAGTTAATGCTGAAGAGAATCCTTGAGACCGCCTTGTTAAAGTGGGAGGCAAATTTTTTGCATCCTTGCTGTATTTTTTTCTTGAATTGGTTTTCTTCCGCTCTGAGCTTTTGGTATTATCTTCTTCCATCATTCGACCAAGGTCTGGTTCTGACTTGCTGCTATGCATAGTCAAGCTACTTTCCTTCTTGGTAAGCGTTACTTCTTCCCCATCATCACCAGGGCTTCTCTGCAGAGAGGGAGGGGGAAAAAAAGTAAATCAATACTTGGCTCCAATATTTTAATACAATAGTCTTCTGATGAGTTAATTTCATGCTCACACTTTATAGCATATGTTATTACATCCGATATTTGAAGCATGGTTAGTGTTACTACCTGGACAATACTGAGATCCACATTGTGTTCCAAAAGGAAAGACATAAGTGCCTCAAAATTTTCTGCCGTTGGGAGGTAATGCCCACTATGAGGCCAAACTGCCTATTGAGTTGCATACAAGGGATTAAAATTTAACCGACACGCCACCGTATAAAATATCCAAATGAGCAACAGAATAAAGTGAGTATGCCTCAGCTCTGTACCTTTAGAATGCCATTTTCCACCACCAATCTACCAGCAGACAATGTGGCTCCACCAGCCAAGAAACTTGAATGTTGAAAAGTGCCTTTCTTTTTCAGTCCAACATACAAGATCCTAGAGACACTGAGCACAAAGATCCACTTGGCATCTTCAGGTCCTCTACAAGTGTCAAGAAGCTCCCCGCTCTGCTTGTACATGAAATTCCCATTCACCACTGTAACTTCGTATTCCTTCCTCTCCATCTGTGAAGTGAAGTTAATTTCATTAGGCTAATATACATTAACTAAACTATTAAAGTACATGGTGATTCACTAAAAGTTCCAATACACAGAGAGTCCCGTAACATAACTTCAGGATTGTGTTCTCAGTTCAACAAGTTTGTGGTTAATACTGTACCCAGATTTTAAAATTTCTATAAGAAGATGGTCCTAGGTCTCTACTAAAGCACTAGGGAGCTAAATGTCAAATGAAAAACTCACCGGACCAAGATACTTTATGCATTGTTGTTGAAGCTTTAATCGAGGGCATCTGTCAACGGTCACCTCTCTCCCTTCACCTACATCAAGCCTGAAATTCAACTGCTATCTATTAAAACTTTCTGAAGTGAATTATCTTGGGTATCAAACAAAGGCACCTTCCTTTTGAATTGTTATATGGTCAAAATAAATTTTACCAATAGAAGAAGGGCTGTCTACTCTCACAGTGCAGCCACTTCAGATAGTAGAATTGAAGATTATGGCCATAGCGATGCCGGGGATCAATCTACATCACACAAAAGAAAGGAAATCAACAAAAGTCCTCACACATGTGCACATGTATTGCCATTCAGATGTTCTGTAGAAATGGGACTTACTGCCTCAAGCCAATGCTGCAAGGCAAGTTTGCGTGCCTTTTCATCCTTTGACAAACCTTTCCCCACCTGCCAATTAAGGCAAAAAGGTAACAGTTTAGAGATAAAACATGGAACCATTATGCGTGTTAAATGGTTGGAAACCTACCTTAGCTGCTCTGGTCCTTGCTCTTGACCAACGTGAAATAGCAGTTTCCGGTTTCTCGATCTCAAAAAATGATATAGAACTGCGCTTGAGTTCAGCAAAATCTAATATCTTCCACCTACAAATCACATTTGAAAGTTCAACTTTGGAAATCTAGAAGATATGAAGAAAGAAACTGGATGCCACAACAACAAAAGTGAATGAAATCGTTCCCTTGGTTTTCTTTTACTCCCTCCGTTACAAAATTTAATATCAAAATGATATTTTATTTTATTTTTTGGTTCAAACATGTATAAGTGAGTGCCTCAAATCTTAAGAGGATAAGCTATCTCCTTAGTAATACATTTTTAGTAAGTTGCTCTTATAATTTGGAATGGAGGGAGAATATTATATGACATGTTGAATAAACAGATTTTATAGAACCAAATTTCTAAAGAACAATATCAAGTAACAATCCTGGTCATAGGATGAACATATCCTTTCAAATGCTACCAACAATAATATAACATATCTGCATTTTTCAAGTGGTCTCTGTCTCTACCAAGAGTAATTAAAATAGTGAATGATACTAACCATCTCTGTTCAACCAGAACAGCACAATCTGCAAGTTGTCTTCTGATTCGGAAACTTTTATACGTTTTCTGCAACCTCAATGCTGCCAGATGTCTTAGGTTGTCTGGCCTTGCTGATGGCATTTGAAGGATATTCTCAGTCATGCTTTCGTCTTTTGGCAGGTGGTCACAATTTTGTCCGTTGTCATTGTCAACTGGTGTATGAGTTACATTGTCCTCCACGTCCGGGGAAGGAGATTTAAAGGCAACTGATTTCATTATGCCAGGCTCGGAATCTAAACCATTAAAACTGATGGATCGCAATGCAGTCTTCACGTCATCACCCACAAAACTTATCGATCTAACTAAATAAGATTCAAATCGACTATCCAAATCATCCACAAGTGGGCATGAAAAAGATATCCCCATATATTAGAAAATCGGGATATCCAAGATCAATGGGATAACTGTACCTGTCAGTGGAAAGTAAAGAATTTAATGCCATGTATATTTATTATCTAAGAAAGGACTGTCGTAATGAAAGATAGAGCTGCACAAATTTTCACAAACACAAATGCAAGGTGTGTGATCGGAGAAGTTTAGAGGCTCTTACAAAATCTAAACTTCTCCGAAGACTTTGTTCTTTATTATTTAGATGTTCTGAAAGTAAAAGTAACCATACAAAATGGTAGCACTCAACATTTTCTGATAAATTCATGTAGGGGAGAATCTAATTTAGTAGAAATAAATAACCCAGAAATGCAATTAACTAACATTTATGAGATTTTGAATAAAAAAAATAGCATTTGGTTTTGAAAATAATATATATAATTGATTGATTCCAAACAACTGAGGAAAGAATAAACCCCTTTGTTTTAACATAAATTAACAATGTGGGTTCAAACAAATTTGATCATTACTAACAAAATTCTCAACCTGCTCAATCTTAGACCATCTACCACCGAAAGAAATTCAAATCCCAGAATACCCATTTCTTAGTAAGCAACAATTAACACCATAAACAATAATAATCATGGAAAAAAAGAGTAAAAATAAAAAATAAAAAACAATAAAAGAAAATCCACAATATCATGATACAAGGAGTGATTGTACCTTATTGTAGGAGCTTGACTGGGAGAAATAAGATAATGTAATGAGAAAATAAGAGAGAGAAATCTAAAAAGGGGAAGAACCCAAAAGGAGTATAGGTGTGATTTGATTGTTAGGTGCAAAAATGAGAGAGACCGTATAATGTGGGAGAGTTTGGAAAGAGTTTTTTTGAGGCCAAAACAATGTAATGAGAAAGAAGAGAGGGAGTGGCTTTGATTCTATTTGAGAATGTGTTTGCTAATCTACCAAATAACTCCACGTTTATATAGGGGGAGGAGAAGGATGAGAGAGAAAGAGACCAACACACTTGCACACATGGGAAGTTTCTATCTGTATACCATGTATACTGAATGTATTGTTACAATAATATTTCAACACTCTGTAGATGTATCAAGTGGTTGTTAAGAATTTAGATTTTGAGCACTATTTTTACGAGTGTTTTTGATATTTCAACGTGATTTCTTGGTGCTCATGTGAGTATGAAAATATCAGTTGGAATGTCTCAACTCTTATCTTATGTTGAATATTGCTAGCTTATGCTTTCAATTTCTAGAAATTCAGTGGCACTAGTTTTTCCATAGCTGCATAGAATTTTGTGGGTAGAGAAATTTCCCATTGTAGCATGTGTTGTGTTGTTATTAAATTCATTCTACTGAATGTGTTTTTCTTCCGACTTTATATTCTACCTCCGTTCCTAATTAAGTGACGTTTTAGAAGAAAAAATGTGTTTCAATTTATTTGTCGTTTATAACTTTCTAGAAGAATAAATTATTTAATTTCCTATATCACTCCTACATTCTCTCATTGTCCTTTAGTATTAATAGTTTTCAACTTCCTATAAAGGGGTAGTGATGAAATTTTACATAAATTTTAATTATTAAATGATAGTATTAAATGACTTTCTTAATCTATGTGCAAAAACCTTAAACGACACTTATTTTGGAACGGAGAGAGTATTGACTTTATATATTTATTTAATTTAATAAATTAGATCATGTGAGTGAAATAATTAAAAAGTTTAAAACATTTAAATGACTTTTAAATTTAAAAATATCTCAAATTGATTTTTCAAAACTCAATAATAGTCTTAAAATTTTGAATGCAGAGAGTATAATATTTATAGAGACTCCACAAATTTAAAATTTTTATTTAAAGACAACTCTTAATGATTTAAATTTATATCTTCTTCTTACCGATTAAGAGACGATAAAAGACAAACAAAATTTTACCAAACAACTTCACTTCCTTACTAAATCGGATGTGGGGCTGTTAAGAGGTATTAAGATATAAACAAACACCATACAATTCTCATGTTTAAAATATTTTGAAATTTACATTATTATTTGTTTAATTATAACAAATAAAGTTCACTTAATGATTTAGATTAAAGCAAAATATACGAGCCAAATCAGCCAATGCATAATATATATACTTTTTTAGTTCTACAAACAAAAAAGTTTTTATTTGCACTTTTTTGAAAATTAGTTAGTGAAATCTTCATATTTGAAAACAATGTTATTCATGTAAGCTTTTGAAACAACAAACTTCAAAATCATTAATAGGTTTTAAATACGTATTAAAATATCTTATTTACATTTTAAATTTAGAATTTTAAAAATTAACTTCAAAAATTAAAAAAAAAAATACTACTGTCTTTTTCTTTATTTTATTGGCGAATGGATTATCTTTATCTTATTTACGGGTAGTTCTCATAAGAACCGACATGATTTTAAATTTATACAACATTATTTTATAAAATGACACAAAATTTTAAATTTGTGGTCAGAATTTGATCATCGCGTTATTATTATTATTATTAAAATATTAATAATTTAGAGTATTTTTTATCAAGTGAGCTGTCTCCTTACTATGATTTATTTATTATTACTAAAATTTAAATTTTTTAAAATGCAAATTATTATTTTTGAGTGATTATACGGCAACCTGGATTTTTTTCTCTCCTCTACTCCCAAAACAATAAACCCAAAATCCAAAACACTAATGTATCAAAATTACATCTAAATCATTGAATTATATAAAAAATTAAGTTAAAATAAATATTAATATAAATTTTTTAGGAGTCAAAAAAAATATAGAATCCCGGTCGCCCTATAATTTTTTATTATTATTTGACATTTTATTCAGGTATTGAGGATCGGGATTATAAATATTACTACCTCCGTTCTTAAAAGATTGTCGTTTAAGATTTTTACACATGGATTAAGAAAGTATCATTTACCAAGTAAAATTTATTTGAAATTTTATCACTACCCCTTTATGGGAAGTTGAAAATTATTAATATAAAAAAGAGAATTTAATAGAATAATGAGAGAAGGTAGGGGGTAATATTAGAAAGTAAATAATTTATTTTCCTCGAAAGTTGTAAACGATAAACTTTTTAGAATAATTTTTTTTTTAAAACGATAATGAGGGAATAAATAAATATGTAATCAAATTTTTTTTATAAAAAAAAACAAAAATATAAAATACTCCCAAATTGGAGTATCCATGGAAGTCAAACTTCTATGCACCGGCAATTAGCCGTCGACATGTACCAAAAAGTACGGTACTCACTCTGTCTCGGTTGTCACTGAGATTATACACGCGTATCAGTCGCACGTAATTATCACCGCCCAGTGGTAATCCAATGGGCAATCTCACGCTCCTTGAGTAAAAGTACATTGGTATGTCACCTCCTACTCAAGGATCACCGATGCACGGACAATCTACCAACTACCCGATCGACTGTCCTTTTTTATCTTATCCCATTAAATTCAATAACAGCTCATACAGGTGTACCATATCTCCGTACAACTATATACTACTGCTATTGGACTTATTCCTCCATTTTCCTCGTGCTTTCCGACTAATTTATAAATATGTTTAGTTTACTATAAGTCGTAGTTGCGGTTGGCATGCTTTATCAGAAAATATTTGGCGAATTTAAATTCCGAATATATAATAAGGTAAAATAAATTAAAGTAAAATTATTTTTGTTAGGAATCAAAACTCACATAAGTACAATATCAACTCAATAATAGCTGAATTGTTATTATTGAATAGCAAACGAGTTGGCTTAAATAGTCATTACAAAAATGAATACAAAATGCATAATTAAGCACATTTTAACAAACCTTAATATAGTGCTGAAGACTCGGTCTATCTAAAATAAATCCGATTTAGTCTTTTTTGGTTGGAAAGTAACTCTCAACATTTTTCAACATGCTAAGCAAATCAGCGAAGCTGATATCTAGCTTGTTCATATGAAAAAATTCACAATAATTGTAAGAAAGAGCCTGAGAGTGATTTACAAGATCAAATATTTGCTCAACTCTCCATCCATGACAAAATATGTTGTCCTAATTGTTTAATCAAATTGATCATGTTTAGGACATGTGTCTGTATTGTAGTGTCGTTACTTATGAATGCGAGCATAATGCATTGAACCAACTGTGCATCATCTTGCCACTTTTTAAAAGTAGCAACCTCTTTCCCAGAGGTATTGTCTGCAACTATTGCAGGGATAGACATATTAAGGACATAAGATAACTTTTCAGCCGTTAGAACAATTCTCAAATTCCTTAACCAAACCGATTAATTTAACATCTAATATGTTTCGCAATGATAGTAATTTAGACATTGTAAAATTTTATAAATGAATTTGTACTTAACAATATTTTAACATACATTCTTTTATTAACTACAAAAATAATTTAGGTATTGTTTTAAATTGGTGTCTCCCACTATTTTCATCAAACTATATTACCCTCACTTATATACTTCAATAAAATATAATTAAAGATTTGCTAGTGAGAATAAGGATCTCATTTCAAATGTATATAGCCTTGTGGTGACACAACAAACTATATATAAATAAATAGGTAGACAATTCTTGTCAATTACATCATCATGTAACTCCTTTTATCTTGCCTCTTAGATTATTTAATCAAGTGGTGGCACATGCGAATCAAAATTATTCAAGTTAAGTCCAACCTAGCACTCTATATATTCAAAAAAGAAAAATATTGTCCTTGTTGTGATACAACAAAATAACATTGTTCAATTTTCTTTATAAGCGTCAAATGTGATAAAATTAGCATCTCAAAAAAATTAAGATAAGTTTTGTGGTGACACAACAAACTTATAATAATTAATTGATACTCTATTATTTTTTATCATGCTAGAAGGCGACGTTCGATATTCCAAATATCTTTAAACGTTTAAGACTTAATATAAAATCTTTGAGGAGTTTGTTATTATTTGTCTCAACTTGTTTAGCATGCATACACACATATATATAAAAGACGCGTCATATTAATTAACATGTGAATCATGTTTGCATAATATATGTGACGCCCCCAAAATAGGTATACATCACCCATTCTGAGTCGCCAAATACATGGTACATAAATAACTACAATTTTATTAATACTATTATCGTGCAAAATATGACAACACACAAACTGTGAATTAAAATATAAATATTGTCTTCCACACAATATTCACACTCAAATAAGTCCTCATTATAATTATTGATACATTATTTTATAAAAATGGCGAGGACTATTAAAATAACTTTCTAGAACCATCATTCCATACCTCGACTAGTACTCGCTACATTCTCGCCTTTTGAGAAGAAAAATAGAACAAAAAGGAAAAGGGTGAGCTCAACTAGCCCAGTAAAGAATATTATGACTAAGATAATATAGAACAAATTATCGTTAGTATTCAACAAGGAAAAATCTAATAAAATATAATAGATAATAAATTTTAGATCAACAACTGCAGCTAAAACAACAATTCATTAGAAGAGTTAAGTAGAGAATGAATTCTACTATATTCTAAGATTTAAAAGTTCATCATCAATATTTTATCCCTGTAACATCAATCAATATACATCTTGAATCAAATATTCATATTTGCACTACAAGCCAAATATATTCATTTGTATCACCAGTTGGTCATGTTCATCTAAACACATGTTCATCTTTGCACTACGGGCCAAAAAAATTTATCAATTAATCATTCATCTTTGCACTACAGGCCAAAGATATTAAGTAATATCATCATTTAGGACTGAGGATGATGAAAAATATTTAAAAAAACGAATCCAGTGAGACAAATGAAGAAATATTAAGGATTCGTACTTCGATTTATCCATGTTCAAAAATACCCCATAACATACTATAGTGGAGTAAAATTTAAGAATAAAGATCAAAACATGGATACAATCAAAGATAGTGACAAAAATAGACATTTGAGACAAAGAAGATAAAATTTTCGTATTCATGAATAGTGCCGTATACGTGAATAGTGTCGTATACGTGAATAGTAACCCCGACACAAAAGGTAGAAATTTCACAATAAAATTTATATTAATATTTCGGAATAATGATATTAGAAGGAATAATATCATTTATAAAAAAAATAACATCTCTTACCTCCAAAAAGACAGTACTTCTAATTGGAATACTGGATATAGTGCTGAAAGAACTTGCACCGTATAGCAACACTCCATGTGAGACCCCAGATTTTATGAATAAATATTTAATTTTTCTCGAAATAATTTTTTTTATATTATGGTGTGGATTTGATATAATGTTATAGTTGTGGGTAATATTTATAAATTTTGCAAAGTACGCAAGTTGTTATATAATATTCGATTGGTCGGGGAATATTCGTTTTAACAGGGAATATTCGTACAACGGCACAATCATTGGTGGACCCCACAATGAAATTATTGTCGGATTGAGAAAACGACGAAAATAGTTTATTAAAAATAACTGCGGAAGTTTTACCGTTGATACTGTTGAACTACTCGGTAGTAAAAGTACAGTAATACGCGTTGTTGCATAGTAGCACACGGTATTGATTATTGATATTTATGTGAGAAGTCGCTCAGTTTGATTCAATTATTGTTGATTAATAATATGAGTTATTATAACGATAATGACGTTTTGTTTTATTCGTATTATTAACGTAATAAAACAGAAACATCTTTTTATATAAAACAAAATACTTTATTAAAGTTATTCTATAAATAGAATATATTATATTTTATTTAAAAGATTTTTCTTTAAATATTGATCGTCAGATTAAAGTAATCGATCTGGACCGTTCATGGATTAGTTACTATGCATTCCATTTTCCTATAAATAGCAGCTCATTCCTTCATTATTTCTTACGAATTCACTGAACTCTATAGAGATAAATTATAGAGAGAGACTATATAAGATAGAAGAAAAGTTTTCTGCTACTTCACTACTCTTATATCCAGTTCTTTTACGGTAAGGGGTGTTATTTTTTCTTATTCATGAAGAGAACTGTTGTTATTCTATTTCTTATTATTCTGTTGGAATAACCTGTATACGCGGTCTACCCTATACTTGGTGACATTCTTCTATTATTCTGTTGGAACATCCTGTCTGTGTGTTTTACACCGGACCTGGTTCCGTCTTTATTATTATTCTGTTGGAACATCCTGTCTGTGTGTTTTACACCGGACCTGGTTCCGTCTTGTTATTATTCTGTTGGAACATCCTGTCTGTGTGTTTTACACCGGACCTGGTTCCATTATTTATTATTCTGTCGGAATATCCTGTCTGTGCGTTTACGCCGGACCTGGTTCCATTATTTATTATTCTGTTGGAATAACCTGTCTGTGCGGTCTATCGCATGCATGGTGATTTCTTTTGTTATTCCATTCTTTATTATACTCAGTTGGTTAAGTTTTGACTTCTATACTCCATGAAATTAGTGGAATATCCTTGATACTTGCGGTTCATCCAGTATCTTTTTATGAAAATATTCTTCTAAGTATTCTTGAATTTTACTCCACAATGCAGTATCATGTTGACAATTTGGACGTTGTTAATTCTTGGATAAATTAATTCTTGAACTTGTTTTATTGAATTCTTATATCATTGTCATCATCCTCATGTTTATAAAATGTTGAAAGTCATCTGTGGCCTGTAGTGCATAGATGGACTTGGTATGATTATGACCAGGGATTATTCGGTATAATCATGACCGTAATGTTACAAATGATGTGGTAAAAGTCCTCATTGGCCCGTAGTGCATTGATGGACAGTTGTTGGCATGATCATGACCATTAATGAATACACAATTATTCTTGGCTGTAGTGCATGGATAATTGTGGTCGTGATACTATAGAATATCCTTGGCCGTAGTGCAGGGGTGATTCGATGATGTGGATTATTTATTAAGCTGAGTCTCAGCGATAACAGTGTTGAAAAACTTTTTAAATCATAGAAGATAGTAGATTTTATTTGCTACTTGACTCTTCTAATGGATTGCATGTTCCGCTGCAGTTAAACTTGATGTCTATTATATTTTATCAGTTTAACATTGTTGAAGGCTAATGATAATTTATTCTGTATTATCTTAGTCATAATATTTCTTACTGGGCTAGTTGAGCTCACCCTTTCTTTTACTGTTCTCTTCAGGAAATGAGAACGTAGCTGGGGCAAGTCGGGGAACGGAGTGATGGTCCGAATGATAGTATTAGTTAGTAGTCCTCACTATTCTATGTAATGGTGTGTTAATAAATGTAATGAGGACTCCTTTTGAGTATGAATACTCTCTAGAAGATAATATTTGTATTCAAACTCACAGTTTATGTTTTGTCGTATTGTACACGACAGTTGTATTAGTAAGTTGTATTTGTATTTTATACTATGTATCTGACGACCCAAGATGGGTGATGTATACCTAATTTTGGGGGCGTCACAGTTGGTATCAGAGCTTAGGGATATGATCCCTGGCTAGGATGTGAGAATAGAACTAGGAGGGGAGAGACGGGGAATTTCTTCGCTAGTATGACCTACCTAAGTTCATTTGGTATTTAATTGGTCGGTCAAAGTATATGGATAATATGTTATATGTTAATTAACCCTTATTTTGTTGCAGTATTTGCAAATGGCATCCGAAAATGTTGAGATAAACAATGAAGCACATGAGACCATTGAATCACCAACGATCAATGCTCAGGGTAATGTGCAACCAGAGGACAATAATCCTCATGAAAATAATAACACCGATGAAATGGTGAATGATGGGATGGTCAGAGACTTTATGCAATTCATGCAACAACAAAATAACTCTCGGACGGTTACCGCTAAGCAGTTCAAGGAGCAATTCATGCAACAACGGGAGAGAGCGGCTCCTATCCAAAATGAAGGAGGAAACAATGACAACCCACGGTTGGTCACCGCTAAGCAATTCAAGGAGCTAGGACCACCGGAGTTTTTGGGAAAGCCAGAACCACTTAAGGCGGAGACGTGGTTAAAGCAGATCACCAAGATATTTGATGTCTTGGGATGCTCCGAGGAGCAAAAGGTTCCCTTTGCCACCTTTATGTTGCGTGAAGAGGCAGATTACTGGTGGGAATCTGTAAAATGTATCCAGCCTGACGTACTCAAGATGTCTTGGGAGAAGTTCCAAGAACTGTTCAATGACAAGTACTTTCCCGAAAGTATTCGTCACATGAAGGAGGTGGAATTTATCAAGTTGGAGCAAAACAACATGACCGTGTCGCAGTACGAAGCCAAGTTTGCCGAGTTGTCCCGATTTGCATCCCACTTGGTGGATAATGAAGAGAGAATGACGCGGATGTTTTTAAGAGGTTTGAAACCGGAGATACGTCAATATCTTATTTCTCATAAACTGTGTCTGTATTCAGATGTTGTAAATAGGGCTCAATTAATAGAACGCGATAACGAGTCAACGCCACCAAAAGAGAGCAGCCGGAAAAATGATAATACTGGTGATAACAGTCATCAAAGCGGTGACAATAAGCATGGAGGGAATCAACATGCCAGAAATGGTAACCACTTCAATGGTAATCATGGTCAAAACAATAAGAATGGACATTTCAAGAAGAGAAAATTCAATAATGATGGAAAGACGTCAGCACCAGCACCCGTTGTTAAGGAAGGAGAACGACCACCTATCATATGCTTCAAATGCGTAGGGGAGGGGCACATCAGTCCAAACTGTGTGATGTCGTCCAAAGCATGCTATAATTATGGAAGAGAAGGTCACTTAGCCCGATTTTGTCGTTCACCGAAGACAAGTTCAGATAGGATGGAGGCACCAAAGACCGTCCCAGAAAAGCCAAAGCCAGTAGTTTAAGAGAGGACGTTTTTTTTTCGTGACGAGGAACCTAAATAAAATTATCACGGGTATGTTAGTCATAAACTCTTGCGATGTCTATATCGTGTTAGATACCGGTTCCACTCACTCTTTTATTTCACCTAGTTGTGTTCAATATTTGAACTTAACTCCGGAGAAGTTAGACTTTGATTTATCTGTTGAAATTTCGTTGGGAGAAACCTTTGTTACCTCCACTATTTATAAATCTTGTTCAAATCAACACTTCCACGTTACATGTTGATCTTATCTCTTTGAAAATACTTGCATTGATGTGATTTTTGGAAACGATTGGTTAACTGCTCATCATGCTTTTCGTAAGGTTGTTAGCTTTCATATTCCTAACCAACCTATTATACGAATTCAAGTAACCAAATCACTAAAGTCCATCATTGTCATATCAAGCCATAAGTAAAAATTCCCGTTCCTATCGTTGTTGACTTCCTGGTGTGGAATGCACCGAAGCTAGACTTTCCGTAGGAGACGTTGTAAATGACGATGGCAAGTTGATAGGTATCAATGTGACGTGTTATCCAAGTCTTGGATGAGGGTCACTATTTTAAACGATATTTCTATTGTTAATAAATTTCTTGACGTATTCTTGAAAACTTCTTAGCCTACCCCAGAGCGTAAAATTGAATTTTGTATTGACCCCAGTACAAAACCCATTTCTTAAACCCTCAAATATTTCTTCAACTAAAACGAACGTATTATGCGCCAAAGACGTTGGCTCGAGCTGTTGAAGATTACGATCGTACCATTCAATAACATCGTGGAAAAGCGAACGTGGTAGCTGACGCGTTGTGTAGAAGATCGTATATGGTTACAAATGCGAATATACGAACCCACGTGAAGATAACGAATATACGATTAAAATCGACTTTAATCGATAAAGTTAAAGCCGCTCAAGCTACATACTCAGAGCTGATAAATGTGAAGAAGAAGGTTCAAGAGGGCGTTATTCTAGACGCAAGAATCGACGAAGAGAGGAAATCTCAACTCTCAATTTAATTGGCCCATTTGAAATCCTCGATGAAGTAGGAACTGTGGCCTATAGACTCGTTTTACCGCCAAGTATGTTGCGTGTTCAGAATATTTTTTTTACGTATCGATGTTACGTAAATATGTGGACGACGCGAACCACATTATTAATTTAGAACTGGACGAGATAGCGAAAGATTTAGCGTATGAGGAGATACGTGTTAACATCTTGGATAAGAAGGATCATATTCGATGCTTAAAGGTTATACCTCAAGAGTTAGAATTTGAAGTGAAGTCAAGGTATCCTCACATGTTCGGCATACCAAGTACGTACGTAAATTTCGAGGGCGAAATTCCATAAGGAGGGGAGATTGTGAGACCCCAGATTTTATGAATAAATATTTAATTTTTCTCGAAATAATTTTTTTTATATTATGGTGTGGATTTGATATAATGTTATAGTTGTGGGTAATATTTATAAATTTTGCAAAGTACGCAAGTTGTTATATAATATTCGATTGGTCGGGGAATATTCGTTTTAACAGGGAATATTTGTACAACGGCACAATCATTGGTGGACCCCACAACGAAATTATTGTCGGATTGAGAAAACGACGAAAATAGTTTATTAAAAATAACGGCGGAAGTTTTACCGTTGATACTGTTGAACTACTCGGTAGTAAAAGTACAGTAATACGCGTTGTTGCATAGTAGCACACGGTATTGATTATTGATATTTATGTGAGAAGTCGCTCAGTTTGATTCAATTATTGTTGATTAATAATATGAGTTATTATAACGATAATGACGTTTTGTTTTATTCGTATTATTAACGTAATAAAACAGAAACATCTTTTTATATAAAACAGAATACTTTATTAAAGTTATTCTATAAATAGAATATATTATATTTTATTTAAAAGATTTTTCTTTAAATATGGATCGTCAGATTAAAGTAATCAATCTGGACCGTTCATGGATTAGTTACTATGCATTCTATTTTCCTAGAAATAGCAGCTCATTCCTTCATTATTTCTTACGAATTCACTGAACTATAGAGAGAGAAACTATAGAGAGAGACTATATAGAGATAGAAGAAAAGTTTTCTGCTACTTCACTACTCTTATATCCAGTTCTTTTACGGTAAGGGGTGTTATTCTTTCTTATTCATGAAGAGAACTGTTGTTATTCTATTTCTTATTATTCTGTTGGAATAACCTGTATACGCGGTCTACCCTATACTTGGTGATATTCTTCTATTATTCTGTTGGAACATCCTGTCTGTGTGTTTTACACCGGACCTGGTTCCGTCTTTATTATTATTCTGTTGGAACATCCTGTCTGTGTGTTTTACACCGGACCTGGTTCCGTCTTTATTATTATTCTGTTGGAACATCCTGTCTGTGTGTTTTACACCGGACCTGGTTCCGTCTTGTTATTATTCTGTTGGAACATCCTGTCTGTGTGTTTTACACCGGACCTGGTTCCATTATTTATTATTCTGTCGGAATATCCTGTCTGTGCGTTTACGCCGGACCTGGTTCCATTATTTATTATTCTGTTGGAATAACCTGTCTGTGCGGTCTATCGCATGCATGGTGATTTCTTTTGTTATTCCATTCTTTATTATACTCAGTTGGTTAAGTTTTGACTTCTATACTCCATGAAATTAGTGGAATATCCTTGATAATTGCGGTTCATCCAGTATCTTTTCATGAAAATATTCTTCTAAGTATTCTTGAATTTTACTCCACAATGCAGTATCATGTTGACAATTTGGACGTTGTTAATTCTTGGATAAATTAATTCTTGAACTTGTTTTATTGAATTCTTATATCATTGTCATCATCCTCATGTTTATAAAATGTTGAAAGTCATCTGTGGCCTGTAGTGCATAGATGGACTTGGTATGATTATGACCAGGGATTATTCGGTATAATCATGACCGTAATGTTACAAATGATGTGGTAAAAGTCCTCATTGGCCCGTAGTGCATTGATGGACAGTTGTTGGCATGATCATGACCATTAATGAATACACAATTATTCTTGGCTGTAGTGCATGGATAATTGTGGTCGTGATACTATAGAATATCCTTGGCCGTAGTGCAGGGGTGATTCGATGATGTGGATTATTTATTAAGCTGAGTCTCAGCGATAACAGTGTTGAAAAACCTTTTAAATCATAGAAGATAGTAGATTTTATTTGCTACTTGACTCTTCTAATGGATTGCATGTTCCGCTGCAGTTAAACTTGATGTCTATTATATTTTATCAGTTTAACATTGTTGAAGGCTAATGATAATTTATTCTGCATTATCTTAGTCATAATATTTCTTACTGGGCTAGTTGAGCTCACCCTTTCTTTCACTGTTCTCTTCAGGAAATGAGAACGTAGCTGGGGCAAGTCGGGGAACGGAGTGATGGTCCGAATGATAGTATTAGTTAGTAGTCCTCACTATTCTATGTAATGGTGTGTTAATAAATGTAATGAGGACTCCTTTTGAGCATGAATACTCTCTAGAAGATAATATTTGTATTCAAACTCACAGTTTATGTTTTGTCGTATTGTACACGATAGTTGTATTAGTAAGTTGTATTTGTATTTTGTACTATGTATCTGACGACCCAAGATGGGTGATGTATACCTAATTTTGGGGGCGCCACACTCTAAGTATCAAAATACTCACAAGAATACGCTCGATAATATGGAGAGATAAAATTTTAGTTTCTGGTGTGATTTTCAATTCTAACATAAGCATCTTATTTATAGAAAAATGCTTAGAACATCAAAGCAAAAAATTTAATAAAATATTAATATATATTAAAAAATTTCCTTCGTACACCAAAGAAACTGAATTTCGCATGCTTTCAATACTAGTGGGGCCCACCAACATAATAAAAATGTTTTTCTTAAAAAATAATTAAAACTTCAAAAATTAATTATTCCGGAACTTCAATAATTCATAATAAATAGCAGATTTATCAGAAAAATTTGAATCTCATGTCCATTTTATAGGAAATTCAATTCTCTGCAACTTTGTAAGTTTAAGTTTTTCCAAATTTCATGCATAAATTGACCGAAATTCACATATGGACGATTTTACGGGCTATAATCAAATTTCAGTCAAGAAATAGGGTCCACAAACATGAAAAATATGTTTTAAATATTTTTAGTAACAAAAATACCCTTCCTTCTCATTTATTCATATATCCCACATTCATTGTAAAAATATCACTATTATTATATTATTATAATATAATAATATATTTAAATGAATTATTTTACCAGAAAAGATAAAATATTAATTTTCAACAATTGTCACATTAAAATTTTTTCCTATTTATATCCACATAAAATTAATAATTTTCTTATCAAATAAATAAATAATTAATTACTCACAAATAATATTACAGAATCACAATACTGACAACCAGGCCGTTCCCAGGAAAGAGGGGGCTTTCCAATAAGGATTTCTCCTTATTGACGCGCAATTAGGTGACCAAACCTCTCTTAGACAGAACTTTCTAGACATTGTCAATAATGATATCTAATAATATTATTCAAATAATATGAATTATTGATCTGATAATAGAAAATACTGTGTAATGATAATTATTGAAACAATAATAATATAAAATATCAACGTAACAATTATTGAATTAATAAAATAAAATATTGAACAATAATTACTGTAACAATTATTGAGTAGTGCCTTCGTACGTAAAAATCAATAATTGGTGCAATACCGTGTTCTACTGTGTTTTAACCACCAGGTATTCCAACAGTATTAAAGGTAACAACTACGCCGTTATTTATAAACAACTTATACTTGTCGTTTTCTTCATCCAATCGCTTTCCGTTATGGGGCCCACACCAGGCTGCGCCGTCGTACGAATATTTCCCGACAGCAAGAATATTCCACGACCAAACGAATATTTTCCGACAACAAATAATATTTTTATAACCACTTGCTTATTTAATATATTTGCGCATTTTACCCATAACTAACCACGTTAATCAAATCAACCTTTACTATTTCAAAATAATGAATAGAGAAAATTCAATTTCATTTATAAAAAGTTGGGGTCTTACAATATATATATATATATATATATATATATATATATATATATAGTATAAGCATGCACATATACTATATTTTACCCAGATTGATTATGAATTTTATTCTAGTTTGGTTCACTAAAGCCACCAAGTGAACCAAGAGGTCAAACCTAGGGTGCAAGAATTAAATTTAAATATAACTATTAAATTTAAATCCGAGCTTCATTACAAACGGGTTTTCAAGTGCTCCTTGTTCCTTGATCCTTGATCTCTAATTCTTCAAAATTAATTCTAACAATTACTATTACAAAACTATTTAAAATGAATAGAAACCTTGATCAACAGTCAAGGGAAAGTACATAGGATGGAGATAGAATTTATATTAAAAAAAATTAGAAAAGACGAGGTACGCAAACCCATTTAATAAAATCCATACATTCATGCATCAAACTAAATTAAAATAAAATCACATTGGTCAATTGTCCATAATCAATATTATTTATTATCATACACATCATTATATGCATCAATAAATAACATTCATCTCATGAATAATAAACATTCAATATATACATTGATATCGATTTAATGGACAATTTTAATTAGCATAAAATTGAATTTTGAAACAAAATAAACTCCTTTATTTTTAATCAAAATCATAATAAATTTCTTTATTTTATTTTATCAAATTTTGAATAAAAATAAACTCCATTATTTTTAATCAAATTCTCAATCAAAATAAACTCAATTATTTTAATTAATAAGGAATCCAATTCCAAGTACAAAATAAAACTTTTTATTTTAACTTAAAATTGCTGAAAAAATTACATATGTTGAATCATATTCCTTATTAAAATTAAACATCTCTAATTTTAGTAAACATGAAATCCTATTCCATATGTGAATAAACTTCTTTATTATAGGAAACATGGAATCAAGATTCTATATGTGAATAAACTCTTTTATTATAGGAAACATGGAATCATATTCCATATGTGAATAAACTTTTTTATTCAAACAAACGTGGAATCCAATTCCAATTTATTAAAAAACTTTTGAATAAACTCTTTTATTCAAACAAACGTGGATTCCAATTCCAATTAAAATAAATAACTTTATTTTAATCCAATTTCAAATCAAAATAAACTCATTTATTTTTAATTTATAATTATTGATTAAACATTTAATTTTATTTTAATTAAAATAAACTTTTTATCTTAATAAAAATCAAAATAAAAAATAAAAAATATATATTTATTTATGGAGAGTGGCGCTACGGCGTCAATCTCCATAATCTATTTTTTTCAGTTTGCGAATTGTACAGTTTTTCTCCAAAAATATGATTCTATACCAATAATTATGTCAAAAAAATTTGTTCTAAACACATATCAACATACATATTGAATCTGAACAATTAATGAATCTAAACAATTAATAACTCGCATAAAGGTTTAGCTCTGATACCACTGTTATATTTGTAATATTCATGAACGTAATTAAATTGTACAAAATAAATGGAAGCATGAAAAAATAGAGTTTTAAAATTTTATAAATCATATATTCAGATCATTTTTTATACACAATTATTAATTAAATAAAAAGATGAAAACAAACCGCCCCTAAATCCGAGAAAACAAACAAACGATAACCTTCTCTATTTTTATTTTCCTATATATATATATAAATATTTTATCCCCTTAATAATAAGGGAAATACTGGTGTTAGGGTTTGGCCTGTGTACGGTGCAAGGGTTTTATCTTCTCAACTCTGTCCATCTCGAACCCAAAAGAATAGAGGTTTCTCTCTACAATTTTCGTTCCCTCTTTATTTCGCGGCAACTTTCCGGTCGGGATAGGTTGGTTTTTCTCCTCGTCGGTTATACTTGCATTCTCTCGGCACATTCTCTCTTCAATATATACTTTCACACATATAAACACACACATTTATATATAGTGACGGATCTGTTTTTAAGAATATTTGTGGGAAATCTCGTAATTGATAATTGATAAATCTAGTAGTAATTGATGTTAAGTGTTCAAAACTTGATGCAGAAACTTTCTCTTTTGCTAATTTATTAACTTTTAATTGTTTTGCGACCGTGAGAGAACTAGTAAGTTCGATTTTATGGTCTAATTTATGTTGCAATAAAATCGATGGTTATGGTATTGAAAGTTTTCTTAGACAATATAATTAAAATTATTTTGTCTTACTATTGCAGTTTTTACTGTTACTTTTTCTGATTTGTTGTATACAATTCTTTGATAAATGATATATCATCTTCTGTTGTGCAGTATTTTTGATTTGTTAAACTTAAATTGTAGGAGATAATGGCATCAAAATTTTGGACCCAGGTTTGTATGACGTTAAATTGTTGATTCCAAATTTAACTTAAAGTATGTCAAGGTGATGGGTTGTGTTTATAGTTCTGATATAATTCAAATTATTTTTTGTGTGGTGGTGGTTATAGGGCAGTGATACCGAGGAAGAGGAGAGTGATTATGAACATGATGATATCACCGATGAAGTGGGTGAAAAAGCAGTTGCGACAGCAGGTAGCAGATACCTTCAGGATAATGACAGTGACAGTGATGATTCTAGTGACCAGAAGCGTGTTGTTAAATCTGTCAAGGACAAACGTTTCGAGGAGATGGCTGCTACCGTCGATCAGATGAAGAATGCAATGAAGATTAATGACTGGGTCAGCCTGCAAGAGAGCTTTGACAAAATTAATAAACAACTTGAGAAGGTCATTAGGGTTACGGAATCAGATAAGGTCCCCGACCTTTACATTAAGACTCTTGTAATGTTGGAGGACTTTCTGAATCAGGCAATGGCTAATAAGGAGGCAAAGAAAAAGATGAGTAGCAGTAATGCTAAGGCCTTGAATTCAATGAAACAGAAACTAAAGAAAAACAACAAGCAGTATGAAGAGCTAATAAATAAGTGCAGAGAGAATCCTGAGAGTGAAGATGAAGGGGATGAAGATAAGCAGACAGATGAGGACGAGGATGAAGATTTGGAGTTTGAGGAGGACCCAACAAAGATTGCAATGGGGGTGGACTTGGATGAGGAGGATGACGAAGAAGAAGATGAGAATGATACGGCTGATAGTGGTAGTGGTTGGGAGAAGAAGATGAGCAAGAAAGATAAGCAAATGGACAAACAATTTAAGGATCCAAGTCAGACCACATGGGATACTGTCAATAAAAAGTTCAAAGAGATTGTTGCTGCTCGGGGAAGGAAGGGTACAGGACGGATTGAGCTTGTTGAGCAGCTTACCTTCTTGACCAAGGTGGCTAAGACCCCGGCTCAAAAGCTAGAGATTCTTTTTAGTGTTGTCTCTGCTCAGTTTGATGTTAATCCAAGTCTCAGTGGGCACATGCCCATAAATGTGTGGAAGAAATGCGTGCAGAATATGCTTGTTATACTCGACATTCTTGCCCAGTATCCAGAAATTCTCGTTGATGACACAGTGGAACCAGATGAGAATGAAACGCGGAAAGGACCAGACTTCAAGGGGATGATTCGGATTTGGGGAAACCTGGCGGCCTTCCTTGAAAAAATAGATGTTGAGTTCTTCAAGAGCCTGCAGATAATTGATCCTCACACTCGCGAATATGTGGAGAGGCTTAGAGATGAACCGATATTTTTCGTTCTTGCTCAAAATGTCCAGGAATATTTGGAACGGGTTAGGGATAACAAGGCTGCAGCAAGGGTAGCATTAAGGCGGGTTGAACTTGTTTATTATAAACCACAGGAGGTTTATAGTGCTATGAAGAAATTGGCTGAACAAACAGAAGACAGAGAGAATGGAGATACAGAATCTGGTGTTGAATCCAAAACGCTCGAGGAAAGTAGGGGCCCAGCTGCATTTATTGCAACTCCAGAGCTTGTGTCTCGAAAGCCCACATTTCCTGAAAGTAGTAGAGCGTTGATGAATGTCCTAGTTTCCCACATATACAAGTATGGTGATGAACGAACTAAGGCTCGTGCAATGCTTTGTGACATATACCATCATGCTATAATGGACGAGTTCTCGACATCCCGTGACTTGTTGCTAATGAGTCATTTACAGGACAGTATACAACACATGGACATTTCAACCCAAATACTTTTCAACAGGGCAATGGCACAGCTTGGCCTATGTGCATTTAGGCTGGGACTTATTGCCGAAGGACATGGTTGCCTTTCTGAACTATATTCAGGTGGTAGGGTGAAAGAACTGTTAGCACAGGGTGTCTCACAAAGTCGATATCATGAGAAGAGTCCAGAACAGGTAACATGATTCTTGCCTCAACTATATGCATTTGATAGCCTACTGTCATCCTTTTAGCTATCTGATTTATGAGGAATTTTTGATGTGCCTGAAGTCGCAAGGCAACTTGGTACTTTTTGAGTCCCCCATTTGAGATTGGGCTGTAAACGAATGTTCTTCTTAGATGCAAACTACCAGTGTCTTAAGTTGGGTTAAACCCCCTCCCCCTTCTCTCTTTAAGAAAACCTAGATTATATAAAAAAGTTGTGACTGAGATGTCTTCCTTCACCGCTGATGCAGAACAAGCCCAGGAGACTTTGTTGGAGCAATATAAAGGCTTTGGAAGCCCATGAAATTAAAATAAAACTCCAGAAAAGTTATTATAAAAAAATTTACTTTAGTTATAATTTTAGTAGTTATTTTCATTGAAATCCAATTTGTGTTAAGAAAAAAGTTGTTTGTAATCATTATAAATAGGGATGTGCTCTGAGAAAATTGAGGTTTGTGACTTGTGAGAGAATTAACTTTGTCCCAAAATCCCATCCCCCAATATGTTTGTCAGAGCCCGGACCCTCAAACCACCTTCCGCCGCCCTTAATCCAGTCCTAAAATCAGCGTCACTGTCCCTCTGCACCAAAGCCGACTGCCAAACACAAACCATCACTCTGGTTAATCACATAAAAAGTCTAATAACTCATCCAAGTCTCGTGGGCTCCATCCTGTACCAGTTAAACACTTAAACCCAAATAATGCAGCATGGGATCTGTCCCAAGTGGAATTTAATAAAATAACTACTTGAATTATTAATAAAGCAAATTAATTAACTATAACTAGAGTTATGTTTACTTCACCCCCACTTGCTCCTCTCTTTATTCTGATATTTGAATTCCATCTCTAAGTTTCCCCCCAACAATTACCTGCCTTTTGTCAGTGCCCGTTCACATTTGTCTGTGGGTGATGAACTGGCGATGCAGTAGTGCTTGCTTGTGAACCAAGTCCTTTGGGGTTGTCTCTTTTATGTGTTACTGCTGATTGCTGAAATACCTCAGATTTCTGTAGGAGTATAAAAATCAAAGGGTTTAAAGTTCACCAGTTGCCTTACAATGTTTTGTTCCATCATATTTGAACTTTCAGTTAATTATTTGTTTTCATCATCAGTAGCCTTTATATAGATTTTCCATCAATTGTCCACTCTTCATTTTTTTTAAATGATTGATTTCCGTCAGGAACGAATGGAAAGGAGACGTCAGATGCCTTACCATATGAACATAAATCTAGAGCTTCTTGAGGCTGCCCATTTGATTTGTGCCATGCTGCTGGAGGTCCCTAACATGGCAGTGAACAGTCATGATGCAAAACGCAAAGTTATTAGTAAGACGCTTCGACGGCTGCTTGAGATGAGTGAGAGGCAAACATTCACTGCGCCCCCTGAAAATGTCAGGGACCATGTATTGGCAGCCACTAGGGCTCTTACCAAGGGTGACTTCCAGAAGGCATACGATGTTATCAAGCCCCTTGATGTCTGGAGGCTGATCAGAGACCGAGATAATGTTCTTGAGATGCTGAAGGCCAAGATTAAGGAAGAGGCACTGAGGACCTACCTTTTTACCTATTCTGCATCTTATGAGTCTCTGAGCCTGGACCAGCTCGCCAAGATGTTTGACCTTTCAGATACCCAGACACACAGCATTGTGAGCAAAATGATGATCACCGAGGAGCTCCATGCAAGTTGGGTCCAACCATCCCGATGCATGGTATTCCATGCTGTTGAGCACACGAGGTTGCAGGCTCTGGCATTCCACTTGACAGAGAAGTTATCAGTCCTTGCGGAAAGTAACGAGAGAGCAGTAGAGGCAAGGATAGGTGGAGGATTGGACACCCTACCATTAAGGCGCAGGGATAGCCAGGATTACGCTGCCGCTGCTGCTTCTGTAGTTGGAGGTAACAAGTGGCAAGAGAATGCTTCTTTTTCACAGGTAAGGCAAGGCAGTAGTGGTGGACAATCAGGATATGGTGGTGGGAGATCCATGGCTCCTGGCCACCACTATTCCGTCGGTGGCTATTCAAGGGATTGGGCTGGTCAGTCAAGAGGAACTGGAGGGTATTCTGCTGGTTATCAGAGCACTCGGTACCAAGATGCTGCATACGGAGGGTCCGGGAGAAGTTATCAAAGTAGTTCAGCAAGGAGTGGCTTGATGGATGGTTCAACACGAATGGTCAGTCTTAACAGGGGTGTTCGAGTTTAGTAAGAGAGAGAACAAAAAAAAGAAGACAGCCAGCCACAGTTTTGATTGAGCACTTCCTGATTTAGAATTCTTTTTATCCTTTTCATTGCTTTCCTGTTCTGATATTTTGACTCTAGCAAATTAGATCGATACTCTTGTGTGTTTTTTCATTTTGGTCGTTGCGACCTGGTAATATATGCCATTTGGAACAACCTTGATTTTGGGTCTGACTTTGATCTTATAAATGGTGCTGCTAAATCTTATTATTGTGATGCTACTACACTTTGGGTCGAGGTTGTGTCTAACTAATGAAACTTGGTGGCTTGCAACTAGGGGTGATCATGGTGCGGCTTGAAGTCCAAATCGCACCCGAAACCGCTTAGGTGTGGTTTGAAAAATTCAAAACCGCACCCGAAACCGTTTGTGATTGGTGTGGTTCGGTTTTAAAGTGTGCGGTTCGGTTTTAATTGGTGCGGTTTCGGTTCCAAAACCAATTGAAACAACAAAAAAGTTTAAGCTTTCAATAAAATTTAACATAAAACTTACATCGAGCAATTAACTTAGTGACAAAGTAGACAATGATAATTATATCAAGCATGCTTTAAAACTAAAATATGCGCTATATAAAACAACGGAGACTATTCGATAATAAGCAAGAATGTTTATCTAGTTCCCCAAAAATTAAAAGTATATACTGAAGATAGAATAAAATATATTGCAGGGAGGACTAAAAATAATCTATTAGACTATTACAATTATAGCATTGACATTAACCAATGCATCAAGTGCTCGAGCAACTTTAAAATTTACTAGAGATAATACATACATACACACACATGGTGCGGTTTCGATTTTATGCGGTTTGATTTTGGCTAGTAACCAAATCGGAACCGTAAATTTGGTTATTCAACCCACCTAAAACTGCCACATACGCCGGAACCGTTGGTGCGGTTCGTGCGATTTTTGGTGCGGTTTCGGTTCCAATTTGATTACTTGCTCAGTCCTACTTGCAACAGCATCTGTGGTATGCTGAATATGTATATATTATAAGGTAAATTTGACCCTCAATACTGTGAACAAAAGATATTGATTATTGTTTTTGTTTCAAAATATAAAATCACTTACAATACAAGTGATCCTTTATTTTATTTTGGAGAGGAGATAATATAAAATAAGTTTGATGTAGTTAACTAAATTATCTACCAAGATTAATAAGTTTAGGTGAACAAATACAACAGATGATTGATTTTTTCTCTATATTGCTACAAAAATGCCTACTCTTGTTGTGGGTTTTTAGAATTATGACATAGTTCTAATAGTGTTCATGTATATATAAAAATGTGTGATGATTCATTAAAATAAATATATTTTTATATAAAAATAACTAATCACATTAGTCGTAAAACTATTATTAATTCTTATCAAAATAATAGTGAAAATTTATAAATAAATATATTCTTTCGTTTCAAACTTGTTCATAAAATTTTAACGTAATAATTTTGAACATGTTTTTAAATATCAACCAAGAATTTAATAGTAGTGGATCGATACCAGAAATGATAAATTAGAAAAATTATGTAACTAAATAAATATATAAGAAGCGGCCCCGTTCAGGAGCAACCTGCTTAAAGTATTACTCCCTTAAAAAATCTCTCTCCTCGCTACACTACCCTTCTCTCAGACTAGAAACCGTGTTTCTAAGGCTCTCTCCTCGCTACACTATCCTTGATTCCTAAATCTTCTGCAAATCAAAGCATGGTCGAAGCCCTCAGTTCGTAACCCTTGATCCCCTCCCCTCCCCTCCCCTCCCCTCCAGAAAATCGAAGCCCAGAGTGCTCGCTCTAGATTCAGAACATCGATTGATTTTTGAAATCGATTAGCGAGAGTCGTCTAAACTTCTCCGAGTTCTTATTTTGGTAAGGGCTTGAAATTTATATACTTGGTTTGGCAATTGTTCCTCTGTTCTTCTGATTTAATACCATTGTGGCACTGTGAGTTCCTTTGTCAGAAAGTGTATGAATTTTGACTCCATTATTGAAGTATCTGTAATTTAACTTTGCGTATAATATTAATACACGAGAACATGAATTGAGGATAGACCTCAATTTTTCTGAGATTCGGAGTAAGTAGTCAATAGTCATTATACATGGGAAGGAGAATGGATGAAATGTTTAAAACTGAGTATAGTACTTTAGTCAAATAAGTTCCCTGGTATAATTTTGAGAATTACAGTCAGAGTTAGAAGTCCATGAGATTATTAGATTTGATGAAACTAGGAATTAGCTTAAGATTTCAACTGTACATAATTAGATTATATTATTTAGCATGCTTTAGTTTAACCTTTTATTTGCTAGAAAATCTTGTTTCTTCATAGAGAATCAGATACAAAAATCAGTTGAATATGAGAATGAATGTGAACAGATTCATTAAAATAAACTCGTGTATGTCCTCACTCCTCACCAATTGAAAGATGCCTCGGTCATTGATGCTAGTCCCACTCCCCCAACAATTGGTAAAAGGGAAGAAATTACCCATATAGTAGGTTTTTGTCATATTAGAATGATAAGGAAAATTCAGTTCCACGAGCCACTCAATATTTCCGCCCCACTCCTCAATTCATTTCTAAGATATACATAAAGATCCGCAAGCCACGACCCACGTGCTTTGAGCTACGAGCCACGAGCCACGATCCAAGTGCTTCGAGCCACGAGCCAAGTGCTTCGAGCCACGAGCCAAGTGCTTTTAGCCACGAGCCACGTGCTTTTAGCCACGAGGGATTGAAACATGTCTTGGCTATATCCTTTCCGTTTCACAAAAGACCACAGTTACTACAGTTTTTGGATTCAATAGTTTTATGTTTCCCCCAATTTGAAATTCCCCCATCTACATTGCACCCGACGATTCTAGTCCAACAAATCCATGGCATACCCACGAAACCCACTTGCCGAAGCCTTGAGAAATGTCATGAGCAAGTTAGATCCGAGTGCCGAAGCCGAGTCCATTGTATAATTTTCTTTAGCATGCCGAAGTGAAGATGGGCATTATAATAATGAGCGGGCTCTGCTTCTTTTGGTAAACTGGCTACAACAACCTTTTTTTTTCAAGTCCTGCTTTCTTTATTTGAAGACAATTACCCTATGTATAAAAGTACACAAGGTAACAGTGGGCATTAATAGGCATAAAAGGAATGGATTTTATAATATAAATCATGTTGCTCCAAACACAAACCCCTAACTCATGAAGTATATTTTATATGAACGATTATACATAATATGTATGTGTAAAGTAGTATCAGGAATAATGATGATGATGATGCTGTAGTTATACTTTTGACAAGCAAGTTATCAACACAAGGTGCATGCACGTGTGTATGTGTATATAATAATAATAATAATAATAATAATAATAATAATAATAATAATAAAATAGTAACTTAGCTTTATATGTGTTAGCTTTGCCTTTTTCCATTACTCTATACTTCAAATTTAGGAAAACATTGATATCTGGGTCACCCTTGATTCTTGAACCGGATTCCATCTTCGACCAAACAGACTGAATTTTTGATGGATAATAATAAATTCAACGCAACCGTTGATGCTCAAATTTTTCCAACTCATGTTGACGAGGTGTATCGGTGATTTTAATTCAACATTAGAATAGTGGTTCTCACAGACGGCGCCAATGTTAACGCCAAATTTTATATGCCTGACGAAATCACCAAAACAGCAGGTCAAAATTGCGCTAACGGTTGATTGTATTGTTGTGAAATCAAACTCACGAAATACACTCGTATAAACATAAACAGAGAGATATAAAATATGAACACAAGAATTTATGTAGAAACCCAATTGAAAAAAAAAAACAGAGAGAGAAATCTACTATAATAATATGGAGAGTACAAAATGTTTATGTGTCGTATGATATTGTGTTATGTATCTCCTAAACCATTGCTTATTACTGTATTTATAGCTGTCATGTCCATCAGAATCCAATCAAGAGTAGAAGTCCTTTGTAGAATCACCTTATAATAACAATTAATGGTTGATAGATTCCTTCCCAAATTAAACCTACTTATCCCACTAAATAAGGAAACACAATCTTGCTTTAATGAGGACTCCCCCACTGCCCATATAAATCCAAATAATCACACCCCAACAAACACCATAGTCACTTTCACGTTTAACTTACAGGTTTCTGGGTTCTGAAGGTTTGTAGTGAGCTGATATATGTATATGTATGTGTGTGTGTGTTCATGCATACATGATGGTATGAATACACATCAATTTTTGTTTGCTGAATAATGATATGTTAAATATAGGTTATTATTGTGGATAGTTTATGTAATGGCGACGGCTACATACCCACCTCCACCACCATTTTACAGACTGTACAAGGATTACGATCATAACCCAGAGTCAGCTCCAGAGCCTCCCCCTCCTATTCAAGGGACATATGTACTCTTCGGTGCCAACTACACTGTAAGTTTTCTCCACTTGTCACACTTTATTCACCACTGCACATCAGACGTGCACATGTACGTGTATTGATGGCATTTTAAACATGTATGCACGTTTAGCAATGCAAATACCTCCGTTCACAGAAGAATTTTATACCATAAATGCATATAGATGTATAAATATGTATGAGTAAGCTCTGATTCTTTGTTCTTTCATAAGTAGTTGACTTATGCTATGATGACCATGAATGCTATCAGATGCAGCATATGTGACCATTCGTCAACGGACTAATTGCAGCCAAAGAACTTGTGATTTTAAGTGGCTATAATTTCTAATGTCCATGGCGGAGTCCTTTTTTTATTTATCCCGTTGTTAGTTACCATAGTGAGATCTATTTACAAGTGTCAAAACTTTTGCACCTTATGTAGACTGATGATGCCTTACCAAGTTTGGAAGAGCAGGGTGTTCGTCAGTTGTACCCAAAAGGACAGAATGTTGGTATGTCTATCTGTTATCTGTTTCACTTGTTAATATCTTGTTTCCTTCCAAATATTCTGTTCGACTAATGTTATCAGTTTACTGTGTTTTATTTATTTAGTTGGGTCATAATAGTTTCTCTTCTTGCCAATGTCTTGTTATTAGTAGGTGCCGTAAGGTCTCATCAATACTTTTGCGGAAAAAATAAAATAAAAGACGAGATGGCTTTCAATTCCATTTTTTAGCTTCGTATATCCATTTGAGACTGAAATCTTTCCTTTATTTTCCATATTTGAAATGATATTGCTTCTAGAGTCGTGTGAATTAATATCAAATGATAAATTAAGAAAAACAGAGAATATAGCTTTTTGAACATGTTGTGAAGATTAACTTAGATGGTAGGTCAAGATCAAGAAGCAACAATGCTGCATTAGAAGCTCTGAAACTTGTCACTGTATTTCAAGATCACTTGTTGGCTCTATGAGTTTTTTGGTCCAACTGGAGTAATTGTTCTCAATCATGCAATACAAGATGGTTGACGAGATGCCTGTGGTGGTGAGAGGAGAGGCTCTTTATGGAGTCATCTCATCCTGTTTAGCAGTGGCAATGGTGTAGTGAAACCAAATGAGATATTTCTTTATTTACACATGATGACGTAGTAAAACACTTCAGTATTAGAAGCTCTCAAGGAATGTAGTTGTGGCTTATCCTTCTTTGGCAACCCCGTCAAGGACCTACCAGTCTGTGCCTCTTTTACTCTGAATTCTTTAGTGTCTCTGCGTCCAACCCATGCCATTTTGCTTAACCTCATATCATAGTTTTTACTGGAATGTGGATTGGGTTGATAAATCATGAAGTAATATTCATGTCAATAAACTAGAAAATAACCATCTCTCATACTGATTTCCTAACATTTACCATCTTTTTGTAGATTTCAAGAAGGAACTGAGGTCGCTAAACAGAGAATTGCAGCTGCATATTTTGGAGCTTGCTGACATTCTTATAGAGCGGCCATCACAATATGCCAGGAGAGTGGAAGACATCTCTCTTATATTCAAGAACTTGCATCACCTTCTTAATTCTTTGCGTCCTCATCAGGTGGAATCCTCTTTATCATTTTGAGCGTCTGTTGTTCTTTTATTGTTTTGAAGCACCCTCTCATCATTGTGCACACTTAGCTTTTTCCCTAAACCTACAACCTAACTTGTCAGGCCAGAGCAACATTGATTCACATACTTGAACTTCAGATACAACGTCGCAAACAAGCCGTGGAGGACATCAAGAGGTATTCTGATCTTCTGAGGGTATATCTCAGCTGAAATCTAATATAGTTATGTTGTTTCCTTCAATCTGCTAGGAGGAGGGAAGAAGCACAGAGACTTCTCAAAGAGGCACTAGGGACCTTGGATGGACAATAGATTACGCTGAAGACTGCTACCAACACACAGTTGTACGGGTGCTAGAGCTTTTGTCACCTGACAACCCCATAAATCTATTATCATTGACTTGTAGCTGGAATTCGCTCGAGGCGTCAGATTATACCCCGGCAGCAAAGTTACTCGAGGCTTCAGAAACATTTGTCCTTGTAATCCATGAATAGTTGTACTAGATAACTTTGGTTCGTTTTGAGATGTCTACATCTGAAAATAATTTGTTAATAGAGCATCTTTGTTCGCTTTGGCGGTCTTGCCTGGGACTGGGAGTTCAAATTAGGAGCCAGAAGATAAAAATAGGATGAAAGTGCCACGAAAAACTAATAATATAAGCAAATCTTTCATATTACGGATTATACCTTTCATATACAAAACACAACAAAATTAAAAGGTAAAATACCAATCTAAATGTAAATTTAAGTTTTTATTATTTTATTTTATAAACTCAATAACAATGTGAAAGTAAATTTACAATTTTTTTTAAAATTTTTTTTATTATAATTTAAAAAATGTGTTCTTTTTTCTGAAAATTTAATATTTTCACAAAAAAATTATAATTTCATAAAACTCCCGTGCATAAGTTATAAATAATTTTCACTTTTTTTTATGAAAACAATAATTTTTTTTGGCTTTTCAATCCAAAATTGAGAAACAAAATGGGGTAGAGTATAACTTGGGAAATTTGTCATTTGACTCATTTCAGTGCCACCATTACGGCCGAATAGAACTTATAAGTTGCTTAAACTAATTTATAAATTTTTTTTTGTTACAGTTGAAGTGATTGTGATCGACTTATTTTTTGACTTATAAGTTAATTTTGAGAAGTAACAAATTTTAATTTATTTTTTTACTTATAAATTATTTTAAAAGTAGGTTTGACAAACTGTAAAGACTCTTTTGCCCTTATTTTAGTAGTTTTTTTTATTTTATTTTAACTTATAAGTCATTCTAACTAAACAGCTTCATATTTTATTCCAACTTAATGTTTGACTTAAGGTCAAAATGATGTCAAACACTTTTATTTATTATAAGTCACAACTTAAACTGACTTGTGACTTATAAGTAAGGTTGTAAACGAGTCAAACAGTTCGGACTCAGTTCGGGCTCGAATCGGAAAAAAAAAAAAAAACCGAGAGACTCGAATTCGTTAGTAATATCATCCAAATCTGAGTATAAAAAATAGTTTAAATAAAAATGAGTAGAATCTGAACGTGGTTATTCTCAACTCGTTTAAAATTCAAATTACTCGAATTCTCAATTGTGATTCGATACATACTCGATTGGTACAAATTCGATTAGATACTCAATACATTCTCTTATTATATATTCAAAATTAAATCAAATTAAGATAGTTAAATATTATTATTTTAATTTAATTTTAATTTTAAATTTATATTTGTAAAGTGTAATAATAAATATATTTTATCATTTCTAAGTAAAACAACAAATTATAATTATAATTATATTTATTATAAAACTAGCTATTATGTGAAGACTCGAATTCGAGCTTGAATTTAAAACTTGCGAGTAGTTTGAATATAATTCGATTCGAGTCGGACCGAATTCAAGTAATAAATATTCGAGCCGAGTTGAATATAAGTAAAAAATTGTAAATACAATTCGAATTCGAGACGAATTTGAGTATGAATTTAACATTTCGAGTCGAATTCGAGCAGTTCTCTGTTCGTTTTGATTTGACTCGTTTACTTACTTATAAGTCATTTTAAATTTTAACTTATAAGCTATTTCAAAATAAGTAATCCTTGAACAAGCCCTTATAAGTTGGTTTATTATAAGTAGTTTTTTTTAATGTTTTAGTGTTCGTGTGTGACTTATTTTATAACTTATAAATTGGCTTATAAGTAGTTTTTGAGAAGTAACAATTTATTATTTTTCAAAAAATGATTTATAAGCCATTTTAAAATAAATAAATTTGACCAAATGTACTAACTTTTTACCCTTACTTTATTAACATTTACAATTCATTTTAACTTATAAGTCATTTTAGTAAATACCTTCATAACTTATACTCCCTTCGTCTCAAGATAAAAATTTTGGTAGATTTTTCATGCATATTAAAAAGATGAATGAAATGACAAAATTATCCATAATAATGTCATTAATTATTTCCAATGTAGGTGAGAGAATGACTTTCTAACTTTTCAATTCAAAATATTTTCAGCACATAACTAATTATACTTATTGAATATGGAGAGATAATTAAAATACGAAAAACATGAAATATTTAATGCTAAGGGTATAATAGGAAAAAATGTGTAAAAGTTCGGTTATTAAAAAAAATGGATGTAAGACCCCAACTTTTATAAATAAAGATGAATTTTCTATAAATATCATTTTTGAATATTATGGAGTTAATTTGATATAATGTTATAGTTGCGGGTAATATTTATAAATTTTACAAAGTACGCAAATTGTTATATAATATTCGATTGGTCGGGAAATATTCGTTTTAACAGGGAATATTCGTACAACGACACAATCATTGGTGGACCCCACAACGAAATTATTGTCGGATTGAGAAAATAACAAAAATATTTTATTAAAAATAACGGCGAAAGTTTTATCATATATGCTGTTGAACTACTCGGTAGTAAAAGTACAGTAATACGTGTGGTTACATAGTAGCACACAGTATTGATTATTAATGCTTATGTGAGAAGTCAGTCATTTTGATTCAATTATTGTCAGTTAATAATATGAATTATTTAGAGATAATGAAGTTTTGTTTTATTCGTATTATTAACGTAATAAAACAGAAACATCTTTTTATATAAAACAGAATACTTTATTAAAGTTATTCTATAAATAGAATATATTATATTTTATTTAAAAAAATTTTCTTTAAATATGGACCGTCAGATTAAAGTAATCAATCTGGACCGTTCATGGATTAGTTACTATGCATTCTATTTTTCTATAAATAGCAGCTCATTCCTTCATTATTTCTTACGAATTCACTGAACTCTAGAGAGAGAAACTATAGATAGAAACTATAGAGAGAGAGAAGAAAAGTATTCTACTACTTAACTACTTCCTTATTTCAGTTCTTCTTTAAAACGGTAAGGGATATTATTTGTTGTACCCGTAAAGGGTATTATTTCTTTTGTATTCATGAAGAGAACTTCTGTTATTCCATTATTTATTATTCTGTTGGAATAACCTGTATACGCGGTTTACCCTATACTTGGTGACATTCTTCTATTATTTTGTTGGAACATCCTGTCTGTGTGTTTTACACCGGACCTGGTTCCGTCTTTATTATTATTCTGTTGGAATATCCTGTCTGTGCGTTTTACGCCGGACCTGGTTCTATTATTTATTATTCTGTCGGAATATCATGTCTGTGCGTTTTACGCCGGACCTGGTTCCGTCTTTATTATTCTGTTGGAACATCCTGTCGGTGTGAATTTCACCAAACCTGGTTCCGTTATTATTATTCTGTTGGAATAACCTGTCTATACGAAGTACCGCATGCATGGTGATTTCTTTTGTTATTACATTATTAAATATACTCAGTTGGTTAAAGTTTTGACTTCTATACTCCATGAAATTAGTAGAATATCCTTGATATTTGCACTTCATCCAGTATCTTTTCATGAAAATATTATTCTGAGCATTCTTGAATTTTACTCTACACAAAAGTATCATGTTGACAATTTGAACGTTATTGGTTTCTGGACAAATTAATTCTTGAACTTATTTTATTGAATTCTTATATCATTGTCATCATCCTCATGCTTATATTATGTTGAAAGTCATCTGTTGTAACGACCCCAAAATAGGTCCATTCCATCCAACCTATTCTGAGTCGCCAAATACATGGTACAGAAAACAACTACAACTTTATTACAACAATTGTCGTGCAAAATACAACAACACATATGCTGTGAGTTTGGATACAAATATATACCAAATGTGACATTGGACATCATCATGTATCAGCACCTCACAAAGGTACCTTACATAAAGGTACAGTCAAAAACTGTTTTAGAAACTAGAATATTTGGGAAGTGCTCAAGGAAACCTTCGTACATGGGAGGCCACGCGTCTAGGTTATGATAGATATCATATGGCCACAGAATTATCCTTGGTTGACCCAATAGACCCCAAAGAAAAACGAGAAGATTACTATCATATTCTTCCCAATGGTGAGTCTTCTCTTGACATATTATTATCTCTACTGTCTCTAATTGAGAATTATACTTCAAACAAACACCAAGATTATATAGGCAGTGCTCGTATATATACTCAGCAAGTGGATGAGCACAACCCTGTCTTATGATGACACGAGGTTGTATGTCGTTAGACATCTTGTATGATAGTGGCAAACCACCCTTCCAACGTTGGGTACACCTTACCCTATTGGATTCACCAAATAAAACTACTAAATGAACTTTCTTATACTGCTTCGGGAGAACATCCACAGCTAGAGACCACCGTTCTATTTCCCCGTTACCCTCGCTCGACCCAGCTACACTCTTATTACCTGAAAGGAATTGTGAAGCAAAAGGGTGAGCACAACTAGCTCAGTAAAGAATATCATGACTAAAGATAATTAAATTATCAATAGCCTTCATCAATAATAAATCAAAGATTTAGAACATATGGTAAATGATAAAAATTTCAACCATAGTTGCAGCGGAACGAGCAATCCATTAGAAGAGTCAAATAGACTATAAAGTCTATTATCTTCTCCATGTTAAAAATCCACCAACAATGTTTTATCCATGTAACATCACTCAACAGTTCCTTTCCACAATCATATGAATAACTCATAATCATAATTGTGACTATAAATTTTTCTTCGCACCCAGGACGAAGAATATTTTCATCACCTGTCTTTACCTGAAACATCAAAGATCATGGTTATACCAAATCACAGTTCCTGTTTATAATCATACTAACAAATCCATCTTTGCACTACGGGCCAAAGATATTCATCAACAAACCATCTTTGCACTACGGGCCAAAGATATTCAACAAGTCATCTTTGCACTACGGGCCAAAGATATTCATCAACAATTCATCTTTGCACTACAGGCCAAAGATATTCATCAATATTTCATCTTTGCACTACAGGCCAAAGATATTAATATCTCAAAGAAATATATAATCATTTCAGAATTTATATAAACAATAATCATAACCATGTTGATCAATTCACCTTTGCACTTAAGCTTAAGATATTCAATTATAAATTCAATGGTCATGATCATACCAGTCACAATTCAACTTTGCACTACAGGCCAAAGATATTCATCAACAGGCTATCTTTGCACTACATGCCAAAGATATTCATCAACAATTCATATTTGCACTACAGGCCAAATATATTCATATCTCAAAGAAATATATAATCATTTCAGAATTTATATAAACAATAATTATAACCATGTTGATCAATTCACCTTTGCACTTAAGCTTAAGATATTCAATTATAAATTCAATGGTCATGATCATACCAGTCACAATTCAACTTTGCACTACAGGCCAAAGAGAACCCTAGTCATGATCATACCAATAATCTACCCATCTTTACACTCCAGTGAAAGAGAATTTCAACATCAGGGTTATAAAAATGTTATATATGATGATAAAAATAATATGATCAACATATAGTTTTAATCTCAAGAGTAATATTCGTAACTCATGAATAGTAAATCGTGAATAGTAACTCATGAATAGTAACCCCGACACAAAAGATAGAAATTCCACAATAAAATCCATACCAATATTTCGGTATAATGATATTGAAAGAATAACATTACTTAAATTTATAAACAATTTATTTAAATTGTTTACACTTTACTAATTAATGCATTTAATCATCATAAAATGCCAACTCTTACAATTTCATCATCAATAACCAAAACCCTCATCAAAAATCTGCATATACCTCATATAGGATTCTCAAGCCATAAAATCCTATTTTCCAATTTTCTTTCTTCACAAAACATATTTAATTCATTTACTCATAACTAGACCATTTTCATGAAAAATACCAAATCAGTTCCAAAAATATTTCTTTTCTGGGATTTAGCATAATATAGTCCCATAGTGAACATATATTTTTCTCAGAATTTTTAAAAGTCATTTACTATTTTTCATATGGCCAAAATAGCCGAATATTTAGACATTTATCAAAAATTATACTTTTGTCCAAAAATTCTGAAATTAACAGAGTATACTTCCATCATATACATGTACTCCCAATAAAAATTTCATCAATTTTGGAGTTAACCACAAGGAATTATAAGCTGTTACTTCTAAAATAGTCTTTTCTCATAAAATTCATAACTCTCAATCTATACATCCAAAAATCACCATTTTTGGACACAATCAAGAAAACTCATCAAAATATCATTTCAAATTTTTCCAGAATTTTTGAAGATCAGAAAAATTACGAAACTGAAAATCATAACAACCCTTAAAATCCCTTAATATCCCTTACCTCAAAAGAGCAGTACTTCTGACTGGATATCGGATATGATGCTGAAGGAAACTTGCACTGATGAATAGAAACTCACCAAGTATCTAAAAACTCACAAAATATGCTTCATAATATAGAGAGAGAAAGAGAGAAAGCTTATGTTTCTGGTGTGATTTTCAATTCTAACTTAGCCCTCTATTTATAGGAAAATTTTGGTAGGTTTGACCTGCAACCTGATGGCTTTACCTGCTACTATTCCCACCCACCACATTTGAAATATAATTCAGCACATTTCTTCACCAACCACAAGTGGGGCCCACCAATTCTAGAATTTTCCACCAAAATGATAAACTCCGAAAATTCAACAATTTCTGAACCAGTCATCTCGTAAAATTCATAATAAATCATACGTTCATTTTTAACGGTTCAAAATTTGTGGACATATACTCAACTTATATATGTATAACATATCCAAAAATTACCACGATCCAACGGTCGGATTAAAAATTATAACACCCGCAAAATATCTCAAAAACCCTAATTTGATTTTCAATACCTCCATTCCGACAAAAATACAGATAAAAACCTCAACATTAACTCCTTCATTTTTAACCACAAAAATATATCCCTCATTTATATCCACATAAAATAAATATTTTCTTATCATATGAATCAATAATTAATTATTCACAAATAATATTACAGAATCACATTTATGACAACCAGGCCGTTCCCAGGAAAGAGGGGGCTTTCCAATAAGGATTTCTCCTTACTAGCGCGCAATTAGATGACCAAACCTCTCCTTAGACAGAACTTTCTAGACATTGCCAATAATGTTATCTAATAATATTATTCAAATAATATGAATTATTGATCTGATAATAGAAAATACTGTGCAGCAACAATTATTGAAACAACAATAATATAAAATATCAACGCAGCAATTATTGAATCAATAAAATAAAATATTGAACAGTAATTACTGTAACAATTATTGAGTAGTGCCTTCTTACGTAAGAATCAATAATTTCAAAAATATTGTGCAATACCGTGTGCTACTGTGCAATAACGCGTATTACTGTATTTTAACCACCGGGTATTCCAACAGTGTTAACGGTAACAACTACGCCGTTATTTGTAAAAACTCAAATTTGTCGTTTTCTTCACCCGACAGTTATTCGTTATGGGGCCCACAAATAGCTGCGCCGTCGTACGAATATTCCCGACAGAAAGAATATTCCACGACCAAACGAATATTCCCCGACAACAATGATTATTTTATAACCACTTGTGTATTTTGAAAAAAAAATCATATATCACCCTTAACTTTAACATTTATCAATTTAACCATTTACTGAATAGTAATTATAAGAAAAATTGAATACTTTTTTTTCATAAAATTCGGGGTCTTACAATCTCCCCTCCTTATGAAATTTCGTCCCCGAAATTTACGTACCTGGTATTTCAAAGAGTTGAGAATACCTTGCTTTCATTTCAGATTCCATCTTCCCTGTCATCATGATTTCTCCATTGCTCATCTCCTGTATTTCAGATATCTTTCTAGAATACAGCTTCAAAACAAGGGTTAATTTAACAAATTAACATATCACATAATATCTCGATATTATGACTGACCAACAAATAAGCTTAGGTAGGACACACTAGCGAAGGATTTACTCATCTCTCCCCTCCTAGTTATATTCCCCGATCTCCGCCAGAGATCATATCCCTAAGCTCTGATACCAAAATGTAACGACCCCAAAATAGGTCCATTCCATCCAACCTATTCTGAGTCGCCAAATACATGGTACAGAAAACAACTACAACTTTATTACAACAATTGTCGTGCAAAATACAACAACACATATGCTGTGAGTTTGGATACAAATATATACCAAATGTGACATTGGACATCATCATGTATCAGCACCTCACAAAGGTACCTTACATAAAGGTATAGTCAAAAACTGTTTTAGAAATTAGAATCTTTGGGAAGTGCTCAAGGAAACCTTCGTACATGGGAGGCCACGCGTCTAGGTTATGATAGATATCATATGGCCACAGAATTATCCTTGGTTGACCCAATAGACCCCAAAGAAAAACGAGAAGATTACTATCATATTCTTCCCAATGGTGAGTCTTCTCTTGACATATCATTATCTCCACTGTCTCTAATTGAGAATTATACTTCAAACAAACACCAAGATTATATAGGTAGTGCTCGTATATATACTCAGCAAGTGGATGAGCACAACCCTGTCTTATGATGACACGAGGTTGTATGTCGTTAGACATCTTGTATGATAGTGGCAAACCACCCTTCCAACGTTGGGTACACCTTACCCTATTGGATTCACCAAATAAAACTACTAAATGAACTTTCCTATACTGCTTCGGGAGAACATCCACAGCTAGAGACCACCGTTCTATTTCCCCGTTACCCTCGCTCGACCCAGCTACACTCTTATTACCTGAAAGGAATTGTGAAGCAAAAGGGTGAGCACAACTAGCTCAGTAAAGAATATCATGACTAAAGATAATTAAATTATCAATAGCCTTCATCAATAATAAATCAGAGATTTAGAACATATGGTAAATGATAAAAATTTCAACCATAGTTGCAGCGGAACGAGCAATCCATTAGAAGAGTCAAATAGACTATAAAGTCTATTATCTTCTCCATGTTAAAAATCCACCAACAATGTTTTATCCATGTAACATCACTCAACAGTTCCTTTCCACAATCATATGAATAACTCATAATCATAATTGTGACTATAAATTTTTCTTCGCACCCAGGACGAAGAATATTTTCATCACCTGTCTTTACCTGAAACATCAAAGATCATGGTTATACCAAATCACAGTTCCTGTTTATAATCATACTAACAAATCCATCTTTGCACTACGGGCCAAAGATATTCATCAACAAACCATCTTTGCACTACGGGCCAAAGATATTCAACAAGTCATCTTTGCACTACGGGCCAAAGATATTCATCAACAATTCATCTTTGCACTACAGGCCAAAGATATTCATCAATATTTCATCTTTGCACTACAGGCCAAAGATATTAATATCTCAAAGAAATATATAATCATTTCAGAATTTATATAAACAATAATCATAACCATGTTGATCAATTCACCTTTGCACTTAAGCTTAAGATATTCAATTATAAATTCAATGGTCATGATCATACCAGTCACAATTCAACTTTGCACTACAGGCCAAAGATATTCATCAACAGGCTATCTTTGCACTACATGCCAAAGATATTCATCAACAATTCATATTTGCACTACAGGCCAAATATATTCATATCTCAAAGAAATATATAATCATTTCAGAATTTATATAAACAATAATTATAACCATGTTGATCAATTCACCTTTGCACTTAAGCTTAAGATATTCAATTATAAATTCAATGGTCATGATCATACCAGTCACAATTCAACTTTGCACTACAGGCCAAAGAGAACCCTAGTCATGATCATACCAATAATCTACCCATCTTTACACTCCAGTGAAAGAGAATTTCAACATCAGAGTTATAAAAATGTTATATATGATGATAAAAATAATATGATCAACATATAGTTTTAATCTCAAGAGTAATATTCGTAACTCATGAATAGTAAATCGTGAATAGTAACTCATGAATAGTAACCCCGACACAAAAGATAGAAATTCCACAATAAAATCCATACCAATATTTCGGTATAATGATATTAAAAAAATAACATTACTTAAATTTATAAACAATTTATTTAAATTGTTTACACTTTACTAATTAATGCATTTAATCATCATAAAATGCCAACTCTTACAATTTTATCATCAATAACCAAAACCCTCATCAAAAATATGCATATACCTCATATAGGATTTTCAAGCCATAAAATCTTATTTTCCAATTTTCTTTCTTCACAAAACATATTTAATTCATTTACTCATAACTAGACCATTTTCATGAAAAATATCAAATCAGTTCCAAAAATATTTCTTTTATGGGATTTAGCATAATATAGTCCCATAGTGAACATATATTTTTCTCAGAATTTTTTAAAAGTCATTTACTATTTTTCATATGGCCAAAATAGCCGAATATTTAGACATTTATCAAAAATTATACTTTTGTCCAAAAATTCTGAAATTAACAGAGTATACTTCCATCATATACATGTACTCCCAATAAAAATTTCATCAATTTTGGAGTTAACCACAAGGAATTATAAGCTGTTACTTTTAAAATAGTCTTTTCTCATAAAATTCATAACTCTCAATCTATACATCCAAAAATCACCATTTTTGGACACAATCAAGAAAACTCATCAAAATATCATTTCAAATTTTTCCAGAATTTTTGAAGATCAGAAAAATTACGAAACTGAAAATCATAACAACCCTTAAAATCCCTTAATATCCCTTACCTCAAAAGAGCAGTACTTCTGACTGGATATCGGATATGATGCTGAAGGAAACTTGCACTGATGAATAGAAACTCACCAAGTATCTAAAAACTCACAAAATATGCTTCATAATATAGAGAGAGAAAGAGAGAAAGCTTATGTTTCTGGTGTGTTTTTCAATTCTAACTTATCCCTCTATTTATAGGAAAATTTTGGTAGGTTTGACCTGCAACCTGATGGCTTTACCTGCTACTATTCTCACCCACCACATTTGAAATATAATTCAGCACATTTCTTCACCAACCACAAGTGGGGCCCACCAATTCTAGAATTTTCCACCAAAATGATAAACTCCGAAAATTCAACAATTTCTGAACCAGTCATCTCGTAAAATTCATAATAAATCATACGTTCATTTTTAACGGTTCAAAATTTGTGGACATATACTCAACTTATATATGTATAACATATCCAAAAATTACCACGATCCAACGGTCGGATTAAAAATTATAACACCCGCAATATTTCTCAAAAACCCTAATTTGATTTTCAATACCTCCGTTCCGACAAAAATACAGATAAAAACCTCAACATTAACTCCTTCATTTTTAACCACAAAAATATATCTCTCATTTATATCCACATAAAATAAATATTTCCTTATCATATGAATCAATAATTAATTATTCACAAATAATATTACAGAATCACATTTATGACAACCAGGCCGTTCCCAGGAAAGAGGGGGCTTTCCAATAAGGATTTCTCCTTACTAGCGCGCAATTAGATGACCAAACCTCTCCTTAGACAGAACTTTCTAGACATTGCCAATAATGTTATCTAATAATATTATTCAAATAATACGAATTATTGATCTGATAATAGAAAATACCGTGCAGCAACAATTATTGAAAGAACAATAATATAAAATATCAACGCAGCAATTATTGAATCAATAAAATAAAATATTGAACAGTAATTACTGTAACAATTATTGAGTAGTGCCTTCTTACGTAAGAATCAATAATTTCAAAAATATTGTGCAATACCGTGTGCTACTGTGCAATAACGCGTATTACTGTATTTTAACCACCGGGTATTCCAACAGTGTTAACGGTAACAACTACGCTGTTATTTGTAAAAACTCAAATTTGTCGTTTTCCTTCACCCGACAGTTATTCGTTATGGGGCCCACAAATAGCTGCGCCGTCGTACGAATATTCTCCGACAGAAAGAATATTCCACGACCAAACGAATATTCCCCGACAGCAATGATTATTTTATAACCACTTGTGTATTTTGAAAAAAAAATCATATATCACCCTTAACTTTAATATTTATCAATTTAACCATTTACTGAATAGTAATTATAAGAAAAATTGAATACTTTTATTTCATAAAATTCGGGGTCTTACATCTGTGGCCTGTAGTGCATAGATGGACTTGGTATGATTATGACCAGGGATTATTCGGTATAATCATAACCGTAATGTTACAAATGATGTGGTAAAAGTCCTCATTGGCCCGTTGTGCATTGATGGACAGTGGTTGGCATGATCATGACCATTAATGGATAATTGTGGTTGTGATACTAAAGAATATCCTTGGCCGTAGTGCAGGGGTGATTCGATGATGTGGATTATTTTGTTAAGCTGAGTCCCAGCGATAACAGTGTTGAAAAACCTTTTAAATCATAGAAGATGGTAGATTTTATTCTCTACTTGACTCTTTTAATGGATTACTTGTTCCGCTGCAGTTAAACTTGATGTTCGTTATATTTTATTAGTTTAACACTGTTGAAGGCTAATGATAATTTATTCTACATTATCTTAGTCATAATATTTCTTACTGGGCTAGTTGAGCTCACCCTTTCTTTCACTGTTCTCTTTAGGAAAGGAGAATATAGCTGGGACGAGTTGGAAAACGGAGTGATAGACCAGATGATAATATTAGTAGTCCTCACTATTCTGTTAAATAGTGTGACAATAATTGAAATGAGGACTCTTTTTGAGTTTGTATAGTCTCTAGTAGACAATAATTGTATTCAAACTCACAGTTTTGTTTTGTCGTATTGTACACGACAGTTAAATTAGTAAGTTGTATTTGTATTCTGTACCATATATCTGACGACCCAAGATGGGTGATGTATACCTAATTTTTGGGGCTCACAGTTGGTATCAGAGCTTAGGGATATGATCCCTGACTAAGATGTGAGAATAGAACTTGGAGGGGAGAGACAGTGAATTCCTTCGCTAGTATAACCTACCTAAATTTATTTGCATGGTATTTAATTAGTCGGTCAGAATATAAGGATAATATATGACATATCAATTAACTTTTATTTTGTGGCAGTATCTGAAAATGGCATCCGAGAATGTTGAGAATAGCAATGGAGCACATGCGACTGTTGATTCACCACATATCAATAATCGGGATAATGTGCATCAGGAAGGCGACAATCCTCATGCAAACAACAATACTGACCAAATGATGAATGATGAAATGTTCAGAAGCTTTATGAAGTTCATGCAATAGCAGGCGAGAGCGGCTCCTGTTCAAAATATAGGTGGAAACACTGAAAACTCTCGGACGGTCACGGCTAAACAGTTCAAGGAGCTGGGACCATCGGAGTTTAAGGGAGAGCCAAAACCACTTATAGCGGAAACATGGATACAACAGATCACCAAGATATTTGATGTCTTGGGATGCTCCGAGGAGCAAAAGGTTTCTTTTGCCGCCTTTATGTTGCGAGGAGAGGCAGATTACTGATGGGAATCGATTAAGCGTACTCAACCTGCCGCATTGAAGATGTCTTGGGAGAAGTTCGAAGAGCTGTTCAGTGAATAATACTTTCCCGAAAGTGTTCGACACATGAAGGAGGTGGATTTCATCAAATTGGAGCAGAATAATATGACCGTGTCGCAGTATGAGGCTAAATTTGCTGAGTTGTCCTGGTTTACGTCCCACTTGGAGGATAATGAAGAGCGAATGACGCGAATATTTTTGCGAGGTTTGAAACCTGAGATACGTCAACATCTTATTTCTCATAAACTGTGTTTGTATTCAGATGTTGTGAATAAGGCTCAGTTAGTGGAGCGCGATAACGTGTCAACGCAACCAAAAGAGAGCAGTCGGCAAAATGATAATACCAGTGAGAGCAGTCATCGAAGCCGTGACAACAAGCATGGAGGGAATCAACAGGCCAGAAATGGTAACCACTTCGGTGGTAATCAGGGCCAACACAATAAGAATGGTCATTTCAAGAAGAGGAGATTCAATAATGATGGAAAGACGTCAGCACCAGCACCCGTTGTTAGGGAAGGAGAATGACAACCTATCATATGTTTCAAATGCGGAGGGGAGGGGCACATCAGTCCAAACTGCGTGATGCCATCTAAAACATGTTATAATTGTGGAAGAGAATGTCATTTAGCTCGATTTTGTCGTTTACCAAAAACAAGTTCAGCTAGGATGGAGTCACCAAAGGCCGTCCCAGAAAAGTCAAAACCGATAGTGCAAGGGAAAGCGTTTGTTGTGACCTCCCAGAAAGCAAGGAACTCGAATGAGGTCATCACGGGTAAGCTTACCATAAACTCTAACGAAGTCTATACTTTATTTGATACCGGTTCTACCCATTCTTTTATTTCTCCTACTTGCGCTCATCGATTAAATTTGACTCCGGAGAAATTAGACTCTGACTTATCTGTTGAAACTCCATTGGGAGAAACCTTCATTACATCCACGGTTTATAAGTCTTGTTTGGTTCAAGTTGGTACCCACACATTACCTGTCGATCTTATTTCATTAAAAATACTTGCATTTGACGTGATTCTAGGGATTGATTGGTTAACTACTCATCATGCAAAAATTGATTGTTTTCGTAAGGTTGTTAGCTTTCATATTCCTAATCGACCTATTATGCGAATTCAAGCAACCAAACCATTAAAATCAATCGCTGTCATCTCAAGCCATAAAACTATTCGTTTATTGAAAAACGGATGTCAAACTTTCTTAGCTCATGTCACGGATCTAAACAAAAATACGTTAGTTTTGAATGATATTTCTATTGTTAATAAATTCCCTGACGTATTCCCTGAAGAACTTCCTGGCCTACCCCCAGAGCGTGAAATTGAATTTTGTATCGACCTTGAACCCGGTACAAAACCCATTTCCAAAACCCCATATCGAATGGCTCCTATTGAACTTCAGGAGTTAAAGATCCAACTGCAGGAATTGTTAGACATTGGCTTTATTCGTCCTAGTACTTCTCCTTAGGGTGCTCCTGTTCTATTCGTGAAGAAGAAAGATGAAAGTATGCGACTTTATTGATTATTGGGAGTTGAATCATGTCACCATTAAAAACAGGTACTCATTGCCACGTATTGATGACCTGTTTGACCAGTTGCAAGGAGCACAATTCTTTTCAAAGATCGATCTTCGTTCTGGATATCATCAGCTGAAGGTTAGAACTGAGGATATTCCAAAGACGACTTTCAGAACTCGATACAGGCATTATGAATTCCTAGTCATGTCCTTTGGATTGACCAATGCTCCTGCTGCCTTCATGGATATGATGAACCGGGTATTCAAGGAATATTTAGATCACTTTGTGGTCGTCTTTATTGATGATATCCTTATTTATTCTAAAAGTCGTGAAGATCATGAGCAACACTTGAGGCTGGTACTCCAAAAGCTTCGTGAATACAAGCTTTATGCCAAGTTGAAGAAATGCGAGTTCTGGCTTGAGGAGGTAGCATTCCTTGGGCACGTAGTATCAAGTCATGGAATATCTGTTGACCCGGCAAAGATTGAAGCTATTCAAAGCTGGGAGCAACCTAAATCAGTAACCGAAGTACGTAGCTTTCTCGGTTTAGCTGGTTATTATCGGAGATTCGTGGAAGGATTTTCTCGAATCGCTACTCCACTAACTCAGCTCACTCGGAAAGATACAAAGTTCGGTTGCAGCGAAGAATGTGAGAAGAGTTTTCAAGAACTCAAGAGGAGACTCATTTCAGTACCTGTTCTAACAATACCATCTGGCTTGGAAGGATTTGTCATCTATAGTGATGCTTCGAGCAAAGGGTTGGGATGCGTTCTCATGTAACATGAAAAAGTCATAGCCTATGCATCAAGACAACTCAAGGAATATGAGAGGAATTATCCTACTCATGATCTAGAGTTGGCAGCTATTGTCTTTGCACTTAAAATTTGGAGGCATTACTTGTATGGGGAGAAGGTGGAGATCTTTACGGATCATAAAAACCTCAAATATTTTTTCACTCAAAAGGAACTCAACATGCGACAATGACGTTGGCTTGAACTGTTGAAAGATTATGATCATACCATTCAATACCATCTTAGAAAAGCGAACGTGGCAGCTGACGCATTGAGTAGAAGATCATATGAAAGTATGAGTGCGATATTGTCAACACAAAGGCCCATTTTGTGTGACTTGCAAAGGATGGAGATAGATTTAAAGACTCTGGGGACCCATGTGATGATGGCGAATATACGAGTAGAATCGACTTTAATCGATAAAGTTAAAGCTGCTCAAGCTACAGACCTGGAGCTGACGCGTATGAGGAAGAAAGTGCAAGAAGGTGCTATGCTGGAAGCAAGAATCGATGAAGAAGGAATACTTCAAGTCAACTCCAAACTTTGTGTTCCTAACAACCCTGATTTAAAGTATGAAATCATGATGGAGGCGCACAACACACCGTTTGTAATCCATCCTAGGAGTATCAAAATGTATCATGATCTTCGTCATACATTTTGGTGGAGCAATATGAAGCGAGAGATAGCGCTGTTTATCTCAAGGTGTCTAACTTGTCAACGAGTCAAGGCGGAGCATCAAGTACCAAAAGGTCCATTGCAACCACTTGAAATTCCAGAATGGAAGTGGGAGCACATTACCATGGATTTCGTTACCGGTCTTCCTAAGGTTTCTCAAGGTATTGATACAATTTGGGTTATTGTTGATAGATTGACCAAGTCTGCTCATTTTTACCGATACGAGAAACTTATACACTTGAACGTCTTGCTCGTATGTACATAAACGAGATTGTAAGACTGCATGGTATGCCAATATCCATAGTTTCTGACCGAGACCCAAGATTCACTTCACGATTTTGGGTTAGTTTACAAAAAGCTATGGGCACAGATTTACGATTTAGTTCGGCATATCATCCTCAGACGGACGGACAATCAGAGAGGACTATTCAAACTCTAGAAGATTTATTAAGACTCTGTGTCCTTGACTTCAAGGGAAGTTGGGACAAGTTCTTATCATTGGTGGAGTTTTCCTACAACAACAGTTATCAAGCAAGTATTGGCATGGCTCCATTTGAAGCGTTGTATAGAAGAAAGTGTCGTTCTCCAGTATGCTGAGATGAGGTGGGTGAAGCAACGTTGTTGAGACCGGAGTCGGTACGTATGACTATAGAAAAGATTCAAACGATCCGACAACGTATAAAAACCTCACAAGGTCGACAAAAGAGTTATACTGATCTTCATCGAAAGGACGTGAAATTTGATATAGGAGATCATGTGTTCTTACGTGTTGCTCCATGGAAAGGAGTTACGAGATTTGAAAAGAGAGAAAAGCTCAATCCTCGATTCATCGGTGCATTTTTAATCCTCGATCGAGTAGGAACTGTGGCTTATAAACTCGCTTTACCGCCAAGTATGTCTCGTGTTCATAACGTTTTTCACATATCCATGTTACGTAAATATGTGAAAGACCCGAGCCACATTATTGAGTTAGAACCGGACGAAATAGCGGAGGATTTGACGTATGAAGAAGTTCCTGTTCAAATCTTGGATAAGAAGGAACATATTCTATGCTCCAAGGTTATACCTCAAGTCAAAGTTTTGTGGAGAAATCACGATGTTGAGGAAATGACTTGGGAGTTAGAATCTGAAATAAAGTCAAGGTATCCTTACCTCTTCGACATATCAGGTACGTACCCTAATTTCGAGGGCGAAATTTCATAAGAAGGGGAGGTTGTAAGACCCCAACTTTTATAAATAAAGATAAATTTTCTATAAATATCATTTTTGAATATTATGGAGTTAATTTGATATAATGTTATAGTTGTGGGTAATATTTATAAATTTTGTAAAGTACGCAAGTTGTTATATAATATTCGATTGGTCGGAAAATATTCGTTTTAACAGGGAATATTCGTACAACGGCACAATCATTGGTGGACCCCACAACGAAATTATTGTCGGATTGAGAAAACGACAAAAATATTTTATTAAAAATAACGGCAGAAGTTTTATCATATATGCTGTTGAACTACTCGGTAGTAAAAGTACAGTAATACGTGTGGTTACATAGTAGCACACGGTATTGATTATTAATGCTTATGTGAGAAGTCAGTCATTTTGATTCAATTATTGTCAGTTAATAATATGAATTATTTAGAGATAATGAAGTTTTGTTTTATTCGTATTATTAACGTAATAAAACAGAAACATCTTTTTATATAAAACAGAATACTTTATTAAAGTTATTCTATAAATAGAATATATTATATTTTATTTAAAAGATTTTTCTTTAAATATGGACCGTCAGATTAAAGTAATCAATCTGGACCGTTCATGGATTAGTTACTATGCATTCTATTTTTCTATAAATAGCAGCTCATTCCTTCATTATTTCTTACGAATTCACTGAACTCTAGAGAGAGAAACTATAGATAGAAACTATAGAGAGAAAGAAGAAAAGTATTCTACTACTTAACTACTTCCTTATTTCAGTTCTTCTTTAAAACGGTAAGGGATATTATTTGTTGTACCCGTAAAGGGTATTATTTCTTTTGTATTCATGAAGAGAACTTCTGTTATTCCATTATTTATTATTCTGTTGGAATAACCTGTATACGCGGTTTACCCTATACTTGGTGACATTCTTCTATTATTTTGTTGGAACATCCTGTCTGTGTGTTTTACACCGGACCTGGTTCCGTCTTTATTATTATTCTGTTGGAACATCCTGTCTGTGTGTTTTACACCGGACCTGGTTCCGTCTATATTATTATTCTGTTGGAATATCCTGTCTGTGCGTTTTACGCCGGACCTGGTTCTATTATTTATTATTCTGTCGGAATATCATGTCTGTGCGTTTTACGCCGGACCTGGTTCCGTCTTTATTATTCTGTTGGAACATCCTGTCGGTGTGAATTTCACCAGACCTGGTTCCGTTATTATTATTCTGTTGGAATAACCTGTCTATACGAAGTACCGCATGCATGGTGATTTCTTTTGTTATTACATTATTAAATATACTCAGTTGGTTAAAGTTTTGACTTCTATACTCCATGAAATTAGTAGAATATCCTTGATATTTGCACTTCATCCAGTATCTTTTCATGAAAATATTATTCTGAGCATTCTTGAATTTTACTCTACACAAAAGTATCATGTTGACAATTTGAACGTTATTGGTTTCTGGACAAATTAATTCTTGAACTTATTTTATTGAATTCTTATATCATTGTCATCATCCTCATGCTTATATTATGTTGAAAGTCATCTGTGGCCTGTAGTGCATAGATGGACTTGGTATGAATATGACCAGGGATTATTCGGTATAATCATAACCGTAATGTTACAAATGATGTGGTAAAAGTCCTCATTGGCCCGTTGTGCATTGATGGACAGTGGTTGGCATGATCATGACCATTAATGAATACATAAATATTCTTGGCCCGTAGTGCATGGATAATTGTGGTCGTGATACTAAAAAATTTCCTTGGCCGTAGTGCAGGGGTGATTCGATGATGTGGATTATTTTGTTAAGCTGAGTCCCAGCGATAACAGTGTTGAAAAACCTTTTAAATCATAGAAGATAGTAGATTTGATTCTCTACTTGACTCTTTTAATGGAGCGTTTGTTCCGCTGCAGTTAAACTTGATGTTCGTTATATTTTATCAGTTTAACACTGTTGGAGGCTAATGATAATTTATTCTGCATTATCTTAGTCATAATATTTCTTACTGGGCTAGTTGAGCTCACCCTTTCTTTCACTGTTCTCTTCAGAAAATGAGAATATAGCTGGGACGAGTCGGGGAATGGAGTGATGGACCAGATAATAGTATTAGTAGTCCTCACTATTCTGTTAAATAGTGTGGCAATAATTGGAATGAGGACTCCTTTTGAGTTTGTATAGTCTCTAGTAGACAATAATTGTATTCAAACTCACAGTTTTGTTTTGTTACGTATTGTACACGACAGTTGTATTAGTAAGTTGTATTTGTATTCTGTACCATGTATCTGACGACCCAAGATGGGTGATGTATACCTAATTTTGGGGGCGTCACAATGGACATTTTACATGGGAGTACCCAAAATAGTAATGAAAACTTTTATCCTGAAACAGAGGAAGTATTAACTTAAATTTTAATTTATAAATAAAATGATGCCAAATACTCCTATTTATAAATCACAATTTAAAAAGACTTATAAATCATTTTAAAATTTAAGCTTATAAGTCATTTTAAATTTTTACTCATTGCTAAACAGCCCCACTTGTCTCTTTATTTTGGTGGCGTACGTCTCTATCCACAGAAGTCTACATTATTACAAGTTTACAACTTCCCTTTTATAAGGGGGTTGTATTTAATTAAGATTTTTTTTAAAAAAAATTATGTGACAGACTATTGTAGAATTTGTGGGATTTTAATGACTTTCACAGACTTTAAAGACTTTTTTAAATTGACTTTTATAGACTCTACAAAATAAGTAACAGACTTTTGTAAACTTTTTATCAAGACTGTGATAGACTTTTGTATACTTCTAATATATCTTGCAACTTATATTAATTGTTAATTAGCCCATGCGTACAACCTTTCCCTTTTTTCATGAACTAAAATAAATCTCATTATATTACTGTGACATGAGATTTTATATATATTGAAAGCGTTCACATTATTCTACTCATTTCATGATACATTTGGATACTCGGATACCAATAAAACATTAGAAACTACAGACGCAATACAAAAATTAAGCTCACTTTTCATTGAGCTATATATATACTTTATGCATATGTGTACACTTTTTACTAATAACACACACATATATATATATATATATATGTGTGTGTGTGTGTGTGTGTGTGTGTTGATTGTGTGATTGTGTGATTCTGTCAACCCAATTTTTCATCTTAACTGTTGCTAATTTTGTTTGATTGTGTGAAACTTTTTTATGCGCCTAACATATATCAAAGCAGTGCGTTTTTACCTTTTTTATAAGGGAAAGATAACGATTCTGTCAATTTGTCATGCAGGAATACAACCACATGTTACATTATTTCACTATGATACACCAAAGACACTTGAAGACGAATATGGAGGATGTCTCAAAAATTGACAGTGATTTTCTTCGTTTAAAATGTCAGAAAACTAAAAAAAAACATACACATACAAATCATATATTTTCTATTTTTATATATTATAATACATAATATTTACAATTGATATTAGAGTTTTATAATTTTATCTCACCTTTGTTGAACAAATCTCTATCCTCTTTCTATTGAAAGCTTTAGAACGGCTGTTTTTTTCCTCACCAATTCAGATTAGGTCTAGTTATTTATTTACTTATTAATATATCTTGTTAATTCTCTTATAATAAAATTATAATAAATCCAATTATTTTTATGGCCCAAATTTTACCAAATTATTTATCCATCACATATTAATATTTATTAGCTCATATAAAATAAATAACTAATTTGACCCATTAGACGACAAAATCCAATTAATATCTAGTTTTATTCACCTTTGTGTGGAAGTCTTTAGAAATATTTAAAGATGAGGTAAGACTTTAGATATGGGTTGATAATTATAATTCTTCTTGTCAAACTCTACCATTTGACAGAAATTTTTAAAATCTATAACTTTTTGAAAACCAAAATACTTTTATAGACTTTGTAAAAATCTTAATTAAATACCATCTAACTTTTAAAGACATTAAAAAAGTTGTAATTGAATACCACTAAATTTTTATAAATTATTTAAATGTCTTGATTGAATATAACAAAACTCTTATAGTTTTTAAAAGTCTTAATTGAATACACCCCTAAATCTGTTACTCTTTCGTCTATTTTGTTGATTATTCTATCTCCATATATATATATATATATATATATATATATATATATATATATATATATATATATATATATATACGGTAAGGATCAAGAGTATTTTCCTTAAATAGCATTCTTTTATTAAAACTACGTCGTTTTGGAGGGACGCGGTGACATTTTTGTAAATACGCGATGGTATTGTATTTATAAAAATGTCACCGCGTCTTTCCAAAACGATGTCGTTTTAATAAAAGAATACTATTTAAGGAGGAATGCTATTTAAGGAGATATATACGGTCAGGATCGAGAGCATTCTCCTTAAATAGCATTCCTTCTTAAATAGTATTCTTTTATTAAAACGACGTCGTTTTAGAAGGACGCGGTGACATTTTTGTAAATACAATGCCACCGCGTATTTATAAAAATGCCACCGCGTCCCTCCAAAACGACGTAGTTTTAATAAAAGAATGTTATTTAAGAAGGAATGCTATTTAAGGAGAATGCTATTGATATTTACCGTGTGTGTATATATATATATATATATATATATATCGGTCCGAATCTTAAACTCACCCCTTATTCAACTCACCCGAGCTCATCCCTCCTTTAGCGACGGACCCAACGACGGTTCGGTTATACAACCGTCGTTTATACTTTTAGCGACGCTATATATTGTCCGTCGCTAAAAGTATAGACGACGGTTGAATGACCGAACCGTCGTTGGGTCCGACGCTAAAGGGAGGTGAGCTCGGGTGAGTTGGATAAAGAGTGAGCTTAAGATCCGGACTATATATATATATATATATATATATATATATATATATATATATATATATATATATATGTAAGTGATACATATATAAACGTGTATATATCAGGTGAGTAGGTCGGTCCATACGGAACAGATAAATTGTGTCGGAACAGATGAATTAAAACACTTCTCGCACTTGATGGACATCCAAAATATATTTTTTTTGGAGGAAATTTTGAAGCCCTAACCAGTTAGTTCTTGCTTCAAAGTGAAATTTTTGAGATTTGTTGGTTATGGCCGTATCGGAGGAAGAAGAGTCCTCCGGTAGTAGCAATTATAATAGGCCACGATCGGCGGCAGTCCCAAACGGAGTATGCTACCTCGCTAAATGCGTACTGCGAGGAAGCGTTGTTCTTCAAGTGCTCCACGGTCACATCCGCTCTCCTTCATCCAACGACGTCGTCTTCGGCAAGGTTTTATTTTTTACTCTTCATTCTTCAATTCCGTTCTCCCTATTTTTCATTCATACTGTCCGTATTTTATTACTCCTCTCCCCAAAATGAAAGGCTCGTTTGCAAAAAAAAATTGTTTCACAAAAGAAGTCCATATGTATTTAATGATGACGGTATAAGAGTACTCAAGTTTAATAACACAATTTCACTATATTAAACTAAATACTCATTATATTAGGGATAAACATGAAAAAAAACATGTATTTAAAGTTCGTAAATGTTGCAAATGGGGGACTCTTTTTGTTGAACCTAGGGAGTATTATATATGTACACACCAAGATACATATTAGGGAGAAAGATGATACCAGAATTGTCTCTTCAGTTTCTTTACATGTTTGTTAGGTGGAAACCGGAAAGGAAGAGCTTTTGTTGGTAAAACCAAATTGGGACATTTATTTTGGTTTTAATGAAAATTGTACAAAAAATATTAGAACATGTATTCCCTTCATTCTTTTGTAATTGAGTCTTAGCAGTAAGAAAAAAGCTAATATTAATAAATGTAAATAATGCTTTGATAGATCAAAATGGGGATAAAATCTCATTATTACCTGGAAAAGATGAAAGAGAAACAAATTATTATTTAGTTTAGGGATAATATGAGTCTTCAAAATTTACAAATAACAAATATAAAAATGAACAAATTTCACTAATTAAAAAGACAATAAAAAAGAACGGAGTGATTACTAATTGAAGGCTTCAAAACATGTTAGAATTTGAGTTTAAATGAAGCTTTTAAACATGAGTTTTTAAGCTAGAATTTAAGTGGGTCCTATTAATCATTTGAGATGAGTCTACATGTGTTCTACTCCATGAGTAGATTAAAATCAAGTATTCGGAAGATCAAATTCATGGGATAATGAATGAGAAATTTTTCCAAAGATCACCACTTAAATATGATAATAAAGGCTTGTGGGAAATAAGTGTCCCACATGGATTGAGAACTAAACATCAAATGGATATATACACAATTAGATTAGTCTTGGGTTTGGGCACCCCACTTTTTTGAAGGGGAGAAGACTTGGCCAAGACTTGGATTCGGTTCACCACACGCGCGCCGCCGCCGCCCCGGGCCGTTGTACATATCTTTTTGAGCAATTTTTTTTATTTTTGTTTTGCTTAGACCCTTTAATTTTATTTATTACTAGTAGGTGAAACTGTCGTTTTGGGAACTGGGGAACAATGCCGCAACCCCTAGACACAGCGCCACAACGCTTACTGTAAGTCTGGCACTACTGCGTTATTATCAAGAGCCGCAACGCTGGTTGCTTTTGCACGCACCTGTTCGTTCAAATTGAACAACCATGCTTTTTCATTTAAATTGAACACGTGTCCAGTCGGATCCAAGGGTTATGTCCAGTGAGGAAGGGCCATTAATTATCTATAAATATCCTATGAATTTAGTCATTTAAACATTCAATTTTTGCATCAACTTTTCAATCATATTTGGAGTCCATTTGAGAGAGTTCAAAATATTCCCCGGTTCGCTGAGTGTGCTATTTGTAGTGTTGCTATAGTACATGTGGTCATTGTATCTTGAGAGACGAACACTACTAACTCTAAGCACCAAATGAGAGCGTAATTGTTTTAAGGACATAGTACCAAGCACTAGCCTTGACTAACTGCAATCTTTTTTCTATATTTTCTGCATTTACTTTAATCTTCCAAATTTGGAATATGATTTACATCAGATTGGAAGATAGATATATTTCCTAACAATCTTAAGACAATCACTCCATAATCCCATACTGTTGCAATAAATGGCTACAAAATCTGTAACTGTGGTGGGTTTGTGTCCTGCCCCAGTGATGGCTAATGTGCCTGTGAACTATGGGAAAAAACTAGAGAGGTTCAATGGAACAAAATTAAAAAGATGGCAACAAAAGGTGTTTTATCTCACTACACTAAATTTGGCCAGATTTCTTCACGGAGATTCTCTTATACTTAGTAAGAAGCAAGTGATTGCTGTAGTAAATGCATGGAAGCATGTTGATTTTTTGTGTCGAAACTACATTATCAATGGATTGGACAACATATTATACAATGTGTATAGTTCTCCAAGACGTCAAGAAAACTATTGGATTCCTTAGATAAGAAGTATAAAACGGAAGATGCTGACACGAAAAAGTTAGTAGTTGGCAGATTTCTGGGCTATAAGATGGTGGATTCCAAGGCTGTCATCAATCAAGTCCAAGAACTTCAAGTAATCCTATATGAAATATATGCAGAAAGTATGTCCTTGAGGGAATCTTTCCAAGTAGCAGCTATTATTGAAAAACTTCCACATTTGTGGAAAGATTTTAAGATTAGCTCATGCATAAGTGTAAAGAGATTAAGCTTGAAGACTTGATCGTGAGATTAAGGATAAAAGAGGACAACCGTGCTTTCGAAAAGAAAGCAGGTAAAAACTTTATGGAATATAAAGCCAACAAAGTGAAACAATGTCAAAAGTCAAAAAAGAGGAAACATTCCGGAAATGGGCCTATATAGGGAACCAACAAAAAGTCCAAGTACTACATTTGTGACAAGCCATGACATACGACAAAAGATTGTCGAAAACGCAAAGACCAAAACAAGAAATCCACTTAAGCTAATATAACAGAAGTGGAGTCTTCTTGAAGACGTTTCTGAAATGAACCTATCGACGGTGGTTTCTGAAGTAAACTCGGTTGAAAATCCCAAAAATGATGGGTAGATACTGGAGCAACCCGCCATGTGTGTTCTTATGGGAAGATGTTCTCCACATATCAAGGCATTGAGAATGGAGAACAATTATACATGGGAAATTCTTTTACATCCAAAATTGCTGGGCAAGGAAAGGTGATTTTAAAGATGACATCTGGCAAGGAACTCAGCCTCAACAACATGCTACATGTGCCTGATATTCGGAAAAATTTAGTGTGTGGATCTCTTCTTAGTTAAAAGGAATTTCAATTGGTATTTGTATCAGACAAATTTATCCTAACAAAAAATGGGATGTATGCGGGGAATGAATAATGAGCGATGGGCTATTTAAAATGAATATATTAACTATTGTATCTTCTAAAATTAATAAAAATACATCTTCTGCTTATATGATTGAGTCATCTAATTTATGACATGGTAGATTATGACATGTTAATTATAATACTATACGTAGATTAATATCAATATGAAATGTCTATCAAAATGTGAGATTAACTCCAATCATAAATGTGAAGTTTGTATTGAAGCAAAGTTTCGAAAATCTTATTCTAAATCAATTGAAAAAAGTATGGAATCTCTTCAATTAATACATACAAATATTTGTGATTTAAAATATATACAAACTAGAGGGAGTAAGAAATATTTTCTTACTTTTATAGATGATAGTGTACAAGATATTGTTATGTTTATTTATTGAGAAATAAAGATAACGCCTTGGAAATGTTTATACATTACAAGAATGAGATTGAAAATCAACTTGATAAAAAGATCAAGATAATTAGAAGTGATAGAGGTAGGGAATATGAATCATCTTTTGGTGCACTTTGTTCGCAATATGGTATAATACACCAAGCAACTGCACCTTATTCACCACAACAAAATGATGTTGCTGAAAGAAAGAATAGAACTTTGAAAGAAATGATGAATGCATTGTTATTAAGTTCTGGACTATCTCATAATTTGTGGGGGGAAGCCATTCTTTCAGCAAATTATTTTTTCAACCGAATATCTCAAAAGAAGTTTAATGCATCACCTTTTGAATTATGAAAATGACGGAAACCGTCTTATAAACACTTAAAAGTGTGTGCTTAGCAAAAGTAATAGTTGCTACACCCAAAAAGGTAAAAATAGGACAAAAAATATAGATTAAATATTCATTGGCTATGTTCATAGTAGTAGTGCATATAGATTTTTGGTTAATAAATCAAAAATAGAAGAAATATATAAAAATATTATTATTGAGTCAAAAGATGCTGAATTTTTTGAAACAGTATTTCCAAATAAGTAGGCACAAGAGCCAAATTCTAATGAACAGGGAACAAGTTCAAACAAAAGAATTTATGACACTGTTAGTGATAGTGATCATGGTTTAAAAGATATTGAAAAAACCTAGACGTGGTAAACATGTTAAAATATCAAAATATTTTGATCCGGATTTTCTAACTTAATTGTTAGAAAATGAGTCTCAAACTTATAAATAAGCGGTATCAAGTCCCGAAACAGCGAAACTCCATATTGGAAAGAAGATATAAATAGTGAAGAAGAATCCATATTGCACAATCATACGTGAGAATTAATAGATCTCCCACCAGACTCTAACCCTTTTGGATACAAGTGAATATTCAAGAAGAAAATGAAAGCGGATGGATCTATAGATAAATATAAAGCAAGACTTGTAATCAAAGGATATAAGCGAAAGGAGAGTTTGAATTATTTTGATACCTATTCTCATATGACAAGAATATCTTCAATTAGGACGTTAATAGCCATTGCAACTATAGACAATTTGGAGATACATCACATAGATGTGAAAACAACTTTCTTGAATGGTGATTTAGAAGAAGAAATATATATGAAACAACCAGATGAGTTTATTGTTTCAAGACAAGAAAAGAAAGTCTGTCGGCTTGTGAAGTCCCTTTATTGATTAAAACAAGCACATAAACAATGACATGAAAAATTTGATAGTGGAATGATGTCAAATGGTTTCAAAATAAATGAGTGTGACAAATGTGTATATGTCAAGGACATTGAGAAAGAGTTTGTTATTATGTTTCTTTATGCAAATGATATGCTCATTATGGATAGTAATAATGAAATCATTAAAACTACCAAGAAAATGCGTTGAATAATATGTTTGACATGAAATACATGAGTGTTGCCGATGTAATATTAGGAGTTAAAATTTTTAAAAAATATCGGATAGGTTAGTGTAATCACAATCACACTATATTGAGAAAATACTTAGGGAAATTCAAGCAATATGATTGCAATCCTGTAGGAACACCGGTAGATATAAATGTACATTTGCCTAGAAATAATGGGGAGAGCATATCACAATTTGAGTATGCACAAATAATTGGGAGTTTTATGTATGTATTGAATTGTACACGTCCCGACATAACATATGTTAATAAATTGAGGAGATTTATAAGCAATCCAGGACAAGATATTTAAAAGAGTTTTAAGGTATTTAAAAAGCTTAAATATAAATTACTACCCTAAATTATAGACCATATTCCACTTCGATTATTCGCCTTTTAATTTTGTCAATTAGATGATTAATCTATTAATTTTTTTCATTTTGGTTCAATTAAAATGCCACTTTAGAAATCGAGGACGTGGTATACTGATTTGGCAATTCAATCTCTATCTGTAATTAAAAAAAAGAGTAAAATACATTGATACTCCCTATAGATAATTATAATAATACTCATTACCCCTCTAGTTTTTAAAGTAACAGTCAGTACCCCTCTAGTCTATAATATCTAACATTCACTACCCCTAATGTGGTTGACAAACTAATATTCAAAAATATTTTTAGTATAATGTCTAATATACCCTTCAAGTTATAATGTTTAATATATCCACTAAATATATAAATTTGTATATTATAGTTTTTACTTAACTTGATCTAATTAATTAAATTACAAATTTGTTCAATTAATAACATAAATTGTCAAAAAATAATAAAGATTTATTTTATCAAGAAAATAGAGTTATACATTTTTGATAATTAAATTTCTTAAAGATTAAAATTTACGTAATATATATTCATATATTTTTTTTGTAATTAAAAAATAAAATTTTAATAAGCATAAAGAATTAACACAAAAAAATATAATTAATTTTTCCAAATATTAAAATTTACGTAAAATAAACTTATTATTACATAACGAATCTTATTATTCATAAAAAAAATTATTAAAAATTATATTAATTATTTTTCTAAAATATTAAACTAAACATAAGTCACATTTAATTATAATTATTTACAATAAAAATGACAAATGTTATTACTCAAAAAAAAAGAAAAAATACATTAAAAATTCTTTTAATAAGATAGATGTAGTAATAAATATTATTATATTTTCTTTTCTTCAATATTGTGTAAAACAACACTTACTGTATACTAAAAATATAATTAAAATCATAAACATCCCAAATTTTGACATATACTCAAGAAAATTTAACATATAAAAATCATAATATGAAACTAAGAATTCAAATAATAATTTTTGTTAAACACCAAGAACTAAATTATCAACATACTCAATCAGTTTAATTAGAAAACCTTCATTAATAATTTAATTTATAATTCTTAATACTTATATCACTTATCCAAAAATATGTGTTAATTAAATTAAATTATTTGAACAAGATAGTCTTAATTACGAATATAACTATAATTAAAATGTATTATATTAAAAAGGATAGTTAAACATATATATATATATATATATATATATATATATACATGAATTAAAATTTGATAACATACAAGGGTAAATATATAATTTTATCTATTTAGTCAATCTTAAAAACTTGCAGGGTTACTAACTGTTACTTAAAAAATTAGAGGGGAGGTGAGTGTTATTATGATTATCTAGAGGGGGTGTCATTGTATTTTACTCTTAAAAAAATAGATTTTTGATGAAGTTTCTTTCAATTATAATAGATAAAGGGACAAAAAAGTAAAGGAACAAACAATAATATTTTAAAATTTTCTACACTTATCTCTCCTAATTCACGCATCATTTTCACCTATAATTTCTTATCAAATCTATCATAAATCTGCTATGGTCACAACCAATCCACCACCGAATTCGTACTAATAAGCACATGATATCAAACATTAGTTTGCAATTTACAACACAAAACAGGCTACTAAATCTAGTGATAAATCAGTTCCCAAAACCTAAAATTAATTCAAGCCACCAACTTATAGGATCATCCCTCTAAATCTTTACAATATACTAGAGAGATCCAAGAGACCCAGATTCTGAAAAAATTATAGTGAAGTGCAAATTAACAAAACCCAATACCAAGAACCCAACATAAAACTCTAATTATTGCAAACCTAGTTTTAGAACTCTGAATGGGTTTCCTCTTTGGCCACAAATCTTCATGTTCAACAAATCAAGTATACGACGACAACAATTTGAGAATTTTGGTGATGGGATCGATTTGAAAGATGTTGCGGTTAGGGACCGTGTGAGAAACTCTAATGATTTGATTTTTTTAAGGTTTTGAGTAGAGATTTCACTCACCTCTCCTTTTCTTTCCAAACCCTTGTCATAAAATCTTCCAGAGTTTGATTAAACGGTCATGGGATGCCGACACGATCTTACGGTTGTCGATGGAGAATGCCACGGAGAGAACGTCTTTGGTGTGGCTGACAATTAGCGGACAGTGACACCGGTTCCGAGGTCCCAAAGGCGGAACTTGCCATCTCAGGAGTCGGAGAGGGCAAAAAGTCCATCAGACGAAGGGACATCTTGGTCGAAGTGGGAGTGGCCTTCCAAATGACGTACTGCAATGCCATAAGTTTTATCTTCTTTTGTGAGTTTCCTGACAATGATGGATTATGAAGTCTCTATTTCATAACACCATTGTTAGTGTTGTTGCTGCTGTTACTGTAACTTCGATGGTGAAGATAGCCCTGAAGGGAAGAGATGGTTTCAAAATTTTAACCATCAATATACCATGAATTTTAAAAAAATATTTGAAATACTTTTTTTAATGACACATAAGCTGGAAATGGGCCACTCAAGGAGTTATGTCATCAATTTATGACATGACAGATACAATTGGACGAATGTGAAAAAAAATAATAGTTTAATCATCTAATTGACAAAATTGAAAGATGAATCGCCGAAGTGGAGTATGACCTATAGTTTAGGGTAGTAATTTATATTTAAGCCTATTTAAATTACATTCAAAACTTTGGATTGTACTACTCAAGATATCCAGCAGTACTTGAAAGATATTGTGGTGCGAACTGAATATCAGATACAAAAGACTTTAAATCCATAAGTGGCATTTGTGTTTACACTAGGTGGAGGAGGAATATAATGAAAATCTTCTGAACAAACATGCATTGCTCGATCAACAATGGAATCTGCGATTATTGCATTGGATAAGGCTGGAGAAGAAGATGAATGACTTCATCATCTTTTAGAAGATATTTCTATGTGGCCTAAACATGTGTCTGCCGTTTGTATCTATTGTGATAGTCAATCAACGATTGGAAGGGCACAGTCACATGTATAATGTTAAGTCTAGACATATTCGTTGTAGACACAAAACAACAAAACAATTACTCTCTAATGACATTATGACTATTGAGTACATGAAATCGAAAGAGAATATAGTGGATCCGTTAACTAAAGGTTTGACTAGAGAGCAAGTAAATGTGTTTAAAGTCTATAAATAAGGATAGTCATTGTGGATACACAACCTAGTTGACTGGATCTAGGTTCAAAGGGACAACTAAATTGTGAATGATTCAACCAACCAATTCACTATAAAGAAATTAATTTCTTTTGCTCATTCCTATGATATAAGATAGTGATACCTACAGCGGTTTTACGTTAAGATGTGCTTTTAATGATTCTTATATCTTGATAAATAAGTCGGGTATGACATGATACTCTTATTAAGAATCACTTATGTGAGTGTGAACTGGGCCAATTGAGAATGACAAGGCTATACTTCTCTAGAGCACTCATAAATTCAGGAATGTTCGGGGCCGGAATGAACAAAATCATGAAAACCAAGCAATGTCTAGAAAGATTCTGTGTGAATTTCTGTTGTATTTGTTTACACAAACTGTTGGGCAGTTCAAGGCATCACGTTTACTGAACTAGTAAACCCGATAGTCTTTCACAAGGGAAGGTTCAAAGCCAGAAGTTACCTCTCTCTATACAACTGATTTCCTACTCTGTCTCTCTTAGATTCTGCATAACATTTGCATAGGCTGACAGTCAATTTCATTCATGTGCGAGATTGTTAGAATTTGAGCTTAAATGAAACTTTTAAACATAGATTTTTAAGTTAGAATTTAAGTGGGTCCTATTAATCATTTGATATGAGTTCACATATAAGTGTATTCTACTCCATGGGTAGATTAAAATTATTAGGAAACTCAAATCCATGGGCTAATGAATGAGAAATTTACTCACAAAGATCACCACTTGAACTTGAATATGATAATAAAGGCTTGTGGGAAATAAGTGTCCCACATGGATTGAGAACTAAACATCAAATGGATATATATACAATTAGATTGGTCTTGGGTTATGGCCTCAAGGGGCACCCCTCTTTTGTGAAGGGGAGATGACCTAGTTAAGGCTTTGTTTGGGTTTACCACAGGCACTCGCCGCCCGCCCCTGGACTGGACCTAGCGGGTCGGGTATGGGTCGTTGTATATATCTTTTTGGGCATTTTTTTTTAGTTTTTGTTTTGCTTAGTTCCTTTAATTTATTTATTATCATTAGGTGAAACTGTGTCTTTTGGGAACAGGGGAACAACGCCGCAACGCCGAGACACAGCTTCGTAATGCCTAGACACAGCGCCACAACGCTGACTTGCTGCAAATCTGGCGTTGCTACGCTATTATTCGGAGCCGTGACGCTGACTGCTTCTGCACGCTGCTCTTGCTTCGCCCATGCGCACGCACCTGTTTGTTCAAATTGAACAACCATGCCTTTCATTTTAAATAACATACGTGTCTTGTTGGATTCAAGGATCATGTCCAGTCATGAAAGGTTATTAATGATCTATAAATATCCTACGAATTCAGCCTTTCGAACATTCAATTTTTGCATCAAGTTTTCAGTCATATTCAAAGTCCAATTGAGAGAGTTCAAAGCATTGTCTGGTTCGTTGAGTTGCTATTTGTAGTGTTGTTATAGTACACGTGGTCATTGTATCCTGGGAGACTAGTGCTACTAACTCTAAACATCAAAGGAGGGCGTAATTGTTTTAAGAACATAGTTCCAAAGTACTAGCTTTGACCTACTGCAATCATTTTTCTACATTTTCTGCATTTACTTTAATCTACCAAATTTGGAATCTGATTTACATCAGATCGGAAGATAGATATATTTCCTAACAAAACAATCGATAAAGGATGGGTTCTTAAAAACTTATGCTTTCTAATGCCAAGCCTTTTGAGACTTATGAAGTGTTAAAGACCTTGAGCTCTCCTTTCTATTTTAATTTATTTATTATTTTCATATTTTTTTCCTTTTCATTTTTGATGGGATATGTAGAGAATATACTTCTCTATGACTTTATTGCACCTTTCTTAACTGGGCTCCTTTTTGACATCAAGGCAACTCCATCTGCTGGAAACAACCGATACATTAACTCGAATATTCAAGTTACAGATGAACGACCTTTTTGAGGATATAGAAGCAACTTTGCACCATGAGAAAGTGATGTGCGTGTAGTTTTGTCTTGAGGTATAAGTTACCAACTAGTTAAATGCTATGTTATATATTGAGCTTGGGTCACCAATATATATACTGTTGGGACAATCTAAATCTGTACTCCCTCTATTGTGAAATATAAGATCAGTATTGACTTTTGAAGTGAATTTGAGATATTTTCAAATTTAAAATTGATATGAATTAATTTAGTTTTAGACAATATAATTATAAAAATTTTAAATCATGTAAATAGTACTACTTCTTTCAATATTTATTATTTTTAATTTTGAAATTAAACTTTTGAAATTAAAATATGTTGAACTGATTTGAAAAGTAAAACTTGATCCTATATTTTAAAAGAGAGGGAATATATTTTTATTGAGCTTTATTATATGCCAACATTACCCACTTTTGAAATGGGCATTATCGGGACTGGAGGACTAGATTTTTTCCTTGCATTTGGAATGGAGGAAAATATTAGTTCAAGCGTGTAAAGATTAAAATTTGACTAGTTTTGTAGAAATATGTAAAGTTTCTTAATCTAGTTAAACAAATTGGGATTTGGGACGCGTATGACATTGAATGATCGAAAGACTTTGTGAATGATTTATATTTTTTTACCACAACAATTTATTGATATGGAGTTGAATAATAAGAGAGTACATCGGTCATCTAAAGTGGAAAGAAGAGAAAGAAAAAAAAAGTCAATATCACCCTCCAATCCTGGACTTTGTAGAAGAGGAGCATAGATTTTGCAAAATGATTCTAGTTCCTTGAGTATGGTCTTTGTAACTCTGTCTACAAACATAGTTATGAATGTTGGGTGTTTGCCAACTGCAGATGCTATGCCTCTTTCGCCAAAGAGGAAATAAGAATCTTCCAAGCTGGAGGTACATATTGGATATAACCACTCCCTTGGTTGGGGGCTGTGCTGCCCCTGTCCTTTATATTTAAGGATGTAGCAAGTCTTGTTGTCTCCGATATAGAGATATTTTGGCTAGATGGACAAAAGTGGTTGCTAAAGGATGCAAAGTAATGGAGTTCAATAAATCAATATTTACATTGTTTCTTGAATAACCTATCAAACATGTACGAATATTAGAGACAAGCTGCAGACTTAGGTTTTAATATTAACAACATAGGTTGTTTCTTTATCAATGAATCCTGTTGGATCAAAGATTGCTCCCAAGTGAGAGAATGACTTGGTTGCCAAAGTACAGAAAATGGTGATGGAGATCTGAGAGCCCTTCTCAAACCGACATCTTGCATTCTTGCATCCAACTTATTACTGTTTGAGATGTGAAATACCTTACACATGGCATGATGTGTATGTAGATGACATGAGTGGCGGAGAAGTGATGGCAATGGTGCAAAATTGTAGTAGAACAAAGGTCGTGAACTTTGATGGCAAACCTAATTGTTGGCTAGCTAGTTTTGAATTTTGATATTTACATGGTTCCTTGGAGGTTGAGTAATTTGTTGGTCTTGACATCATTGCCACATGTTAGCAAAATGTTTATTTTAGAAATTCCCTAGTTTGCTGTTGCCTTATACATTAATTATCTGAGGAAGCAACAAAAGGTTAGGTTAGAAAAGAGAAGAAGAAGAGGTTACGTTGGTCACCATATTGTGGATAATTTCTGCTTTGGATATTATGTCATTCGTCTAAGCACCCTTTGTAACTACTCCTTTTATGAGTGGAGTTCAGCGATTAGATGTCCATGCTTAAAAAAGTAAATAAATATGATTTGACGTCTCTTGTATTGCCAAGATCTTTATTATTGAGAGATGCTCCATGGAATCGACTCAAGGTCACATAATTGTGATGAACTAGGTGATAGGTCCTGTACGTAGACCCTCTCTTAGATGCTGCCTTCAGGTACTTGCTGTAATTAGGAGGCCTTTGAATGAATGAGTTTCTAGAATCTGGTTTGGTTTTTATGACACCTTACAATTTCTCCAGGCCTTGTTCCAAAGAATTATGGTGGATTTCTGCATCTCCTGTCAACAACTTGGTAACAAACGAGGTTGGAATCAAGAGCAAGTACTTTGTGCCAAATGTTCTTGACTTGTTCACTGGCCAGCTTCTTACTTGACTAAGTTTTAGCTGATTTTCCTGTAGTGTATTAAACAAATAAGAAATGATATTTTTTTTCCATATAATTTTTTACATCGTTCGGTTTCGTTAGACATTGTTCCCATATGTTTAGTGAAGTAGATTTATTGGTCAAGGTTAAACAATGCGTTGTACCGTGTTTCAGCTTGTGGTTGCTAATACTCGTAAGAACAAATCAAATCAGTTCAAGAGAGTTGTCACAACTGTCATGAGCCGGTTAGAGGAATCCTGTTTCATATTTTTGCATTATAAACTTTTGACAATCTTAAAATTCATCTTAGTGTAACACTACTTTGTAATGATCACTGCCACGCTATTCATACCTCTTGGTTTGTCCTCTTATTTTATCTTGAAACTGTTTCCTTTATTATTTGCAAAATTGTTCATTCCTACTTTAAACTTGGCTTAGGTAACACTTGCATTTTGCTACACTTACACAATTAGCAGTTTTTTTTATGTCCAATGAAATATTAAAGGTTTTAGAGAAGAAATAGATGGTTGTTATTTCTAATGAAAAAAGATGATAGTAATAGATATATATTTTGAAAAAGAGAAGAAAGTGAGCGAAGTCTGAAGGAAAAACTAAAAGAAAAGAGAAGAAAGTTGCTAAAGCTTTTCATAGTATTCAAAGACTTCCCCACCCATATAAATATATCAACCATCGTGAAGGCACGATATTACTATTCACTCAGATAACGTTTAACAACTTTGATATTTATGGGATTTACGTTGACAAAAAGTTCTGGCAAAGGTTCCATTGTGGCTACCATTTGCCACCAATCTCCTATATTGGTGCTTGTGGTTTTTTACGTGTTTCCAAATCAACACCTCCTGTAACCCAACTGTTATTTTATCACACTGGAATATCTTATACTGTTGATTTCTTAGTACTTCATTTTTATGTTTTGAAGGCTTGATGATCTGACATGTAATTCGTTTACGTCCTTTCATCCAGGAGACTTCTATTGAGTTGGTTATTATCGATGATGATGGCATTGTACAATCTATTTGTGAGCAGCCTGTGTTTGGCACAATAAAAGATCTTGCCATCCTGAGGTGGGATGGGAGGTTTCATGCACAAAGTCCACAGGTTCTGTGCCTTTTCCTTTTTTCCCCTTTTCAATTTGTTAGGTCATACTTTGTTTAGATCATAAATCGTTAGAAAACTTGTTAATTTGGACAGATCAATGAATCTAAATGAATGAAATTAACTTCAAGGTAATGATTTCTATGATAGAAAAGAATTTACCTGAACCTATTTATTCCTTTTCTTTTGGGGGTAAAGATGCAAGGAAAGGATGCCTTGGTTGTTATTTCTGATTCTGGGAAGCTCTCGATTCTCTCATTTTGTAATGAAATGCACAGGTCTCTCTTTCTGCTCTACTGACTTATTTATATTGAAAAAGATGAATTATTTTGATTCTTTTTCATTTTAAATGCCACTACTCAGTTGTTCAATCAAATTTTACCTCTATTTATTTATATATTTAATTGTATTTTATTGTCAACATAGGTTTTTCCCATTGGCACACATTCAACTTTCCACTCCTGGAAACTCGAGGCATCAAGTTGGTAGAATGCTGACTGTTGATTCCAAGTAGACATTTTATTTGGTTCAAGTGATTTTTGTTCTTTTTCTATTGTGTGTGGGGGGAAAAAAGGGGGGGGGGAGGTGTTTGTATAAAATAAATCAATTGGGTTTCTCTGCACATCAATTGTTAAAATTAGTAGTCAGAGCTTCTGAAGTGCGTCTTGATGTAGTTTTTTGCGGGTGCAGTGGCTGTTTTATTGCTGTTAGTGCATATGAGGACCAACTGGCTTTGTTCACTGTTTCAGAGTCTGCTGGTAGTGATCTTATTGATAAGGTGAAGTTCATTCACTTGCTTGGAAGTTTTTATTTATACAGTCACAAGAACAGCTAAATGTAATTGGGTTTGGTGTGGTTTGACAACTGAGATACTTCATTCTCTTTCAGAGAATATTTTATCCTACTGAAACTGAAGGAAACACAAGTACTACCAGACAGGTTACCAGTATCTCTGGTACTATATGGAGCATGTGCTTTATTTCAAAAGAATTTTGTCAACCAAGTAAGGAGCACAACCCTGTTTTAGCCATTCTTCTGAATAGGTATGGTAATGCATTACTTTGGCAATGGGAATTTACTGTCCTGTTTCAGTTGATGAAATGACTTTAGGAGTTAGGACATAAAACTGTTTCTCTGTTTTGTCACATGGTTATGTTCAGTTGATGTTTTCTGAACTTCCAACTGATTCTATTTTAAATTCTTAGAAAGTCCATTTCTGGTATTGCAGGAGAGATTCGTTCTTAAATGAACTACTGTTGTTGGAATGGAATACAAAGGAACATGATGTACGTGTAATCTCTCAGTATTCTGAGGCTGGACCCCTAGCCCATAACATAGTTGAAGTTCCTCATTCATATGGATTTGCATTCCTGTTTAGGGTTGGTGATGTTCTATTAATGGATCTTAGGGATGCTCATAACCCTTGTTGTGTCTACAGAACAAGCTTAATTTTTCTATCCACTGTTGTAGAGGAACTGAATTTTGTTGAAGAGTCATGTAGAGTAAATAATGTTGATGAAGAATGTATTTTTGATGTGGCTGCCTCTGCTTTACTGGAGCTGGGTGACATACATAAAGATAAAGATGATGACCCCATGAATATAGATGGAGATTGTGGCAATGTAAACTCAACCTCCAACCATGTGTGCTCATGGAGCTGGGAACCAGGAAATGAGAAAACTCCAAGGATGATTTTCAGTATCGCTACCGGAGAACTATATATGATTGAGATTTCTTCTGATTCTGCTGGTCTTAAAGTTAACCTATCTGATTGTCTGTACAAAGGCCTACCCTCCAAGGCGCTTTTGTGGGTTGAAGGTGGGCTTTTGGCTGCATTTGTGGAGATGGGTGATGGAATCGTCCTAAAATTAGAAGAAGGAAGGTTGGTTTGCAGAAATCCTATTCAAAATATTGCACCAATATTAGATATGTCAGTTGTGGATTACATTGATGAGAAACATGATCAAATGTTTGCGTGCTGTGGAATGGCACCTGAGGGGTCTTTAAGGATTATTCAAAATGGTACCAGTGTAGAAAATTTGTTAAAAACTCCTCCTATTTATCATGGTGTAACCGGTACTTGGACGGTTAAAATGAAAGTTACTGATTCTTATGATTCTGTGCTCATACTATCATTTGTTGAAGAAACCAGGGTGCTCTCAGTTGGTGTAAGCTTTACTGATGTGACTGATTCAGTTGGTTTCTGGCCTGATGTCTGTACTCTGGCATGCGGTCTTGTTGGTGATGGTTTACTTGTCCAGATCCACCAACATGCAGTTAGACTTTGTTTGCCTACTACAGTTGTCCACCCTGAAGGTATTCCCTTCTCATCTCCAATTTGTGAATCCTGGGCTCCTGATAACATTAGCATTAGTCTTGGGGCAGTTGGACATAATGTGATTGTTGTAGCTACTTCCAATCCATGCCTCTTATTCATTCTTGGGGTCAGATTTCTGTCAGCTTATCAATATGAAATAAACCAGTTGCACAATGTGAGATTGCAGAATGAGTTGTCCTGCATTTCTATTCCTCAGAAACATTCTGGCACAAAACCACGGACTTCTCACTCCGATTGCCCAGATAGTAGCCTTCTGTCTGCCCTTCCAGTTGGCGTTGACATTGGTAATACTTTTGTTATTGGTACACATAAGCCTTCAGTGGAAGTCATATCTTTTGTACCTGATACAGGCGTAAAAGTTCTTGCGATAGGTACCATTTCATTAACAAGTACCATGGGCACAACTATTAGTGGCTGTATACCTCAAGATGTGAGGCTTGTACTAGTTGACCGACTTTATGTTCTTTCAGGATTGAGGAATGGAATGTTATTAAGGTTTGAGTGGCCTTCTGCCTCTGTAGTATCCTCATTCGAATCACCCATTATGAGTCCTTTCAGTGGTTCCTGTGTGACAAATTCCTTTCCTGCACTGACCATAACATATAAAAATTATGATGCCCCAAGCGCTGTACTAGCTTCCTGTTTACCTGAGAAAATGAAGGACAATTTTCCTGTTTACCTGCAATTGATTGCAATGCGCCGCATAGGTATTACTCCTGCCTTCCTGATTCCACTGAGTGATTCCCTTGATGCTGATGTAATCATTCTCAGTGATAGGCCTTGGTTGTTGCAAACTGCACGACATAGCCTCTCATATACATCTATCTCATTTCAACCTTCCACACATGCAACCCCTGTATGCTCGACTGAATGTCCCAAGGGAGTTCTGTTTGTTGCAGCGAATAGTCTTAATTTGGTAAGCCCTGTAATTATTGTCATTTTAGAAGTTTTAGATAATTAGTTTGTTTCACTTTACTGGTGTGGATTCCAATGCATCACCTATTTAAGGATGCTATTATATTTTTAAGCCTGGTGGTGCAACCATGCTTCAACTTTTAGAGATATTTGGAATAAAAAACACAATGCATCAGTTGAGTATGAATATTTTAGTGAAACTGATCATCCTTTAGTTCTCCTATCATCTACTCTATTATATATATATATATATATATATATATATATATATATCTCTTCTTGGTTGTCGGTGGGGGACAAAGAAGATAGGACTAATTTTGGAATAAATATATTTTTAGTATTTCCAAAATTTTTAAATGGGACTATTTTTGTGTAACATAGGGAGAATTGAGTAAGCATGGGCTTTTCGTGGTGGCATTGCCAAATGCTCCGAGAATGAAACTATAATAGCTTGTGGGATAGTAAATCCTTGCGAGGGTTACACAAACTGCTCTTTCTACCCTCTTCTATCTTCTTTTTTACCTGCACACTCTTTATCATACATAATTTTATATGATTAAAATTGAGTTAGAATATATTTATTTTTTGATAAGTAATAATTTTTAAAAGGAAATAATAATAATAATAACAATTATGACATGTAGGTGGAGATGGTTCAAAGTAAGAGGCTTAATGTGCAGAAGTTTCATCTTGGAGGTACTCCACGGAAGGTTCTATTTCATAATGAAAGCAGGTTGTTACTTGTCATGAGGACTGATTTGAGTAATGATGCTTCTTCATCGGATATTTGTTGTGTGAATCCTCTCAGTGGGTCAATTTTGTCGTCTTTCAAACTTGACCCTGGGGAAATGGGAAAATGTATGGATTTAGTGAAGGTAGGAAACGAACATGTGTTGGTGATTGGAACTAGTCTCTCTTCTGGTCCAGCAATAATGCCTAGTGGCGAAGCTGAAAGGTTACACCTCTTTTCACTATTTCGTATTGTAATACTAAGGGGGTGTTTGTTATAGGTCATCTAAAGTGGTCATCTTAAATACAGTAATGTGGCTGGTCATCTTTATAGATTGTGTTTGTTACACTAGTAATCTTACATTCCCGGTAATGTGTCAAGATTCATGGTAATCAAAAGACCAAAAAATATGTGGTAATCTGAGATTACCACATAATAGTCATCTTCAAATTTTTGTTTAGACAAAAATATCTTTTATATTTAATAATTGGGATATAAATATACTTATTAGTCACATAATTTTCATTTTTTTTTATTTTTTGTTTTTTTGTTTGTCGATATATTTAGTTTAACTAAAATAACTTACTGTCCATACAAAGTATGTGGTGTTGTTTGTTATTTATTATTATAAGTTTAATATATTATTAACGACATACTTGGAAATTTTGTGCTTAATAATTGAAGAAGCCATGAATTGTTATTTTATAAACTTATTAAAAATTTAAATACAATTTACTAAGTAATCCTGAATTAATTAGTTTGATAGTATTTTGATGATTGTTGATAATTACATTTGACAAAACCATACGGGTGAATCATTCAACTAAAATTAGTATAACTATATTTTAGTAAAAGATCAATATTAGAAAAAAATATACCCATCAATCTTGCATTATACAAAACATTCACAATAACAATTATTGGTAATCACATATCTTCTATTAAATAAAAATGACATAATATGACCATTTTTTATTATCAGTAATCAAATACAGAAAGCTATGTTTAGGTGGGTATATATCGTGACCTGTAACAAACACCCTCTAAAGGCCCATAGTTGCTTCCACTATTGTCATATATAGTTTCATCATGGATTTTGCTACAACTCATATTGTCCTAAAAAGGTGTTGGTGCTGAGGAACTCAAAAATAAATTAAACTTGCTTGAAGGATATAATTAACATATGAATGTTGTTGATATTATTTGCCCCTGTGGTGGCAGCTAAGGAACAGTTTTTTGGTATATCTATGAAATTTTATTCAAATTAATTATGATAAATATAATATATTATTTTTAGTATATGTATGTATTTAATTGAATGTTTTTTCAGCAGTTCAAAGGGCCGTCTGATAGTTCTCTGCCTTGAACATAAGCAAAATTCAGACACTGGTTCTATGACACTTTGTTCAAAGGCTAGTTCATCTTCTCAACGAACTTCGCCTTTTCGTGAAATTGTCGGTTATGCATCTGAACAGCTATCAAGTAGTAGTATGTGCAGCAGCCCAGATGACAATAATTGCGATGGGATCAAGCTTGAAGAAACTGAAGCTTGGAATATGAGATTATCTTATTCGACTACCTTGTCTGGAATGGTACTCGCGATCTGTCCTTATCTTGACCGTTATTTCTTGGCTTCTGCTGGTAGTGTTGTAAGTTTCAAAATTCTGACAACTTTTTTTATTTAAAATTTAATTCTAACGAGCATCATTTTCTTAAGGTTCCCATTGCTTACAATAAAATAGCGTTTTGTTGCATCTCAGTTTTATGTTTGTGGTTTTCCAAATGATAATCCCCAAAGGGTGAGAAGATTAGCTGTAGCAAGAACACGATTTATGATAAGGACCTTGACTGCACACTTTACTAGAATTGCTGTTGGCGATTGCCGGGATGGAATTCTTTTCTTTTCCTACCATGAGGTATATACAAGCTCAATTTTTGTGGTAACATTAAATTTGCATGCAGTAACCTTATTATATTTTCATGGCACTTTGTAGATGTCATCTTTCCAGCTTAATATAATTATGTATGTTGAGTAATTATCAGCTTGTATCGATGGGCTTAAGACTTCATTAAACCTGGTCTACTACATTCTTCTATCTTTTAAACCAGGACGCAAAAAAACTGGAGCAACTATACTGCGACCCTGTCCATAGGTTAGTTGCTGATTGCATGCTTATGGATGTCGATACTGCTGTTGTGTCTGATCGTAAGGGGAGTATTGCTGTCTTGTCATGTCCAAATCATTTAGAAGGTAAAGTTATATTGAAATTTTGCATTTCCTACCACCTGTGTGCCTAGTCTTTTTATCTAGAAATGGATTTTATAACAGCATTATTGGACATTCTATCAAAGTCAAATTACTATTTCAAATCTTGTTATCTACTAGGGCAGCTTTTCTGAAGGCTATTCATTGGGTGTTAATAACTAGCTTTAGAGTTTAGGTCATAGATATAGTGAAATAAGTACCATGGGTACTAATGTACTGTAGAGAATATGAGTTTGTAAGGCCAAGGGCTATTAGGATAAATAAAATAAGTTAGGGACTTGTTAGTTAGATATAGTATTCTAGAAGTAGAAGCACATGGATACTAGTTACATCACTATTCATTTTAGCATTCTGGCTATGTTGCTAGTTCTATTGTTCGAAAAAGCGCTCGAGGCGTGCGCCTCGTAGCGAGGCAGAAGGGAGCTGATGCGAGGGAACGCTTAATTTGGAACTAAAGAGTCTTACGCCTTTTTCGGTTGAGGCTTACGCCTCGTGGCGTTGCGCCTCAAGGCGTCGCGAGGCGTGGGGCTCAATTTGGCTTAAAAAAAAACCCCAAGTATAATATCAGATTTGGCTTCATCGAGTACTGCAACTGAAGGCTTCGTGGTTCTGCGACTGCTTCACCAGGTATCTCCTTTTTCTTCTTCCTCTTCCTCTGTCGTCCTCTGTGGCTCTGTCGTCCTCTGTCGTTGTTTTCCCTTCCATTCATCCGGTTAAGGTTTTTTTTTTTCGTTGCTGCAGCCTGTAGGTGATTTGAAGTTTTAATAATTTTACAAATCCCAAATGTATCACAATAGTGCTTGTATTGATTTTACCAAGCAGTTTTTGTTATGTGTAATTGTGTACTTGAGAGAATCTTGATGTATTGCTCTGTTTGTATTTTCATTAATTTTTTTTGAACAAAGATAGCCTATGATAATTCCATTTGGTTTTTTTGGACTGTCAATTTTCTTCATACTCGTATAGTTGATCTAAATATTGTCATATGATAAATGCCTATGATGATTACGCAATATCATTATTTGTGTACATGAATTGCTAATGTCGCCAAAATAAATTTAATTGAGTTAGTTAGGATTGACAAGTTTAACAGTGGTCTTGATCTTGGTCATCATGTTAATGCTGTTGGTGATGTCCTGTGAATCGATTCCACTGTCTTTCAGTCCCAGAATTACAATCAAACATAAATTTATATTCAGTTTTTGAACAATATTAAATTTTATCAATGTTAATATGAGTGCATAACTAGTGCTGTCCATAATTTTGTTATCAAAATGTAATAACAATTTTTTTTAGTACAGTGAATTATTATTATAAGTAGGAAAGATCCAGCTTGGAAATATGACATCGCAGTTCCGGGAGTTAATAAAGCTCATTTATATGTGGAATGCAATTTTTGTAAGAAAATTTGTAAAGGAGGGATTACAAGGCTGAAAAATCATCTTGTAGGTAATCATAGTAACGTTAAGGCTTGAAAAAAAGTACCAAGTGAAGTGAAAGAAGAGCTTGCTTCATATATGAAGAAAAATATGGACTCTTAAGGAGGAAAGACAAAGAAATGAAGCTGAAAAAATATAAAGTGGGTCTTATTATGGTGGTCATCCATCCTTGGGAGGTTCAAGTGTGGGTAGTGCCTCCGCGAGGGGAGTTCGGGGACCCATGGACAGATTTCTTGTAGATGTTGATGCTGTTGATGATGATGCTACTACAAATCGTACCGTATTTTCAAAGGAGGCTCATAATTTAATCTGTTTTGATATAGGTAGATTCTTCTTTGAAAACGGGATTCCCTTTAATGTTGCAGATAGTCCTTCATTTATAATTATGTGCCGGTCAGTTGGGAACTATGGTCGTAGTTTGATATAGTGAAATAAGCACCACGGGTACTAATGTACTGTAGACAATATGAGTTTGTAAGGCCAAGGGCTATTAGGATAAATAAAATAAGTTAGGGACTTGTTAGTTAGTTATAGTATTCTAGAAGTAGAAGCACATGGATACTAGTTACATCACTATTCATTTTAGCATTCTGGCTATGTTACTAGTTTTATAATAGTATTTAAGGTGTGGTTTCGTAACTTGAATATTATGAACGAAGAAATGCCTTAGACCATCATCTCTATCTATATCTATCTTCTCAGCCAAGTTCTTATCAAATTTTTTGCTTACTCTTCCTTCATCTCTACCGTTTATTATCTGAAACGATCAATCAACTTCTATTTTTTGTGGAGCTTACTATTTCGGTTCAATCAAGTCTAGGATTATGGCTGATCCTAAGAATTGGTATCAAAGGTGTTCAATTACTGAAAACTTCATCTTCTTCATTAAGTTCCCCCTCCTGCAAATTTGTATAATTATTCTTGTTAAATCATAGATTCGTCTTTTCTCTAACATCTATATTCTCTTCTCTCATTCTCATTCTCATTCTCTAAATCTTCTTTATTTATTTTTGTTCTTAAATCCTATAAAAGTCTCATGTTCTGCCCTATTATTCTTTCTGCATACCAAGTGTTTGTTGCAAGTTAGACAAATTTTTTCTTCTTCCCTGTTTTCTGTTTTCTTTCACTTCTAGATTTAGGTATTATCTTCTTCATTCCAATAAACAAAATATTTCAGCCATGTTTTAGCTTAAACACAAGACGTGATGCCTTATGCCTCATTTTTGTGCTTTGCTTTTACTTTATATAAAATTCATCTAAGCCTTGTGCTACATGAGCTTTGAAATCTAAATAGCTCCAGGAACTCAAATTGCTACTTGAGTACTCCAATTCGTTGCTAAACAGCCCGCCAAGCTTAATTACTCTTGAAAATCACTTTAATGTTATTGTTAATTTTATCAAAATTTTTAAATTTTGAGGTTTAATTGTGGTTCTAAAATCTACTTTCTAATCTATTCACAAATGTATTCATTGTTGGACAGTATAAGTCAAACTAATGGCTAGTTCATCCAATTCTAATGCCCTATAGCAAGCCTCAACAAGAGTTTCTAAGCTTCAAAGAGTTTGTCCATGAGAAATTTCGCCAACAACATGAAATAATGAAGAAACTCAAGAAGGAATTCGTAGATTACAGGGCACAAAAATCTGATGGCCATTTGTATACACCTTTTGTTAGTGGAAGAATAATTGAAAATGCAAGGAGACTTCTTAGAAATTCGTTAGGAAACAAGAAAATGAAAAGGCCAAAGGAGGAAGAGGAATGAAACTGAAGAAAGAAGAAGACTTGATTAAAATAAAGAGAGACAGGTGCTACAAAAGACTTGTTGAGACTTGGAAATTCATTGCATAAGGAATTCTTAGATGATGAAGCATGTGCTTATGAAAGTCCTCCAACCTTTTGAGGATGCCTTTCACTGATGGTGAAAAATTAGATTATGATGGTGATCCTAAATATTCCGAGTAGCAAGTGCATCATGGGGGACTTGAGAAGGAAGTTTTTGAAGCTTGAAAGGTGCAACAAATTGTCTCAAACAAGGGACAGTTGCATCAACCTGTAGTTGATTGAATTTCAAGAAGAAGATTACAAAGGTCTTCCGATCTGTGATGAAGAACCTCATTATGAAGGTTCTATTATGTGAATTGTGATTAGGCACCATAACAAGGACAAGCTTGTGTTTGATTAGAAATCAGTTGTTCAAGCTTTGGTGGGCATTAAAACATCAATGATCCTTGATGCACGAAAATGAGGTTTCTCTACCCCATGCACTTGTGGGCCTCATTTTGGAAAAGATGGGCACATTGCATATTGTTTCCCAAAGACTTGATCACTTGAATAGGGCTGCCCCCAACTTAGTTGGATATAATGATGGGCCAAAAACGTAGGGATGAAGAAAGACTATTTTTTGTTGGTTTTTAAAACAAAGGATTACAAGTACACATGGCACAACCAAGTCATTGGTAAGGAAATCTGTGAGCCAAATTTTCTCATTTTTGGTATTAGAGGATTTATCTATGCCAAAGTGGAGTTGTGCAAATTCCTATACTTGAACTATGATCCAGGGAGTGGGCCAAGTGAATAAAGCTTAAAATCCATGATGATATGGATCATTTGATGGGAGGGCAATGTAAGGACAGAGATGGTTAGGATAAATAGATCAAGTTAAGGAACTTATTAATTATTTGGTAGTATTCTAGAAATAGAAGCACATGGATAGTAGTTACCTCATGGTGATTTTTGTATTCTGGTTCATGTAAGTAATTTAATAAAATAGCTAGACATGGAAGATATGATTTTATAACTTTATGAATGCTGAAATTCGTTAGGAAACAAGAAAATGAAAAGGCCAAAGGAGGAAGAGGAATGAAACTGAAGAAAGAAGAAGACTTGATTAAAATAAAGAGAGACAGGTGCTACAAAAGACTTGTTGAGACTTGGAAATTCATTGCATAAGGAATTCTTAGATGATGAAGCATGTGCTTATGAAAGTCCTCCAACCTTTTGAGGATGCCTTTCACTGATGGTGAAAAATTAGATTATGAAGGTGATCCTAAATATTCCGAGTAGCAAGTGCATCATGGGGGACTTGAGAAGGAAATTTTTGAAGCTTGAAAGGTGCAACAAATTGTCTCAAACAAGGGACAGTTGCATCAACCTGTAGTTGATTGAATTTCAAGAAGAAGATTACAAAGGTCTTCCGATCTGTGATGAAGAACCTCATTATGAAGGTTCTATTATGTGAATTGTGATTAGGCACCATAACAAGGACAAGCTTGTGTTTGATTAGAAATCAGTTGTTCAAGCTTTGGTGGGCATTAAAACATCAATGATCCTTGATGCACGAAAATGAGGTTTCTCTACCCCATGCACTTGTGGGCCTCATTTTGGAAAAGATGGGCACATTGCATATTGTTTCCCAAAGACTTGATCACTTGAATAGGGCTGCCCCCAACTTAGTTGGATATAATGATGGGCCAAAAACGTAGGGATGAAGAAAGACTATTTTTTGTTGGTTTTTAAAACAAAGGATTACAAGTACACATGGCACAACCAAGTCATTGGTAAGGAAATCTGTGAGCCAAATTTTCTCATTTTTGGTATTAGAGGATTTATCTATGCCAAAGTGGAGTTGTGCAAATTCCTATACTTGAACTATGATCCAGGGAGTGGGCCAAGTGAATAAAGCTTAAAATCCATGATGATATGGATCATTTGATGGGAGGGCAATGTAAGGACAGAGATGGTTAGGATAAATAGATCAAGTTAAGGAACTTATTAATTATTTGGTAGTATTCTAGAAATAGAAGCACATGGATAGTAGTTACCTCATGGTGATTTTTGTATTCTGGTTCATGTAAGTAATTTAATAAAATAGCTAGACATGGAAGATATGATTTTATAACTTTATGAATGCTGAAATGACTTGGACTAATATCTCTCTTCATATATCTATGTTTATCTATCTATCATCTTTTCGAAGTTCTATCTATTTTCTGCCTTGCTCTTCCTGCATTTCTACTGTTTATTCTCTAAAACTATCAGCTAACTTATATTGTTTATTGAGCTTATCGTTCGAGTTTGAAATCATGCCAAGGATCAAGGCTGATTATGACCATAATTGTCATGGCGTCCTAGCGTAGGAGAAGGCCAACGCGCCGCCGCCTTAGTAGCTAGCCCAAGTTAAGTGATGAGTCATTTTTCACCACCCATGACCCATCATACTTGTTATATGGTGTAGTTTTATTAACTTATGATGGGTGATGACTTGGTTGATTCTTTATTTTCTACGTGGTACTACTAGTTTTTAATGTTAAGTGTTTTACTTTTGAATTTTGATTGTCAAGTATTCATATTATTGTGTTTTTAATTATATTTCATAGTGTTAGTTATTATGTTTTGGGTTTTAATGCATATAAAATTTTATTGCTCAATATACTTTTGAAGTAAAATTAATAATATATAAATTGCACACTATTAATGACTTGTCGCCATACGGACGCCATGGCGGGCGACGCCTTGTCGCCTAGGCATCTTGACAATCAAACTACCATGATAACTATGATTATGACATACTTGAAAGTAGGTTTTTGGTTCCAAAGAGATTGATTTCTTGTACATATTTGTAGCTTATAATTAGAAGAGTATGCACCATTCAGTGCTGATGTATGTCGCTGTTCGCAAACGCTTAGTAATGCTACTAGTAGTTTCTGATCTGATGGAAAATTTTGTCATTTTGTGAGGGTAGTTTGTATCTTGTATATCTCCCTCATCTAAGTGACAGTTATTATACTTGGGTAAATTACACTCCTATCTACGAGAATAAGTATTTTGTGTTGATAAACTTTATATCCCTGTAGTTCAGAAATGTTAGGGACCATCTTTGGTACAATTTCTGACTTTTTGGGTTAGTGGCACCAATTGAGCATGTCTAATGTGTGTCTTATCTTAATTAAGTTAAAGTAAACTAAACGCGAGTAAAAATGTGTAATTCAGATGATAAATTTGGAATATTATAAGGTTGTGTAGCTTAAATGTTACAGGGAGGGACTCTTATCTTGGAATGCTGGAAAGGAAATAGCTCTCAAATTGGGAGGGAGGAATAATCCTACACATGGTTAACATCAACCTGATAGTGCCTTTTTTCAACTACTTGGTATCCACAGGAATTCTCTTATCTTATTCTGTAAGGCCAGGGACCTTGGAAGGAAAATAAAATAGTTAAGGGATCAGAATAGCTGTTAGAGTAATCTAGAATAGTAGTGCACATGGGAGTTCGTTACTGCTATGGTGCATATTAGCATTATAGGTGCAGGATAACTAATCTATAAATTACTAGGTGTGAGATGTGTAATTCAGGTGTGAGAATTATATTGGAAATGGAGTAGTTCATCCATATCTATCCTACATAGCTTTTCCCCCAAGTTTCCCTTAATTTCAGTCTTGAATTCCTTGGATTACTGCAATTGGAGATACTGTCATCAATTTCAGTTCTTCACTGTTTTGCATCAGTTACCAATTAACAATCCTTGTTAGTTAATTGACTGCTTATTGGTTCGTTTTGATCATACCTAACTAGGGTTAAGCCTGACACATTCTACTATCTCCTATTGGGGATCCTAATATTCTCCATCCTTCTTCCATACCACTAATTTTGATTGGGGATCATGTCACAACATCACATGTGCATCTACTAATCTTCCACTTTGATCTTAACATCAAATTTCTGGTTTACTTGCTTGAATTTGTAATTTTTTCTAGTTGCTTGAGTCCCTTTGTTATCATCAGTAAACATCTGTTACACATCATATGGAAGTCACTTGTCCAAATGTCCAGTTTTTCTTTTCTTTTCTTTTTTATGTGGAGAAAAGATGCTTTTGTAGACGAGGAAGAGAGAAAATATAGCTTAAGAGGCCAAAAAGAATTAAAATGTAAAGGAAATGAACTTTAGAACCGACCAAAAAAAAAGAAAAGAAATGAACTGTACAAGTGCTGTCCGGTAGTTTAGTTCTGATGGAAGGAAATCTGAATAGTAATCTAATCAATTTGCAGCTTAGGACAAAACCAAGGCGAATAACATCACTTTAATTGGACCTACTTTGATTTTGAGTAGAACCTTAAAAACAAAGTAGTTGCTCAAGTCCTTTTATCATTAGCAGTTTACATCTGTTAAATATCATAACGAAATCACTTCACATACGCAACTTAAATTATTATTATTGTTATTATTATTTGTTGTTTTATCAATTTTTTTTAAATGAAAAGATGCTTTTGTAGATGAGGAAGAGAGAAAATATAGCTTAAGAGGATGCATGATCCCCCAGTCAGAAATAAAAGAAAAATATATGAACTTTAGAACTGACAAAAAATAAAGAAGATAAAAGAAAAGAAATGAACATTAGAAGTGCTGTCTAATAGTTCAGTTCTGATGGAAATCTGAATAATAAATTTGCAGCTTAGGACAAAAGGGAGATGAAGAACATCACTTTGATTGGACCTACTTTGATTCTGTGACTAGAACCTTAATAACAAAGTAGTTAACTTTCTAGAATATATTTGCCTTCCCTCCTCATAACCTCACATGTATTTTATCTTATAAGTAATTGTTATAGTAATCTTCCTGCAGTCATGATTTTAATTTTCCAATCTACTAACAAATGTATCCCCTTTCTTCTCGTAAGTATAAGTTATACTAAACTAACATCCAGTTACAGCTATGACTACTGACTTCCACATTCTGATCGTTATGTACATGCTTTGTTGAAGCTAAAATACTCTTATGACCTTTTTTTACTGATGTTTCAACAGATGATGCTAGTCCAGAAAAGAACTTAATTCTGAATTGTTCTTATTATATGGGTGAGATAGCCATGAGCATCAGGAAGGTTAGTCCTTGTATAGTGGATTGCTGTTGTACTTGATTAGTCTGCTTGCTTGAAGTTTACAACAATGTAAAATCAGTACTAAATACGTTGAATTTTGGAAGGATGAATATATTATTATATTATATATTTCTTTTAGCATAATTTAATAATACGTTGTAAAACATAATTTAATATATTATTAGACTTTTGTAACTAGTCATCTTTTGTTATCAAGAATTCAAGATGAACCTTGGTATACTCTTTTTGAGTTGCTATGAGCTTAATATGTTGTTGTATTAGGATAAAAAGTCCGATTTTAGCCCACCTTCCTCTATATTTCTTGCATCGCCACTATTCATGACTCCCCCCCCCCCTTCTTAAGATCAAGTGTGAATATACTTGAATCTCAATGGTAAGTGCCATGTAAAAACTGGAATGAAGAATCGCACACCGTTTCCTAGAGGCGTGCTTCTAGGATTCTAGAAATAATTTAATAGGTCTTTTTCCATTCTCTAAGAGAAATTGTTTAATAGCCTATGCATCTACCTTGGAATACTGCTGTTGTTAAGGAACTCTGGTGGAGACTGTATGGCAGTACTTTCATGGGCATGAAGAGATGCTTACATACATAATGTTCTGAGAATGCTTGAAATGTTTGATTAGTTAAAATCTTTTCTTGCAGGGTTCGTTTTCATACAAACTTCCGGCTGATGATGCATTAAGGGGCTGTGATGTTGCTAACACAGTATTTGATTTGTCTCACAGTAGTATTGTGGCCAGCACGCTGTTAGGAGGCATAATAAGCTTCATTCCTATATCAAGGTATGCAATATTCAGTAATAGTTTGAACATTTTTCTTGCATATGGCTGATGTTTTGGGCACTAAAGATGGTCAGGGCACAAGATGCTCTTATGTGATACTGTGCGAGTTCGAGTTTGAGTTCGTGCATTTTTCTTACAAGACAATTGTACCATGAAAATTTGGGATATAATATGAATTAAACCGTGCAGTGGTACCATAGAAGGTTCTGTACGCTATGCTGGACAGGAGAAAAGAGTGGAAAGTAAATTACATGAAAAGCTAATAAAAATCAAATCATCTTAATAAATACAAATTTATATAACTCTACAATTTTTATCTTTCTTTATCGTTCATTTATTTTTCCTTTCCTTTCTTTTCTTTTCTCTCACTCCCTCTAAAGATCCAAACAGATGATACAGCATGATATTTGGAACAAAATATGAGATGATGCCTTGGTGAGCTTCTCGTACATGTATGTGCTATCTTCATCTTGTCCGCTTGGTATATCAAAGAACAAGAAAAGCACAATAAGCTTCAGCTGCTATACTGATATTATTTTTACTTGTGATAATGTAAAACACCTTTCACCTAAGTGATTCTCCACAACAGGGATGCCTCTCCTGCTGCCTTTTGCCTGTATTTTTTTGGTTTTTTCCTCTCGGTTCAATGCTTGCTTGTTGCAAGCCAAGAGCAAGCAATACAAGTAGTTATTTAGAATATGCTTTCTGATTTGGTTTATGTTAGAACTTGTGACTCATAACATAGAAGCTACTGAAAAAGGCTAGTGCGGAGCGAGGGGGCGAAGGCATGTGTGGCCAGGATCGGTGCAGGTTTTGCACGTGTGGCGCGGGGCACGTCGGTGGTGGCCTGGAAGCGGCGCAGGGCGCGCCGGTCGGCAGACAAAGTTTTTTTGGTTCGTTTGTTGGAAGGACATTATGGGCATTTGAGCCATAATGTGAAGTAGAGTTGGAATAGAATTAGTAGCTATAAATACTATCTATTGTAAAACCCTATGTAACTAGAAATCATCAATAAAACAACAAGCCGCCTGTGGAGTACCCAAATTGGGGAACCACGTAAATGTCTGTGTTATTCTCTATTATCGTGTGTGTGATCCTGATTCTAACCGTTTACAATACCATATATGTGTTGATTTAGAAAAAAAGAAAGGGAGGGAGGGAGGGATCATCAAAAGCTTTTCCATGCCAGTTTTAAGAACATTCTTCTCACTTGCTACTTGAAATATGTAATGCTGAACCTTTAACCTAAAGAAAACTGAACATGAAGTAATATGAAAACGCATGGTTGGATAAGATACATTGAGGTATAATTAATCCTCATAAAACAACTAAACTTTGATATTATTTCTCATTTTATTTATGGTAGCTTTTTGGACTATCTATATGTGCTTGATATAATCATCATGATTTGTAGGGACGAATATGAAGTCTTAGAAGCTGTACAAGCTCGACTTGTGGTTCACCCATTGACAGCCCCTATTCTGGGAAATGATCATAATGAGTTTCGCAGCCGTGAAAGTCCGGTAAGAGAAGTAAAGAAGTTTCTTTTTAATTATTAGAGAAAGAGTAGTATTTTCTTTATACAAGTCTTACTTCTGCACGGTACATTTTCATGCTCCTATCTTAGATGAAACTTTGAGTCAGTAGCTAAAGTTTTGTTGGTACAGCAACTTTTGGCTCAAAAAGTAAAGTTTGATATACAATTAATGAAATTGAGACGATGGGCTTTCTGGTTGGTTGTTATTTATATAACTATTTACAAGTTTATCATACCCTTAACTATTCTTTTTGGTTATGGGTGGTGGAGAGAGATTATCATATACAAATTGAGTGAAACTTTGAATAACTGAAGCAAAATCACTGGAAACATCTCAAATTGTTTCTATTAATTTTTGTTCACTAATAAAGCGACACTGTAGGCAAGATAGTCTAGATGTGATCCACACCGCTTTTTATAGTGTTTCTGAAAAAAAATAAAGTAATTAAAAATTAAGCTTCTCAAAATCATCCTACATATTGGAGAAACTTTTCAACAAGCTTGTGAATTGTTTGCAAAATTATAATCCAAATGCCTCTTAAAATTAGTTTCCTTTTTCCATTTTATTTTCTGTCGACATCATATATTAGTTTCTAAGATTATTGATTTTTCTTTTCTAGACAGCCTTGGACTAGTTCGACTAATTTGTAGCTTAATTTTGAGTAACCTCTGGTTTCTATTTCATGCAACAGTTTTGAAGCAGGTTTCTCAATTTTGGTTCTCATATTTGTTCCAATTTGGCCATGGCTTTGCATTGAATGTGTATAATTAAGGCTGGCAGTGTTTACCGTGTTGTTAACCTGGTATCTAAGTGGACATTTGTTATGGTCCATCACCTTTTCATCCTTCATATCGTGAACAAATCATAAGATTTTTTTTATTACATGTGCAAGATTGCCCTTTTTTCAAACTCCTGATGTAGTAGTCAGGTGGGTGTTACTTTGCTGTTGCTTATGGTCACCGTAAGAAAGGACAACTAATTTTGTTGATAGTCGTATTTCTTTCATCTCTATGGGCTTATGTTGTGGGAGCTTTTTTTAGGGGTAGCTCAGTGACTGATTGGTGTAGAGATTGTAAGGCTGCACTTTTTAAAGTGCTTTTTTGGTCTGGTTTTTCATTAGTCTAGTCAAGGTGTCCTCGTCCCCTGTTCACAGTATCCTCTCTTTTCTGTTAATAAGTTTCTTACTTTTTTTTTATCAAAAAAAAAAAAAAAAGAGTAGAGAAAATTGGAGTTGGGAGAACACTCAATTGATACTCTCAACATGCTAGAGGCTAAACTTCTTTATCTGATCCATCATATTCTTCTTTTGTCCTTCTATTTCTTTTTCTCAATTTCCATTTAAATGATATTACTTCTCTCACTTTGTAGGCCGGCGTGCCCAAAGTACTCGATGGTGATATGCTAGCTCAATTCTTGGAGCTCACAAGTATGCAACAAGAGGCGGTGTTAGCACTGCCTCTTGGTTCACCAAAAACAGTTATGCTGAGTTTGAAGTCATCTCCAACAATCACCGTGAATCAGGTTGTACGTATCCTCGAACGAGTTCATTATGCACTGAACTGACTCTTTGGTCTTTAGTCCTGAGCTGTGAAATGGTTTTGATCAAATGAAATGGTCAGAGAGGGGAAATATCATCGGAATATAGTTGCTTCCCCAGATTTTTGTTGGAATGAAGCAATTAACATACGGTTGAGCCAGACTAGGCTCTCCATGCATTGCACATAAATCTGGCCGGAAGAAGCTGGTATCTTGTCAAACGTCACTATATCATCAATTTTGTGGACATATTTTTGTTTCTTGTTTTTGGCTAGTTTGTAACAAGCAGGCAAGAGCAAGTTATAGCATGGCTACAAATACAATTGCTTCCCCCTTCACATCATTGGTAGTACTTTACATGTATTACTATATGTAGCCTTTGTTGTATAGTCGACAAGTTGAGACACAGCTTCATCTTTCATCAAAGAAAATTAGTTTCTTATACCTAGCTGTTTTGCTGCCTTCTTTGTTCATTTCACCTGTAATTTGTAATATCAACTTTTTTTAAACAAGTTATACCTACTGTGCATTTTTCTTCCTCCTTTTGCATGGATGGATTTGGCTTGAATCTGTATCTTCTTTCTTTTTTATTTTTTGCAAGGTACTTCCGTAACTTTTGTGCTTATATTGCATTTATTCTAGTGTTAAATGAGCTTGCAATTTTGTATAATTTGCTCAACACTTCAAATTCTTATACCGGGACATTAAAAATGCAAGGGATGCATCTAATCATATGCCAATAAAATTGTTTCATGTGTTACCTCTTCCCTCTAGAATAGGGAAGATTTACTTTTTATGTCGACTGTCTTTACATATACTCCCTCAGTCTGTTTATTATTTTAGATAGTCTCGAGTTAAATATTTATTTATTTTAAATAATTTATTTTTTTATAATAATTCATTTATAGTATTAATTCTCATATTTATATTTTCTGTATATTTATGAAATATCAATAATCATATGTAAAAAATAATGCAATTAAATAAAAATTTAAATACTGGCAAATTTGTCAATTTATTTTTTCTTAATGCTTCTTTCAATGACTTTACATGATGGTTAATTTTGACAATTAACATTTATTATTATTAAGGGAAAATAGTTTACAAAATTATGTCAATGTGTATCACACAAAAATACTAGATATAGATATAGGTACACTTAAAAAAAATACCACGTGTATATTTTTATTATACAAACTTGATAACTTGTAGATTTGACAAACGGGTCGAAACGACTCGGGTTTTTGTAGGTTAAAAAAGTTAAGTCTAAAGTTCAATTTTTGGCGAGCCGGCCCGCAGGCATAGGTTGATTTATGATTAATTTTTAACATCTGTTTGGACTTAGCCCAAACGGGTCGGGCCAAAACGGCCCGAGTTTTTGTGAGTTGAAAAATGAGGTCCAAAGCCCTGTTTTTGACGGACCGGCCGGCCCACGGACTTGGGACAATTTTGCCAAGTCTAATAACTGTGTAAAACACAAGTAAACTTTAGAAATAATACTATTAATTGATAACTCATCAATTAATAGTATCATGCAATTTTTAGATATAATGTTATATATTTTGAATTATATTATGCATTTTTTGAGATATGAGGCTATACGTTTTTTTACATACGACAATCTTGTAAAAATATTTATAGGGTAAAGATTCAAAAATACCTATGATATTTTTATCAAGTTCTACTTTTATTCTAAATTTTTTTTCCAAAAATACGTTTTAACGTTATAAAACATAGCTCAAATATACTTTTTCCATTAAAAAAATATCAGTTAGACAAACAAATGTTAATAAAAAAATAAAAGTTAATAAAAAAATCTATTTTCTTTCTTCCTATTGTCTCTATCATCTCCTTCCTCCATTCTCTTTCTCCTCCGTTAATTGCAATCCCCACTTGCATACGAGAGATACAAATCTCATCACATACCATCAACTCATTATATTGAACTTATCTACAAAGTATTTTAATATTTATTACTCAATTTTCATCTGGGTCTTTCATATTCACCCATCATGGGAGTGCTGCCACAATTGTCACTGGTGTAAACTCCATCTATTGGATAATTTGAAGTCCTTGATCACCTGGAATGTCACACTTTACTGGCTAAACAATCCCCACAGCATAATTGTGAGTAAGAAACTATGAAGAAAACCTTTTACCTTGTGAATATCATCAATTTGTATCTCATAGAGTATTGTGAATTTAACATCTGAATCGCACTGCCCTTAATCCCAATTGCAGGTGATAAAAAACGAAGAATAATTGGACAATAAACTCGTACCATTCATCATCACAGCCTCGTAGAATTATAAATTCCCTCAATTCCCAAAAAACAAAGAAATGCAAAAACAAAAGTAATCTGCATAATCTTCATCACAGTCGCACACAAAATGATATCAACCGATTAAAATTAAGTTCGGAAAGAGAACTAAACAGAAATTTCGAAAATATTAGCAGCTCAAACCTCATCAAATCATCTCAAAATCAATCCCAAAATTCAAAAATTCTGCTAAATCGCGAAACTAGAAAAAAACCTAAAATCTTACTTCAAATTCCATCCGATCATTCCATTAGAGCTTGCAAACGACCGAGCTTTGTTTCCCAACAAATTTCGAGTAGAATTAGAACAAAATGAGCAACAGAAAGCTCAAAATAATGATCAAATCTCACCTAAAAGTATGATAGCGAACTTCGTATCGCGGAGGTAATTTTTAGCCAATTTCTTCATCAATTCAGCTTCAAATATGATGAAAAGTAAGCGGGGAAAGGCTGATGTGGCTTTGATTTGTATACAGATCTTAATTGGTGGGGTTTTGATTTGGGGTTTTTTTGATCATGGAAGTTTCGTATGGCACAGATGAAAAAAATAGAGAAAGGAAATGAGAGAGAGAAGAGGTAGAAAAAAAAATAATATTACATGATTATGTATGCACCTTTTGCCTCTTACCCCTTGCCCTTTATCCCTCACCCCACCCCACCCCCACTCCCCCACCCCCTACCCCCTACCCCCTACCCCCTATCTATCCACCCACCTACCCACCCAACATTCATTTTTAAAATAATATTAAACGATTATGTATACACCACCTACTCCCGTACCCTACTCCCACCCATTCACCCACTAAAAAAAATAATATTATGTGATTATGTATACACCTCTTACCCTCACTCCCACGCCACCCCCCACCCCCACCCCCACCCCCACCCCCATTCCCATTCCCATTCCCACCCCACTCTATTCCTCACTCCACCCGCACCCCACCCACCCACCCACCCACCCAACCAACACTCTCTCTCAGAAAAAATAATATTAAGCGATTATGTATACACCACTCACCCCACCCACCCCCACACCCTACCCCATCCCAACCCACCCATCCACGCCACTCCCACCCACCCACCCTCCCAAAAAAAATATTATTAAGCTATTATGTATACACCATCTACCCCCACCCACCCCCACCCCCACCCCCACTCCACCCCCCCCCCCCCCCACCCCCACTCCACCCCCACCCCCACGTCCACCTCCACCTCCACCTCCACCCTCACTTCCTGCCACTTAAAAAAAAAATATTTAGTGATTATGTATAAATAATATATCTAATAATAAGTTATTTAATTAGATCATAATAATGGTATGTTTGAAATTTAAAATATGAGTCAATCTATATTTTAACCATAACCATATGGTTCCAACCCACATAACCCATATTAAAAATGATTAATATAGTTTTAGTTCTTAAATGGGACCATAACCATATTTTAAAAATCAAAACCAACCCATAACCATATTTTGTCAGGCCTATTTATAGGCATTGACAAATTATTTGATTAGTTAGAGCATGTAACAAAAATGGGTAGAGATACAATCAAACCCGCAAAGACAACAAACCTTCAACTGATGATTGAATTAAATATGCCACTAGGCCTGACAAAATATGGTTATGGTTCCATTTAAGAACTAAAATCATATTAGCCATTTTTAATATGGGTTATGTGGGTTGGAACCATATAGTTATGGTTAAAATATAGGTCGACCCATATTTTAAATTTCAAACATACCATTATTATGATCCAAATAAATAAATTATTATTAGATATATCATTTATACATAATCACTAAATATTTTTTTTTTTTGAGAGAGTGAGGGTGGGTGGGTGGGTGGGTGGGATGGGGTGGGGTGGGGTGGGAGTGGCGTGGGTTGGGGTAGGGTGTTAGGGTGGGATGGTATATACATAATCGCTTAATATTATTTTTTTTTTGGAGGGAATGTTGGGTGGGTGGATAGGTAGGTGAGGTGAGGTGGGGGTAAGGTGAGGAGTGGGGTGAGGTGGGGGATAAGAGGTGTATACATTATCACATAATATTATTTTTTTTTGGGGGTGGGTGGGTGGGGTGGAGTGGGGGTTAAGGGGTGTATACATAATCACATAATATTATTTTTTGGGTTGGGGTGGGGTGGGGGGGGGGGTAAGGGTTGTATACATAATCACATAATATTATTTTTTTTTGGTGGGGTAGAGTAGAATGGGGTGCGTGGGTGGGTTGGATAGGGGGTGGGGTGAGGTGGGAAGTCGGGGTGGGGTGAGGAGGGAGGAGGTGGGGGGTGGGGTGGAATGAGAGGTAAGGGTGCATACATAATCACATAATATTATTTTTTTTGGGTCGGGGTGGGTGGGAGGTGGGTTGGGGTGGAGGTGGGTGGGGTGGCGTGGGGTGGGGGTGGAGGTGGGCGGGGTGGGGGTAAGAGGTGTATACATAATCACATAATATTATTTTTTTTGTGTGGAAGTTGGGTTGGGTTGGGTTGGGTGGGGGTGGGGTGAGGTGGGGTCGGGTGGTGGGGTGGAGTGGGGGATAAGGAGTGTATATATAATCACATAATATTTTTTTTTTTTTTGAGGAGGTGGGGGTGGGATAGGATGGGGTGGTGATAAAGGGCGTATACATAATTACATAATATTATTTTTTTTGATAAGGCGATAGTGAGGGTGGGTGTGTTGGGTGGATGGTTGAGCTTCTTGAATATGTAAATTTGAATGAAAAAAACTTTTTAATTTGAATTTAAAATAAATTATGGGTCGAAAAATGATTAACCGGTTAGACCTATATTTCTTTTTAAAAATATAGTTTCATACTTTACCCAATCCAAATAAAAAAAAATAGTTAACTAACCCATTTGATTTCAATTAATATGAATTGACCCGACAGTTAACTAACTATATTGCCAAATCTAAATGCCACTAAGTACTCACATGGATGAAGCTTGACCTACACTAGATACACCAACAGCCTAGTCTTTTCACTTTCCTTACATAACGAATCCATACAATGCATTTACTTAATAAATTTGAAAAGTTGTGAATAAATATATATAAAAAATTTAAGCTTCTTAATCACCATTTTTTATTTTTATTTTTGAATTATTGAGTCGACTCGTGACCAACAAAAATGAGTCGGTCTTTGTCTTGTTATATTGTGGTACTGATATAGGACTTTCACAAAGGCATCAAGACTACACATAAGTCGCCAAAATCCACAAAATAAAAATTCATTTCATCTAAATAAATAATACATAATTACATTTAGCTACCCACCTCCCCTGGCATAGCCTCCAGCGGCAATTTGACTCCTAAGAAATTCTATATAATCTCTACAATGGTAGAAGTTACGACAGGTACCTCAATTGCAAACAAAATTGACAGTCATTTGCTGCCCGCTTCACTCATGACTCGTCCAACCACAAACTTTTTAGCCGAAGGAGCATCCATGCAGTTCAACCTTGCAAATCTTGAGACTTGAGCCCATTGGGGAGTCGAACATCTTGAAGTTGTAATGTGCAAAACACCCATTCCAGAATGTCTGAAGAGCTGAAACAGTAACAGTTCTGGACAAGGCTATCAACTGGTATAGTATTATATCAAGCAAGGTTACTCTCCACGTATTCCATTGCCTTCCTCTTCACTGATTCGATTCTTTCTTCATCACCAAGAGGTTTCTCAAACTCTAGATACTTTTTGAATAAGAACTACATATCCAAAAAAATGAATCACTTGTGTGAACGCCCTAACCATTAATGAGATAACTGAAACATAACTAAGGGAAAAAAAAAAGTTTTAGATACGGAGTGAGGATAATTGTACAAACCTTCATCTTTTTAGGTGGAAGGCTCAAACTTATCGCTCTCTCAAATAAAGAGCGAATAACATCCACATCACCCAGTCGAATCTCCTATGAAGAAAAGACGGAATATGATACTTGCAATGGTAACAGTATGATCGCATATTGCATATGAAAACATCACAAAAAGACAGTTTTTTTACTTGATCAAGATAAATGCTCCACAAGTCTGTTCTCTTTGGGTACTCCCTAAGCATTCCCTCGAACATGGATCGTCCTCTATCAGGAACCCCACACTTGAACTCAAGAATAGCTGTCTGTGAGATAAACTTTATATGCTTATGCCGGGGCAGACTTAAAAGAGCACGATTTACAAGGGACTGCACACCATCCTGGTTTTGCTTCAAGAGTCTCTGAATCCGCCTTAGCCAAACCTAAATTTCAAAAGCAGAAAATATAAAGCAAAGCTCAAAAGTTCCAACAAAGGAAATTAGCAGTAGCTAATTGCTAAATACCTTGCATGAATGCTTGAACTTCTTAACCATTTTGTCAAGTAGCTCATCAGCCAACTTGTGCTGGCTACTCCTCTCATACATCCCCAACAATGCCAGGTGTACCTTTTTGGGATCACAATACTGCAATGCTCTTTGAAAAATTTTCACGACAGCCTCCTAAAGACATGAATTAAATGAGAAAACTCATAAATTGAAATAGGAAAGCAAGCACAGTGAGAACTGAGAAATCTATATAAATTGAAGACGACATTTTATTTCTAAATTATATTAGTATCAAGACAACAAGTATATAGACATACCTCTGGTGGATTTCCATGCTCATTCTCTAAATTAAAGTAAGCCAACCAAATATTTAGCTTTTCAGACTCTTCTCGGATGTTAATTGTTCTCAAAGCCCTTCAGAGTAGAAAACAGAAATACTGAAGTCAGTTTTGAGCCTGACACGTTGCAAAATACAAACAGTTCTTGCTGCAAAACTTGAATAAATGCCTCCAAAAGTTTTCTGCCCTATTGATTATTCTTGTTCAATCCTTTGCTCTCAATTAAGGCATGATAAAAAAAATTGAAACGAAAGGAAAATAACTAAATAGAAAGTCCGAAAGAACAGAAAATAGAAAATGATAAATTCATTTTATATATTAATCAGTATAGTTCGTATACATGGATCTTATTCCTTAAACAATCATAATGAAATATGATGACAGTTGAGGCAGAACAGGTAACACAGCTTTTCATACATGCAGGATGGTTGACGCAGATGTCAAAGCTTTGAAATTGTAATATTTAATACTTGGTCTGTCCAGAAAAAGGGAGTCTTACTTCATTTGTTGCTGTACTCTTTTAACTGGATGGAGTATGAGAAAGTTGAAAGTTGAAAAACGAAAAGCTCTAGCTAGACTACCAACATCCATAGTTTTCTACTGAATTCCCACCCCCCCCCCTTCAATCTAGCTTAGTCGCATCCTAACCCAACTAGTTTGAGATAAAAGGCGGCATTGATTTGAATTGACTTTTGTGGTGATATAGCAACCTATTAGGAAATAATTTGGCGAATCAGAGAGGGCTTCAGGCATGACACATATTTGCTTATTTAGGTATAAAATATAGATATTATGTAGTCTTATTGCTTTATTTATTGTTTATGATTTTGTATTGACACTTCACTTTTCTCCCCTTTTGACAAGGAAAACATATCAAATGGAGCCAAAAGGATCTAACCTCCTGCTACTTCTATTCTACGGGTCATGTAGCTTTTGGCAAAGGCTAAAGAGTATTTCTGCTCAAACTCTGTTTTACAGATGATCTTCTTGTGTTTGCTCATGGTGACTTATCTTCTGTGCTTATTATGCAAGATTTCTTATCAAGATTCTCTGCTTATCTGGGCTTGAACCAAATGCAGGAAAGAGCCTTTGTTTCTAAATCTCATTATTGGGAAATCCTCGACAGTCTTGGATTTCAAATAGGCTCTTCACCTATCAAATTTCTAGGGGCCTCTTATATCTTCTAATAAGCTTTCCTTGAATGATTGCACTCCTTTTACTGATAAGATTACATCAAAGTGCAATTCCTAGGCTACTATTTTTCTCTGTTATGCTGGAAGAGTTCAACTCATAAAGTCAGTTTTGTTCTCTATCCAAATCTTTTGGTCTGCTCACTTTATTCTTCCCAACGGTGCCGTATCTACTATCCAGAGTATCCTTTGTAAAATCTTCTGGAAAGGCCCAAGGCTTGAAAAGTTTGGGAGCAAGGTAGCTTGGAATGATATTGTTCTTCCTGTTGCTGAAGGAGGGTTGGGTCTTAAGCAAATTGAAGACTGAATCTTTGATCCTAATGCACCTGTGTCATGTAATTCAGTTTAGATGGCTCTCTGGATAATGTGTCATATAATTCAGTTTAGGTCTACTTTTTATGGGCTCACTTGATAAAGAATATTGTTCTTAGGGATCATCGTTTTTGGCTCGTTCATATTCCAAACGATTGCTCCTGAATTCGGAGAAAAGTTCTTATGCTAAGACCAGTGTTACTTCAATTTGTCAAGTGCCAGGTGGGCAATGGAAGGGATATCAAATTGTGGTTGGATACACAGTATTCTAATGTACCTCTGGTCTCTTATATTCACTCAACTCTTATTGTCACCTCTGGTCTAAGATACAATGCTACTGTTTATTAATCTTGGCTCCTGGATGTTACCTACAACTAGAAACACAGAAGTAGCTCATTTTAGAGCTAGTTTTGATCTTAACATGCCTTTGAATCCTAATTCTGAAGATCAAATTCTATGGGGCTCTCATTGCTCAAAGAATGTTAAATCTGATATTATTTGGGACTCCATAAGGCACGTAAAAGCTATTCTCCCTTGGCACAACAAAATGTGGCATTCTTTCAAAGTGCCATGGTTCTCTTTCATCCCGTGGCTTGCTCTTCACCACAGATTAAGAACTTCTGATGTTCTTATCAATAATTGAGTGTTGTACAAACATCACCATGAGTCTCTTCAACACCTATTCTTTCAATGTATTTTTTTCATATCAGATTCTCAAGAAAATATTGTCTCCGTGTGATTGGCATACATTTCTCCCATTTAGCAATCTTGGGTTAATAGAGTGCTCGCTTACTCAGGTACTAAAACTAAAGTAACTCTGCTTTGCTACTGTTTATAAGCTCTGGTGTGAGAGGATACTACTTTAGCAGTTCTTGTTAAGGAAATTATAAATCTGGTTAAGAGTTAACTTCATTCCTCTCAGAAATTCCAAGAATCTTCCATGTCTAACAGTAGAATCTTCCATGTCTAACAGTTTCCTTGCCAACTGGCTTCTCTAACCATTAGGTGTTCTGCTCCTACGTTTGTTTCACCTTTTGTACTTTTGTTCTATAGTAGCTACATCATTAGGCATCTTTCGATGTTTATACTATAGTTTCTTTCTGGTGTATGCTCCTATGCCATTGTTTATGTTTCTTGTTTAATATTTACAATTTAGCAACACCAAAAAAACACATTCCTTCTCCCTTGAAAGAAATTCAGATAGATGAGACAAAAAAATTCGTGCTCAAATTCTTGATTAAATTTTATCTTTTTATATTGGGTAATTAAGATGCAACAAAAGCAGATGAATCCATACAAGGGAACAGGTTATTTGCAGTCACTGCGACAGAAACGAAACTAATATACTGTTAAATATTTGTACCTCTCAGCAATCGAACGGGCCTTCTCAACCTCTTGCCGAGAGAGTATAAACTCCATGTATTTTATCCAGACAAAGCTGCTATTCGGGGAATTTCTAATCAGTTTCTCAAATTCATCAGCAGTCCTTGGTATATCTTCCTCGAGCAGTCTTTTCTCAGCAACCCTGATTTCTCGTTCCCTGCAGAAAACAATTGTTAGTATAGGAATTTTTAAAGATATGAATGAAAGTAACATGCACACAAGCCAATCATGTTTGATGATAAAGCATATACTTTGTAACAATCTTATTCATTTATTAATAAAAGAATTGTTTAATTAAAGGCATTTAATTTATCTAAATGGTGTTGTTTAATAATATGTGATAAACTCATAGTTTTGTGTAATACTTTTAGAATCATGATGATGATCATGCTAATGAGATCTAAATTCTTAGATAGCTCACAAACTAAAATTGTTCCCCATTGTTGGATTACTAAAAAGGGATTAGTGAATTCGGATAGATTGGTACATATGTTGTTTGCTCATTGAATGAGGATGATTGATCTCAAAATCATTTGTGTGGAAACACTAAAGCAATTATGTAAGTGTTTATTGGAGAATAAATTCACTGAACGTGGTTCGCTAAGGAATACCTAATGGAATTTTACTTGTCATTCAATAGGAATTCCTATAGTGATAGTAGTACAAGTAATCTTTAGACTTGAGATCAACATAAAAGTAATCCTTAGACTTGAGATCAACATAAAAGTAATCCTTAGACTTGAGATCAACATAGTATCTTGTGTATGATAAATTATATTTTGACATATTCCTTAAGACCCTTAAGGTATATCAAAGGGTATGTTTGGGTATAATAAGTTGTACATAGAGATAATGTATGATCAATTAAAAATCTACCGCTTCTAGTAAAATAAGAGAAATGTCCTATGTGATTCGATAAATGACAACCCAGTAGTCATTGGCCAAGGCAGAATGAAATTAGAAAGGAGTTTCTAATTTGCATTATTTGGAGTTGTGCATTTAAGAATCGAAATACATATAATTAAATAAAATAAGACTTGACAGTAATTTCATGCCTTATATTTAATTGAGATATTGTATGGTGGAATGATTGAATTGTACGGTAACTATGTTTAAATCTATATTATCTGAAAAGTCGTTGATCGCTAAGGAGACTTGTCCTTATTTTAAAATAAATATTATTTATTTAAATAAATTAATAATTTAATTTATTTATTTAAATGAGATTAGAATTGTTCTAATTGATTTATTCACAACCGGTTTAATATGGAGAACCTAAAGGAACACCGCAAAAGGAAAAATATTTATTTAAGAAGCAAATGGCATAATAGTAATAATAAGTTAAGTATATTTAATTTAATCTATGCTGATAGAATAAATTAAATAGCTAAATATTTATTATTTAATATTTTGAAAATATTAAATATAAATTAATTATTATTACCATTATTATTATTTAATTTCTAAAGGAGTTTGAGAATTAATTAATAAAAGGTACTCTCATATATTATATTCCTAATAAGATTAGGAGCCTAATTAATTAAAGGAGTTTAATTAATTAAAATAAAACTCAATTCTTTAATTGTTAAAGAGAGTTCCCTACATCTATAAATAAGAAAGTCTTTTTATGGAGAGGGTGACAAAAAAGTTACGCATTTTATTCCAAGAGTTGGGAAAGTACACATTTTCTATTTGAGATAGGAAAAGCTAGAGTTTAGTCAAACACCCTTCTTTTTGAGTGTTTGTTCTTCTTTGGTGGATCACCTCTAAAAGCCAAACGCTTGGGTGGCTAACGTTGATCAAAGAAGGAATCAATCCCGTGTATTCAAGGAGAGCACGAAGGACTAAGAATTGAACTTGTACCTGAGAAAGCTCGAATCTTCAAGGGTATGATTCTTCTTCATCTCTTTCCTCAGCTCAAATTTTCAAGGGTATGATTCTTTTTCATCTCTTTCGTTAAATTAATAATTGGGCAAACGGATGATTCGGGTATATGGTTTGTAAAATTTTTAAACTCTGATTTTTCATGCTTTCGCTACTTTGATACAATTTGATTGTGTACATGAATATTACAAACCTAACACTGAAAACACTATTATATCGAGGGGAAAGCTAATTGAGTTGTGCTGATGATAGCCATACCTCTCTTCCTTTGCTTTCTTCTTTGCCCGTCTGTTGTTCTTTTCATCTATGGTGTCTGTGTTATCAATGTTCTCAAGGCTTTGACCAACTGCATTATTAACTGGCGAGTTTTCTACATCATCTAGAATAACCTCAAGAGGAAGAATGGAGGCCCTGGATTCCACTTGAGCAATAATAGGATGCTTCCCATTTTCAGATTGAATGTTGACATTCTGAAGCATGGGTGAATTGCTCTGAGGCAACGTGATTTGACTATCTGCTAGGATATGATTATCCCCAAAAGCATCATCAGACCTTTGATCTGAAGGTTTTAGGTTATCTGTATTATCACAGAAGTATGAACTTTTCATCCCAAGAGAAATCCGACGCCTTTCCTCATCCACCTGATAATAGGTTCAAAAATAACAAAGATATCAGTATCTCAGCTACCACTGCGGAATCTTGGAAGAGAGTCCAGCCACATTTGAGGAGGCACACGGAGTATATAAAAGTCTAGTTGCTTAAATAGTAGAACTCAATTTATAATGATGTAGTTTGAAAGAGTTACCTTCAAAATTTTCACTGTAACTCTATCTCCAGCTTTGTATTTAGCCTCAATGTTGTCTATATGTTCCTCGGAAAGCTCTGAAACATGGCATAATCCAACCTAGGCACGGGAAGAACACAAAGACTAAAAAAGAAGTACATAATGCAGATAACTATTCAGATAATATGTTGGAAACCAACTATGTTAGGATATTGAATCGAATACGCAACCTAATAGATTAAAATTTTGGATCTTGACCAATTTAATAAATCTAATTTATTATTGGTATCATCAAGAAAGTGATAAGAAAATATTACAATCAATCTACAGGTTTGAATCATTTTCTAGGATATGCTTTGGAAATAAGATGTGTGTTTATAAAATAAATTTCTAAATGGTTTGGTCAACACTATATGCTTCTTGATAGGTACTCAGAAAAATTAACAGTTGTAATAATGGGCAAGATACAGTTACTTACTATGTTTGTGTGATCGATAGTGATAAACAAGCCATAGGACTCGACGCGCTTTATCCTTCCAGAAATGATATCGCCAACATGAAGACTATCGAAATTACTTATGTCAGATTTTGGGGCTTTTGTTGTGCTTGTCGTCCTAAGGGTGACTTCGATTCGCATTGACAGAGGCTCCACAGATATCACCCTGAAGTGAAGTGCTTCAGTAAATCGCAATTGTAACACTGATGTATTCACAGAAATAGATTCACAATATATACTTACTTTCCGGTGACAAGTTTTCCAATTGGGAATTCGTGTGCAGGATTTTCGACATATCCATCGGACAAATTTGAGAGAAGGATTTTTGCATCAATCTTTCGTGAAAGTGTAATGAAACATCCTTTGGGTGTTACATTCTTAACATAACCCTAATAACAATCACAAGCATACGAATAAATAAGAACTTAGGACATGAATTTTTTTTATTTTTTTTTTGGGGGGGGGGGAATGATAATAGCCATCAACAGATGATGTAAACAAGGAAACAGCACTGACAAGATTTTGTTAATTAGAACAATTATTATGACATTAACTCATTATCAAAGTATTGAAGATGATTATACTACCAAATTCTATCCAAAAAAAAGAAAGAAAAAGAAAGGTATGCTGCCATAAAAGCTTATTACTTTTTGTGTCAGTATCACAGATTGAAGGACTTAATTATACCTTATAATGTCCAGCGGGCTCATCTTAAGATGGCATATTATAGGCACTAAAAAAATGTTCTAGACATCACCAGCATGACCATCATGAAATGTCCTAAATCCTAATGATGTTTAGAAGTCCAATCGAGCGATGTCATTCTTGAGAAAGGACCAAAGTCGTCATAGTGAATAATATGCAAGCTACAGTTACCAAAAGGTTTGCTGGCAATTTGGCATCTAGAGCTTTCTTAGGCTAATTAATAATTATGTCATAGTAACTTAGAAATCGATGAAGTCAAAGGCTTTAGAAATATGATGTAAAGTTGATTTTTTTATACACATTTCCTACATATTATAGGGTATTGAGATCATTACTATGAGACAACGTGAGAACAACAATTTATGTATAAAAAAAATGAAAAGAAAAAATGATGACTTTCATCTCTAACACCTCAAACAATCAAATAGTGTCCTGTTATAAAGTACCTGTACAACCATATTAGGATGAAGATCCTCCAAATTTTCCACACGTTTGACAAGAGAATGCCTACAAATCATTAAGCATAAATCTCTTTAGGAGAATATATAATCCAATGTCTGATAGAAAACATAAAACAAGACAAGAGGATGATCGCTTGATAAAAATATCAAAGAAATACCCCTCCAGCCAATTGTACATGTCCTGGTTTCCTCTTTTGATGTCCAAAAACCAATCACCCTTAGTTTTATATTGTACATGTAGCGACATTACCATAATATCCATGAATATTAAATATGTGGGGTTTATATAAGGTACCATCTTCTTGCAACATATTAACTTAAGTTTACTCAATTGTCAAGATAGGGCCCCAAGGAGTAATATGTAAGTTTACACAATTTTTCTAACCATTGTCTTCATTTTTTTAATGCATTGAGTTTCAACAAGGACAACTGAAAAGGAAAGAGGAATATTTGATTACAACCAAAGAGCTTGGGCTTGAAGCACAAGAATCAACCAGAACAACCAACTTCACTTAATGTTGCCAACAACTAAAGAAAGGGAATCAAAAAGGACAAGGCAGAATGCAACAGACTAAATGGAATGTCCTTCCTGAAATACAAAACATATTAACCTGATGATGGAAAAATAATAATGATCCTTGATAGAAATAAAAACAAATTATCATTCTGTCAACAGTATAATAATATGTTTTTTCGTTCACGAAGACTACAGCCTCTGATAATGGGTAATTCTATTTCTTCCTTTAGGAACCTTGTATACTATATTACTACAGAGGCAAGCCGAACATGATATTAGACACAAAAATCCAAAGCAATAAACTTCTCATTTCCGATATATCTTGTAAATGAAACTCTGTATCAGAAGAATGTAGTCTAAACAAGAAATTCATGTCTTTACTTAATTGTGTAGAAATACCCGACACTAACTAAGATGATAGATGGCCAGGATGAGCAACCAATTAACAAGCTCTAGCAAGTTTGTTAGAGAAAACAAGAATGCCGAGACGCCAACTGTTCTAGTTTTTTTCTTATCCAAGTGTCAACCCTCAAGTTTATAAAAGTAATTGTAGTGTGTACCTATCGAAATCTTAATGTAGTTGAGTGACATTCTCGTACAAAATTAGCTTTTTAGCAATTGATAGTCTAACATGGCAAAAAGCTCATTTCTAAAAGTTTAGGGTTAGCTTCTCATATTTGTTTCCACTCCTATTGGGGGTTAATTTGTTTGTTGTATGGTCTAGTGGGTATTTGTCCCAACAAGTCTATGCAGGGTCATACGCCACAGTTGGACCCATGATCTGACAACTTCAGTTTTGTAGTCATCCCAACAGATAAGAATAGGGTGAATGAAAATCAAGTATCCACACATTTCCTCTACATTCCAAGTCCACATACACTCTATTATCTTGACAAACATGACAATGGAAGGGGATAAGTTCAGGAGTCAGAACCAAGTCTAATAGAAGATAATTGAATGGATCACAAATAAGTGAGACTCTTAAAAACTATACCCAAGATCGGTAGATTTTGGATGATGCATGCCAACTGAAGATGCCCGTAATGTCAAATCAATGTGAGCAGTGCCCTTGACTGAACGACTGATTTCTAGGACTTTGCATTTGACAAGTTGCCCCTCGTGATATCCAAACAATGGGTCAGATATCCATCCGTCTGTCAGTTCAGTGTAATGAACCTTACCATAAAGGTGCGGATCAATTTGCACAAGTAAGCCACCAATACCTGGCAGAATTTTTGAAATCCTACCACCTACAGCTTGACCTTCACATATATGGGACGTTATAATCTCATTTGAAAGACTGCTTGAATCATCTCCATGTGCTCTATCAAGAACAGCAGCCAATGGATGCAGCACCAAACGCAAAATCTTCTTCACCTTATTAGTACTTAAAATATAACCAGGAAGAGCTTTACCCACATAAAAGCGCTTCTGAAATTCTTGAAGTTCAGTAGGCTCACATGCACTGTCAAGAAGATGTAGCTGAGCCCTTACATCTCGAGATATTGAGAGCCAAACCCATTCCTTGTCCACTTTATATACGAAGCCCGTAATGCTTTGGCCAGTCAAGTAATTGAAATCTTCAGTAATAAATGTGTCCCCTGCATCACTCGACGCTGTAAAGGCAACAAAATACTAGTAAACATAAGTAGCAAGGCCATATTTCAGTAAATGATCAAATTTGTCCTACTTATAATTTCAACATATCATGTAAAAATATACATCTTCAATACTAGTTTGCTAATTCTTGTCATTTTGATTAAGTATATTAATCATAAATATGGTAAGCCATATCTCAAGGCCACCCAACACCGAGATTGGTTAAACGTGCGAAGGCAAGAATGATGGCGAGGGGACAAAAGTTTGCAGAGGAATTCTGGAATGGAAGCAGAAAGTGAAGTTAAAAATTTTCAAACAGGGAACACAAGCAGAAAAAATCAGAAATCTGTGGTGCTAAACTTCTAATTGAAGAATTTGAAAATGGAGAATGTTGTATATGCTTTCCATTAATCAGGAAGATGCAGCAAAAAAAATGTCATGTCACAAATGAGAAGAGAGAAAGAGAGAGAGAGAGAGAGAGAGAGAGAGAGAGAGAGAGCTGTAACCCTAGTATGAGAGATATATAGTTTTGGAGCACTTATAATTTGACATTTCAATTTTTTATCATTCTAATAGTCTATATAAAAAATAGAACTCACCATAAAAGGCGACCTATAAAAATGGCACTATATAACTAGATGTACATATCCGGTAGGAAGGATGACTTTGAACTACGGCTATAAATGGTAACCGGAAAATAGAATATTCTGTCGTGTTCGTATGCGTTTAAAGCGGATATTATTCGTAATCATTTAAAGCGGGTATTATTCGTATTCGACTAAAACGGATATTATTCGTATTCAACTTAAACGTATATTATTCGTATTCGATTAGAGATATTTGTAAATAAACGAATACGAATACGGATACATGTATATTTTTATCCATTTAACATCTGTCCGCCATCACCCAAGCAAAGAACGGACCTTGTTATAAAATTATAATATTTGTTAATTCCTTAAAGATATTTTATTAAATAGTGATTTTTTTTCCTTCTTAATTTTATAATTTAATCATATGGTTGATGATTGTGTTTGTGTTATGTTATATTAATATCATAATAGTACTTTTTTAAATTTTAAATTATTTTTTTACTAATTGCAATTAATTAAGCTAATGAATTCAGATAGTTATTCGGAAATGGCGAATAGTTTTTCGAATATTGAATTCGAATGTTATTTTAAGAAATCCACGAATACGGATAAAATATTTTTCCGGGATACGAATATCACGATATTAGGATTCGAATATCACCGTATTCGGATTCGAATATGTCCATTTACAGCTCTACTTTGAACTGATGTGCGAGGGAAATATCCTGAAAGGGTTAGAATATAGGAATACAATCTAAAAACGCAGACTAGGACATAAGTAACAGCCTCACAGGAAGCAAAGCAGTAATCAACTTCAGAGATATATAGTTCAAGTTAAAGGCATTGGATATGTGGACTAAAATCAAGAAATGAAATGTGGCTGCGGTTGCTAAGGAAGAATGACCCATAATATATGGTCCATATACAAGTAAATTATATATTGGGTAAATAGATCAGCTAACTGTGACAAGCTTTGAACAACAACTAGTGAGGCAAATTGTTTAGAACCAGGCCAAGTAAAGAAACTTTAAATGATGCTTTACCTGTCAGCAATGAAGGTTTAATGGAAAGCTCCCACTGATAGAGTTTCTTATTACTTTCTAACTTATTAGTCTTTGAAACAATCTTGGCAGTCAGTGTCTGCCCAATTCTGAAGTTACTAAAGGGATCTTCAACAATATTATCCTCATTTGCCTGAGAATGGAACATTATATATTACATATGATAAAGTGACGAGAAAACGACTTAAATTAATTGTGCTTAAAAACTAAAGACATAAAGCATTACAAACAAAATGTCAAATATAACTAGCTTAAAAAACTAAAGACACAGCACTGCATAAAAATGCCAAATATAATAATCCAGCTTATCATTACCTCAGTTATATGTACCCTCCCATGAAAACTAGGTCCAAATTTCACTCTTAGTTCAAGAGGTTTTATCTCAGTAATCTGGAAAGCAGTCAAACAATATCACTTATAAAAATGCCGTTCAGCAACTAATAGGTCAGTAAAAGATAAGATCTCTACCTCCGCTTGAACAAGAGATCCCACATTATAGCTCGACTTCTTTTTCGCTCTCTTTGAACTGGAAGTCTCCATCTCACTAACAGAGTTGAGAAGCAGCAGCAACCTTCCAGCTGTTGAAGGACTTGGGAGAGCCATGATGGTGGCGTTTACACTACACCAAAATAATCCATATTAAGTTGCAATCCTGAACTATAACTACTAATCAACCAATAAATAATGCATCTAACAGGTTCTAGCAGCATATCAATATTTCAAAGTATTACTCCAACCATAAGCCAAGAACCAACCAAACATTAATTCTAGGCAATACTTCAATACAATTCTCAAACTTAATAGTCTTGTTCCATAACATACAGAAATCCAAGAGAAAGAAAACGGAACAGAATAGAAAAAAACATAAAATCAACATTCTTACCATATTCCATTAACAAATTGTTTTGAAGGGAATAATTGAGTGTTGTAGTCCTTCAGTGATGCGTAGCCCAAAGCAAAGTTATACTCTGGAATTGAAAGAACCTGAATCACATATTATGCAGGCAGAAGACGGGAGTAAGAAACAATTCAGAACATTCAAAACAAGGTTTAACAGATTAAACTAATAGTAAATAAGAAATATTAAAAGAAGACACTTGCCAAATAATTCTCTTTCACATTCTCAACCATAGCATTTACAGTTTGTTGCACCTCTAAGTCTTTGTGTGCTTCCCTTATGCGTTTCTGAAATCATGAAACATGTAAGTGGGGTCTAAAGTGAACAGGCCTTAGTAAACATCATCTTCCCATCAAAGATGGAATGGAAATTTTAAAATGTATAAGTTTTCACCAAGAATAGATAAAATTACAAAATAAATGGATAGAAATACCCTTTTGCAGCTAAAGACAAAATAACTATCCAGAAGTAACAGAACGCATAGCTAACATTCTAATAGTTTCTTCATTTTTTGTTTACTTCAACTAGAAGTACAAACATATAAAAGAAAGAGAAGAGGAGCACTGGTTGGATAGGATACTCAAGAGAATTAAGATAACTATGAGCAGAGAACGAATACAGAATTCACAAGATAACAATTATAAATACAATAAAATGAAAACAAAATCCTTGAGATAACCAAAGTAAGGATTACCTTCTTGGATTTGATGTTAGAACTGTCTTCTTTAAATCTATTAACAAACTCTGCCTTTAAAGATAAATCCACAAGGCGTTCCATCTTGGCAACATCAAGAACTACCGCTTGAACAATTGACCCAGATTCCACAGTGTGTCCACCCACTACCAAGAATTTGTTGCACCAAATATTACGAAAGACATTAAAATATAATTAACAGATTCTTCATATTTTCATGAACAGGACTTACATTGATAATGAGTGATAAAACCAAAAACATCATTATAATTTTGAAAGCTAATAACAGCTCCAAAATTCTCTGTCTCTTGAACTTTCCCCTCAATAACACTACCAATACTAAACTCATCAACCCATTTCAAGTCGGAACCTTTTGAGTCTGACAACTGCAGCTTCGCTATCTGGAACATGAAGTTAGATCAGTAAAAGTAGAAAGAGAAAACAAAATACACCAAATTTTTCCAGAGTAGCTGGTAACATTATATTATACGTGTAGAAAGTTATGAAATACATATGATCTGAAAGGATGGCAAAATCTACTTAAAATGCATTCAATAACAAATAACAAAATTTAGCATGTGATTCATAGAAAAGTTTATAATATACAAAAAAGTAAATTGTAAGATATTTTCCTCTTAGGTCGATAATTTAGTTAATATCAATTTGGAGACTTAAAGAACTGATAGAGGAAAAAAATGAAAATGAAAATAGGTTAAGTCAGGAAGAAGAGTACAAAGTTGCATACAGTTCAAATAACCTTAGAAAATCAGACTTCTATTCCAAGAAACAATTGTGGCAAAAAGCACTTTTACCCCACTGTGGTTGTAGTGTTTTAAGCAATTAGCCACTGTACTTTTAAAATATTTAATTAGCCCACTGTACTTTTTAAAAATGTTCAAACAACTAATTCCGTCCAATTTTGCTCACCGACGTTAAAAAATTGGGTCAATTTTCCTGCGTGGCTTTTGAAAAAAATAAATAAAACAAGTTATTTCCTACGTGACAAGCCAGTCAGCCAAATTCTTAACACTATTGAGCCACTGCACTTTAAAAAAATGCAATTGGCCCACTGTGGTTTTAAAAATATTTTTATGTTTTATTCCTTCTACATTTGGATCCCAAATCAACTATATAGGAGAAATTTCGCTGCAAATATGACTTTTATTTTCCAGAAAGTACTCAGAAACCAACCTACCACAAGAATCATCGCCAATTTCAGTAAACCAATTCTCACTCCATTTTTTAATAATCTCACAGAAACCGAGCTGCCCAATCACAATACAATCAATCCTTTCTCTTTTCCGTGTCTGCCCAAAACAGAGAACACAAATCCTTCTCACTCGTTACAGTTCTACCAAAGTTTTTCATTCGGGCCTTTTCTAAACCCGATTTCGTTAACCGGGTTCGTTCACTCTGTGGGTGAAGATGTTTCGGTTGATTCTCAGACGATTTGGGCTGACAGCGTGAAGAAGAAAAGGGAAAAAAAGATGAACAAACACAAGTTAAAGAAACTGAGGAAGCGTCTAAGAAGAAAATCATAGTTTGCTTCTTTTGGTGAAACTTAATGTTTGAGGTAAATAGATCGTTCATCTTGATAATTTAATTCCCTTTTGTTTTATTTTCAGGTGGTTGGCTAATTGATTGGAGGAGAAAATTAGTGGTGGAATATGAAATGGAATGATTAGGGTAAAAAATCAATTAAGGAAAGTAGAGGAGAGAGGAATTTTGGGTGGGCTGTTTGAAATAAGAGAGAAAATAAAAATTCATGGGGTCATCTGATAAAAATTAGACTACATCAGCAAATACATGTCATTTGTATTTTATTTTTTAAAGTCACGTAAGAAAATTGGCTCAATTTTTTAACGTCCGTGAGCAAAATTGGACGGAATTGTTTGATTGAACATTTTTAAAAAGTACAGTGGGCAAATTGAATATTTTAAAAGCACAATGGCTAATTGCTTAAAACACTACAACCACAGTGGAGTAAAAGTGTTTTTTCCCAAACAATTGTTCAAGAAACAAAAACAGGAGAACATGTCTTTTCATATTTCTATTTTTCCTTCAGAAAATATTTTTGAAGACAAAAACCAGTAAATACACATAATGTTGTTCCAGTACAATCTCAAAAACATCTTTACTCTGTCCCTATATGGGAAAAAGGTAAATAAACAAAGCATTAAAGGGTGTTCTAAACTTGTCACTACAAAACTGAGTATGTTTTAAAAATTTATCCCAACCACCCCAGCCATTTCCATCAATTATTTTGTACAACCAACTAGCTTGCCTGGCTTAACTTGAGGAATGTAATTTTTATATACTCCCTCCATCCCAATATAAATGCCCATATTCTTTTTGATGAAATTCACCATTTATAAAACTATTTTTGTACTATTTTCAATAGAATAGAGGTGAAGGGATTATAAACTTAAGAAATTACATACAATTTAGTACAAACCTCACATTTTATTAATTCTAAAAATAGTCAAATTGACCAAAATAGTCAAAACTGAGCAGTTATTTTGAGACGGAGGGAGTACTTATTATACAAACTTAGTAAGGAGTTTCCTTTTTCAACCCATGTTGAACCCAAGTTCCCAACTGATGCAGGAGCTCTACCCAAAAGTCATCCGGCTACAGTATTTCTCCATAATTCACAGTCGTTTAGCCACGCATAGTTCACATAATTGTAATTTATTACTAACTAGTTTTATGTATGTTCTATCTAGTACTCCCTCCGTTCTCAAAAGGATAACTAAAGGTACACATTTTTTTGTCCCCAAAAGGATGAGACAAAGTACATAAAGTGAAGGGTAAATGTGTCATTTAGTGGGGTCCATTAGTATAAAAAATTAAAGTACTCATCACTTTATATAATCTTATCGGCGAATATTATATACAAATCAAATAACGCTTATATATATTATAAAAGATCGACTGCTCTACAATATTGATGATGCGAATCAGCAGGAATTAGTTAATGTCAATTCAAATTCTAGAACTCTAAATTACTCATTCAAGTTTGGAGAACTTAATTTAAATAGTCAATATTCTAAGCATAAATTGAGAAGTCTTTTACTCTCTTTCCTCTACTCTTATTGTGCAAATTGTACTTCACTCGTCCTTTTGGGGACGGAGGGAGTATTACTTTAGTTACGTGTATGCAGGTTGAGCAGATTAGATTATTGGAGCTACTCTGGAATTTTATATGGCCTGAAATTAGGGCCAGGTCATCAAAGAAATTTGCTAGCACTTGAGGCTTTGCTTGGTTCAGCTCTTTGTAGAGATTTCCTCTTGTTTTCATATGTATAAAATTAACCTATCAAAAGAAATTTGTAAAAATTAACATCCTGGCATTAAACCAAAGTGACCCAAGCATTAATGTTGAAGCTCGGCCCAGTCACAATACGAGCTTTAACATTAGGTTCAAACTCAGTTAAGTAATTCTTCGTTTGCAGTCCAAAGTCTACTGGTTGGGCTATACACAGGTATTTTGGCATCCCTAAAGTAATTTATTTATTGAAGGCTTACTTTCTTTAATCTATTTAATATTTATTCTATATGATGAGGTTCACTTGAAATAAATAACTTAACTGACTATTCAAATTTTATTAAGTTTTTTACAATATCTTATACATAGATCTCATGACACCCTATATAATGAACATCTTGATCATAATAGATTCTGCCTTTTGACTTTAATACTCCTTTTAGAAGACTTAATGTATCCTGGTTTTGTACCCATTTCTTGATTTCAATAGGTAAAGCACATTTCTGTCCTGCACTCCCCCCCCCCACCATCCCACCCAACCAAAAAAATAAATACCACACCGATATTAACCATGCTGATAAAAACTTTCATTTATATGAATATTTTCCAAAAATTACAGGATGAGATCCTATTATGGTGTTTGCCATAGTTGTTAAATTGTGAATTGTACCCATGTATATGAAAGACATGCAACACACGATAGTTATATATTTAAACATATAGAGAAATTGTATTGGGCAATAAAGTATTTTAGCTCAAGTCTAATGTTAAAGTAATCAAACGAGCATATCAACAAATTTTAAACATTAAAATTATAGTTTGAAGAGTTTAAGCTAAAGGTTTAATCAATAATTAATATTGTTTAAGCAATATTTATTAACGAACAAGAGGGAAAAATCTTATTTAACTTTCAAGTATAAACTCGATGTGAATTAGGCCGTAGACCAAAAGACAACTCTAGAACTGTGTATATATGCTTTCATATAAGAATGAGAAATGAGAAAACGAAAGTGGAAACAAAGTCTTTTGTAAAAGATAAGAAATCCTAAAAAGCATTTTAAGAATTGTTGTATAGATCGAGTGAACACTTATAATAAATTAATAAATAAAAAACTCTAAAAAAGAGAGGCTTTAATATGTTATTTTAGCTCCTTACCAGGTAACATCTAACTTAAATATGTATCAACTATATTGTAGATCATATCATATAGTAGGATACATGACGGCTCACTTTCTGATTCTTTAGCAATTATGTATTGAATTGCTCCTGTGCGATACATATTTGTGTATCGTAAGATTCTATAAGGTGTTCGCACAGTAAAATTCTGATGAAATATAGCACTATATGCTTATAATAACTCCAAAAAAATAGCTTAACCATCTAAAAGCTTCCGGATGTATACATCCTATAATCCTTTTATTAGGAAAAGAATGTAGCTATATATCTATAATTGTATATCCAGTATATAAAATAGCCCAATAAGTGTTTAGTAAGTCCTAGTCAATGGGATTTGATTTGTCATCAACTTTCCACTTAAAACAGGAACTCTGGCATGCTTCTGTTTTTAAAAAAAAAAACAAAAACCAGAGTTTGAGAATTTCCCACATCAAAGTTCAAACATTTGTATGTGTTCCGTACTTCTTTTTCCTTTCAAAATCATAAAACAGAAGAATAGATAAAGGGAATCAATTATAGAAGTTTGGGTCATTTGAGAAAGAGTAGAACCATAAACAAGATCCTTGTTAATATTAATTCCAATACAGTGAATGTCAGAGATTACCTTATCTTCCAAGAGAAAATACTCGTGAATAAGGGATGCATCCATTGACGAACACATTGATTGCTTTAAAGATAATGTTATCCTACCAGTTTCGCTATTTACCTGGAAAACGAGAACAGGAGTGCAACTAAACTTCTGGAAGATAATCAACACAAACAAATTAATCTGAAGCTTTTCACCTACCTCGAGTATGTTACTGCGAACAGATTGTCCAATGTAGAAGACTTCAGATAGATCAACTCTCCGGTCATCAGTAGCCTACAAATAAGAGAGGTGACACCTAATTAAGCACGAGGCCAAGAAAAAAAGTGATGGTACATATGCTTGTGTTCTTACAGACATACAACGATTTGTTCAACGAAATTCACCTTGCTTTTGGGAGCAAAACCAGTCAAACGTCCCATAAAACGGACAAAGCAACCAGTTTCAATTAAGTTACACACATATCCCTGTTTCAAAAGTATTGTTACATCCTATGGTCAATAGAATAAAAAGTAAAGCACTGGAAAGTGGTCCTAATAAATGCTAAGAAAGCAGTCGCGATTTGCATTTTCTTTTAGTTTCAAGTTTCCAAAATCTGCATTTTAACTTTTACGTTTACCCTTTCACACTGGTTTCTCAGAATTTTCAGCCTCAAGAATAGTTCAATTTCAAAAACTTTTGAAACCAAAAAAACACATATGCTGGCATTTTCTCACTGAGAAATATATTTCAAAAGAGCAAAACTAGCAGTTAACCCACTGTACTTGATCACTTTTGTGCAATAGCCCACTTAACTTTTAATTTATGCAATTATCCCATTAAACTAATTAAAAAAATCATTAGGCCATTCCGTCAAATTAATTGAACAGAGTTAACTTATTTCCTATGTGGCAGTTTAAAAAAAACAAATGAATAAAATGACTAGGACAAATTAATATAGACATGCAAGACAATAAAAGGAAAAAAATAATTGGTTGCCACATGAGATAATTAAAACAAAAAAATTCTCAATTTTTTTTCACTCTTCTTTTAATTAGTTCGATAGGACAATTACATAAAATGGTAAAATAAAAGTTTAGTGAGCTATTGCACAAAAATGATCAAGTATAGTGGGTTAACTACTAGTTTTGCCATTTCAAAAGGCTACGTCAAAACAGGGATTTAATTACATAGTTCATGCAGACATAAAGACACGCATGTAGGTTCTATAGCAGTATATCTTACGTGCACCACTGAGTGAGGACAAATTTGACAGACATCCAGAGGAAGATGGTTGCCCGAATTAATAAGAGAATATTTGGCAGTGAGAATTAAGCCGCTGCTTTCAACATCTACAACAATCACAAGTAAATTTAAAATATATCAGTTGTAATCTATAATCAAACTCGAAATTATGCGAGGCAACACTTGCAATGAAATAATAACTCAATAGAGAAAGACAATAGAAACACAGTGTAAACTACAGTTGTTAATACCAATAAAACATTACAACTACAAGATTTAGGTGGTGTTTGTTTACCTCTTAATAGCTTCACATCTGATTCGATAAGAGGATAAAGTTTGGTAAAATTTTGTTTGCCTCTTATTGTCTCTTAATCGGCAAGAGGAAAAGATAAAATCTAAATCATTAAGAGCTACCTCCTAATGAAACATTTAAATCTATGGAGCCTCTATAAATATTGTACTCCCTCCCTTCTAAATTTTAAGATCATTATTGAGTTTTTAAAAGTTATTTAAATGTTTTATACTTTTTAGTTATCAAACAACTTTTTAACTTCAGACACTATTTCACTCAGATGACCTAACCATTCACATCTTAATTGCTCAGTTTTATCAAACACTACCTTACATTACCGTAGGTTTAAGGGTTAAGGAAAATAACAAGAAAGCATATTGAATTCCCATAAGAACTATTACAGGTTGTCCCCTAGAAAACCATAATTTCATTAAGTAGAAATTTGAGGAAAAAATTACACAAAAAATATATAAAAATGAACTTCATGTATCCCATAAGATGTACTATACATTGTTGGCACTTTTAGAACAATCGGTAAGTTCGGGAGTTAAAACTCTGGTTTCGCAAGTTCATCGAAGTTTCCTCGCATATTGTTTCCCGATTCTTAGAACTATGCAATGCATCCTAATATTTCTCATAACTTGTAAATGGCAATAACAGGTGAGGATAATCATGATATAAAAAATTTTCTCATTCCCTAGTATATTAACTACTTAGATTTGATTGCACAGAAGACTTAGAAAACATGATATAAAGATTTTGATCATTCCCTCAGCCAAGGGTGCTTTTGGGGACTCCATCCGTAATTTGCATTGGAATTTAAGGGCCATCTTGTATCAGGCCTATGTTTTTTCTTTTTTACGTTTGGAGTAAATCTCGTCTTCCTTGACTATCTTCTCTTTCAAGTAATCTCCTTCATCTTAAAAACAGTATTTTTATCAACTTTAAAATTTTGGGAACATAGGGAAGAGGGGGACCAAAATGCACAGCAGGAATAAAGCATATAAATAATAAATCATGGATGCATAACCAAGCAGCACACAATATGCCCTAATTAAGTAGATGCATCAATTGAAAATAAGCTAAAACCAACTCCAACTGATAAATCCAATTAAAGAACAAACAAGAAAGAAAGTAAGAGTACCAAGGACCAAGAGTTGATCAAATTCATATCCTGGCTTCAAAACTGATTTTAATAAAGCAGCAAGCCCTGTAAAGCAATGCTACTGAAAAATTAGTAACCAAATGAAATTCAGTAAAGAAAGAAAGAAAACAGCAGGTGGGTGACCGAAGTGAGTAATGAACAAAAGTAGCCACTTTGTACCTTTGTTGTCAGCCAGATGCTCAGGAGAAAGAGTGCCTTTTGTGTAACCATTAACATCAACACCAATAATTATTTTATTAGGAGTAACTCGTTCAACAACTCCTGAAATGAGGGTTCCAGGTTTGACCACATCATCCTCAGACACCCTATCAGTAGAAATAAATTTGAAATTCAAGTTCAATTGAGGTAAGTTAAATGCCTATCTTGAAAAAGTAAACCATTTTAGGTTAACATTTACATCTATATTACCAATGCCAAAAATTAACAGGTAATATAAACATTAAACAAATAAAAATAAGAATAAGAATAAATAAAAAAAGTGAGGAAATAAAGCATAAACCCAATTTGGAATATTGAAACTAATCAAACCTGGCAGGTGTCATAAGGAAACTAAGGTTGATCCGCCTTGAAGCAGGAACGCAACTTGTAACTCTGCATTTTACCACTTGTTCAACATGATACATTGAACTTGTCTCACTCCCCCGATCTAACCCTAGTTCAGATCTGGTTCGAAATAAACATAGTTGTTACCTTTACTGAAATCAGAGAAGGAAAACAGAATAACTTTAAGCAAGCAAACAATAAAATAGGATTTCCATAAACTTATTTTATCGCTAAGAAACCCCAAGTCAGTATCAAAAATTAGAAAAACACCATTTACATTTTTTTCTCCTTTTCTTATATTGTGAAGTTAGAAATGACCAATACCATAAAATTCAATAAGATTAAGTTTGATTGAGGAAAACTGGAATGATACACTAATTTATCTAAAATAATTATAATAAATAAATTAAATATGTATATATGCCTACTAGCATAAATTCCTAACTCCACCTCCGTCGCCTAATGTTGAGGATATTAAGAGGATGATGATGTAGAGTAGTAGTAGGAGGAAAATTGATTTATAATTATATTGCTTCTTTTATTTTATCCAAGGCATATTTAGAGTGTCTAAAGAACTTATTGTTCAATTATTATGCAATACAGCATTAGAAAAGAATGTGAGATGTCTTATTATAATTTGAAAATTTATGTGTAAACTGTAATATATGAAGTTTTTGTCTTATCTAATTGATCCGTCTTTTTATTCTTAGTATTTAGATTAGAATTTTTTTTATAACCTTTATAAAAACATTTTGAACCTCCTAACTAGCTTTATTGCGTGAGCAAACCGATAACGAGTCAAAGGAAAACCTTTTGCTACCAAGGCCGCTACCAAGAATTTTGAGCCAGGCAATTCTACTTTTTGATTCATGTACCCAACAGCCTCAACCAAGATAAACATCCCCGCCACCGCCCCATGGCCCTCTCTTTATCTCTTTGGAAAAAAAGCAAAAATGAATACATCCAAATGGTGCTAGCTCAAAATTAATACTGTACTGGGTATGCCTGAATTTGTTTGGGAGGCATGATTCAAACTCAAGTAAGAATACAACTACACAGAGTTAGCAACAATTATGTTTCTGTGGCTTATCTTCGTCTAAATCCTCCATGCATGCATGCATACATATAAAATATAAAGCATAAATGATGTTCTTCATATTCTGCTGAGGGAAAACATCATACAACCAAAGCAAGAACATAAAATGCCACGACAGAAATAGTACAATGACCCCAACAAGCAAACAGGGCCCACAAAGACTCCCAGAGAACTAAAAACATAATCACAAAGCGAGTAGATATCTCTCTTTACTACACTATATGCAGTAAATTGCTGATCTAGAATTTCAGAATGCCGATACATGACAAAAATAATTTGCCCTTGGTGAAAGATATTCCAAATAAATGGTATCTTTCAAACCAACAACGGTACTTTGAAATTCATTTGATTTCTGTACAAGTCCAACAGTACATTGATATTTTCCAGTACCAGTAGAAACTTGTGCTTACTAAATAAATAACTGAACAGCAGGAGTGGGTTAGTAAGCAGAAGCTTATCAGTATAACTAAACAGAAACATAGGCCTGGAATGTGAAATTTTGAGCAGTCTGAAAAATCTATAGCCTTAAACCACAGATGACATTCGAATACTCTCATAAATAACAAACAGTAGCAGGGCAAAAACATCACCACAAATAACACTAGTCCACTAATAACTCAGATGAAAATTTTTTTGCCTTTCATTAAGGTCCACTAGATAATGTAGTAATTATATAATTTTCTAATAACCACAGTTCATCTACTCCATAGAGAATGATCAAATAGGAAGTCAAGATGGGCTGGCACCAACCTGGGGGCATATCCTTGCACTCCATTGTAAAATCGGACAAAACACCCATGTTTTTCAATCTTCGTTATCCATCCATATGTTATTAATCCTTCAGTTGCATCAGCATAAGAGCTAAGAATCTCATGCTTTGATTTCACCTAAAAGAACCCAACGGCAATACCTTCAATTAATTATTAAAAAAACACAATTTATTTGAAGTTGAGAGAGCAAATATATTAGTGGTTGCAAATGATAAAACATTTTCCGAGGTAGTTCAGACAAGTACACATATTTAAAAGGAGACACAGAAGGTGGGGAGATGACAAAAGAAAATCAACTTCAGCCAAGGCAATAAGAGAAAATGTAAGTCTCAATGATTTATACGATGAATTACTCAAGATTAGGCCTGGGAAGAAAAAGAGGGAAGAGGATTTTGAGGAAGCACTCTATGTTAGTAAAAAATACACAAATAGATGTAAAATGAGATTTGTAATGATTCATAATATGTTCACAGAGTTGAAGGCATGTAACTGCAAATAAAGAAGAATTATGAAGTTGAGAGAATGCGTACAAGTGTTTTCTTGTTCGTAACAGTAATTCTCTTGGACTTGCAACCAAGAACACGGAAAATTAATTGCACTCCAACCTGCAAAGAATTACCTGAATTAACCACAAAATGACAAACATGAAAAGGAAACATACGTTGTGCTTCGTAACATTGGAAACAAAACACTGAAAGTATGCCAAAAATAAGCCATCATAAGCTAGTATCTGCTAAGAATTACCTGGAACTTTTTTCTAGGCTTAGCTATATCTAATTCTGACATATGACGTAGAGGACAAAGTGCCTTCACACCACCAGCAAGTTGTACGATAGCACCAAAACTGTCGACAGTAATAACTTTGGCCTTTACCACCATACCAGGCTTAACATCGGAATGAGTGAAAACAGACCCTTCAAAGGCACTAGTCTGCTTAGAAGGAAAAACAGAAAGACCACAAAAAAATAGTAAAAAATAAATAAAGTTATAGTGTCATATTCAACAGGAAACTAAAAGGAAAGACATCCATTTGGATAATAACTAAGACAACAAGACGCATCATTGGCTTCATACTCAATAAAATACAACCCCCACCCCTGGGTCAATCACCAAATGCTCCACTAACAAGGCAAAAATAAATTACAACACTTATTAATAAGAATGTTATTCTCCATGTATTACAGAAGTTTCCCACTAGAACACAACTTTATGCACATTATTAATCACAATAACTCTAGCTTATGATTCATAGCATAGTTGTCAAGTCGTTAAGTCGAGTCGAGTCGAGTCGGTAGCCAAGAGCTTAATCAACTAGTCGCTCATAAGTCGACAAGTCATTTTCTATGTATATTTTATACATGTAAAATTTAATACATATATTTTACTTCAATTACATTAAATATACAAGAACTTCTCACAAATATATTACTATTTCACAAGAAATACTCTTAAATACCCTTAAAACAAAAATATGTTAGCATTTCACATTTATATCTCATTTACAAATAATACACATTTATAAGGACCTAACTGAAAACTAAACAAATGAGCAGTGCTAATACAGAAAATATAGGGCTTAGAGGTGATTACGAAAGAAAAGCAGGGACTTTGATGAAAGGTTTGCAACTTAAGGAACTAGATCTAAAGTGGCAAAACTAGTGAAATACACACTATAGTTAGTACGATTTACTGATTATACCATTGAACTTTTAAGTTTTCAAATTACCCCACTAAACTAATTATTATTTTGAAATTAAGTCATTCCGTTAAAAATAAATACACGGACGTTAATTTTTTATCAACAAAACTAATGAATTACCCACTGTAGTTAACACGTTTTACTTATTACACTATTGAACTTTTAATTATTCAAATTACCCCATTAAACTATTAATATTTTGAAATTGAGTCATTCTGTTAAAAAAATTAAGCAGATATTAAGTTTTTATCTATGTGGCTCTGAAAAAGAAATTCAAAAATAAAAAATATTAGTTATGTTGCAAAAAAATAATAAAAAACTTGAACATGAATACAAAAAAATCAAAATATTTTGGGTACTCTAATCTCAAATGTTTATCAATAGAAAAAACTTCCTTGCGAATGAAAAGCAATACATCAGCAGTAGAAATAAAAACGCGGTAATTGGCAACAACAACATTTTGCATCTGTCTCTGAATTATTTCCGCATCTATCCATAAAAACTCAGGCTCCTATCAAATTATAAATACAATCCTAACAAAATCAATTTAATCAAATATTACTACCACATGTATATGTGTGTGTGTATATATATATATACACACACACACATAGATATATAGAGAGAGATTGGGGAAAGAGTGGACCTTGTGGCGGCGATCAGGGGTGAATGAGAGAAGTTCGGAGACATAAGGTTGCTGATAGTCGGAGGTGAGATGGAAGAAACCTACTGCAACACCATTTACTTCATCTATTGTTGTTGTTGGGGATTTAGATTCCATTGTTATATGTAATGCTGAACTTTGAAGCTCAATTCAATGTTTTAGGTATTCAGATCTAGGAATTCTCATAGATTTTAGAGAGAAAAAATATGCATATCTATTTGATATGGAAGAAGGGGGAGAATAGAGAGATGAGAGGAAGGAAGAGAGAGAATAAATCAAATTTGTTTATTTTCTTTTTTCTTTTTCACGTCCACGTAGAATAAAAACTGAAACGATTTAATACTAGTGAGTCAAAGATAACAGAATGACCCAATTTCAAAATATTAATTAGTTTAATGGGGTAATTTAAGAAATTAAAAGTTCAATGGTGCAATCAGTCAAACGTGTCAACTATAGTGGATAATTCATTAGTTTTGTCGATAAAAAATTAATGCCAGTTTATTTTTTTTAACGGAATGACTCAATTTCAAAATAATAATTAGCTTAGTGGGGTAATTTGAAAAATTAAAAGTTTAATGGTGCAATTAATAAAACGTGTCAACTACAATAGTTATTTCATTAGTTTTTCCGATCTAAAGTTTAAGAAAAGTATAGAGATCTAAACTGAATTTGGCCAAGATATTTTTAAATCTAAGATTTTGTTCTTACGCAAACAACACAGCAAGGGCAAGATGGGCATGGAGTATGGACAAGATCGAGAGGGAGGCAGTGTCGACACAAACTACAGCGACGAAGAATAAGGTGGCACCGGCGATCGGCTACGACTTCCGACATAGGAGATCTCTTCTTTTCTTCTTCCTTTCTTTTCTTTTTTTATCCTTTTCCAGATCGTGCCCTTTTTCCAGTTGTTACCTAGTCGGTCGATTAGCCACCAAATTGAGCAAATCGTCAATTTTCCACGACTAGGCAACGACAAATTTTTCAAATAGCACAACTTAGATACGGAACCCAAGTCGAGCTCTCGACTTGAATAGCAAGCACCAACCGAACGACTAGTCGGCGATTAAGCGACGACTTGATAGCTATGATTCATAGACGGTTGCAAATGCTTTATTCAACCAAGTAAGTTATAAACTAATTTAACTAAACGATCATGGCAAGGACCTAAATAAAGTGAAAGCCCAATAAGACTCATTTTGTTTCTTGCACTTCTACTTCTGCTTGGTTTTCACCTTTTTAATTGACCTAAAATTTTGAAAAATAAAAACGGAGGGAAATCCTATGTAAATACTAAACCCCAAAAGCAAAATCCCAAAACACAAACCTAAAAGCTCAAAACTCTCCTCCTCTGGCAAAAGGAACTCTACCGCAACATGTACTTTTCTTCCTCTGTTGCGACTCCCTTAGCCTAGGATCCTAGATATTACTTTAACTCTTTTCTCTTATATCAATCATGTAGTAGCATTTATCTACCCCTTCCTCTTTTTTTCCCTCAATATTCCAAGTTCATCATACTTTATTTTTACTTTATCTAGTCTCTCTATTATCCTCTCCATCTTGTTTGATGCTTCCAATCGTATTCTTAGCTTCTCTTTAATTATTTATCATTTTGAGGAGTTTTCACTCATTTTCAGAATATTAAAATGTATTACAGTTATTTCATATATGAAATACCCCAAAAACTTACACTATGCCTCGTAGACTTGCACCTTGCTTCAAGGGGGACTTGAGTGATGCCTTCGCCTTTCAAAATACGAGGTAAAATCATCAACTTTCCCATTTCCAGTTGATGCGGAGCAAAAGAAGAAGATCAAAAGACTAACTAATTATTATTTTATATTGTTGTTTATCAATAAAAATATCGTAATTAGTATTTATAATTTTATTCTATAACTTAGATTACTCTAGAAGTTAAATTAATGAAGCAAAGTATAATTAGGTTTCTTTTTTAAATTAAGATTTTTACTTATTCTCCAAGTATTAGGTTTTCTACATAAGTTTTGTAATCCTTCATTATTTTTGAGATTATTAATTAATTGATTTAAGAGAATTGTGTGCTTTGCAGCTAGTGAGCCTTGATAATCTTATTTTCCCACCCCATTTCTTGTCCTACATCACCACTACACTAACTAATTCTAGACTAGACAACTAATGGTACCACTAACATTCATTATCCCAATATGCAGCTGATGTAAGACTAAGATACACACTAGACCTCGTAAAATTGGCCCAGGCCCGCGGGCCGGGCTGGCCCGTAAAAATTGGGCTTTGGGCTTAATTTTTTTAGCCCATGGAAACTTGGGCGTTTTTGACCCGGCCAGTGGCCCGTGAGTTTTTTTTTTTTTTTAAATAAAATTTTACTACTTGTAGGGCTTGAACACAAGACTTGTAAGAAAATAAATAAGAGTTCAAACCAACTAAACTACAACAACTATTTGTTTTTAATGCAATCTTCAATAAATTTTAACTATATTTGAAAATTATAATTAAGATATGTAGTTAATATAGGTAATTAATTAATAATACTAATTTATAATACTATTAAAATTTTAATTGATTGAGATATGTAGTTAATAATTTCAAAGTATAAAACTATTAAACTAACAATTATTAGTTTAAGTTAGATAATATAATTATAAAAATTTAAAATTATCTATATATTAGTATTAATTACAATATTTATTATTTTTAAAAGTTAAATAAATTATATTAATTTTAAAGAATCAAATTTGATTATATACTTTGAATTACTAGCAATATATAATTCGAATCAACCACTAATTTTTTAGATTGCAACTTTGCAAGTCCAAAATCTATACACAATAATATAGATAATTTTATCCCTTAATTATGCAATTCCCTTACTTATTGTAGTACATTTGGAAAGTAAATCAATCATTATCTCTTAATTATGCATTCCCCCTACTTATTTGGAAAGTAAATCAATCATTATCCCAAATCATGCCTTTAGAATAATATCTAAAATTATAATACTATTAAAATTTTAATTGATTGAGATATGTAGTTAATTTAAGTAATTAAAATTATTATTATTACTATTTTTGGTGTATCAAGATTTTGCAAAAAAAAAAAGAAAAAAACCCGCGGGCCCGGCCCGGCCCGCCCAACCCGGGCCACGGGCCTCACTTTTTCAACCCGCCAAAACCCGGGCCGTTTTTAGCCCGGCCCGTTTTTGGCCCGCCCGCCCGTTTGCCAGGTGTAATACCCACTTAAGGAAATGATCAACATTTTAACTACTAATTGAATATCTTTCTTCACCCGACTCTACCATAATATGACAAAAAATATCAAACAAGTATAACAGTTGGGTACATCATTCCCGGTGGTCAGATCACATGACATACAAAGCCCTATTACCACTTCAACACAAGAAAATGGTATACATAGTTGTTCAGTAGGAGAAGTATACATGACAACTAATGTATGCATATTAGACATTTCATTTCAAATTACTAGGCATATGTTTGTGCTTGTGGAAATCTCATCTAATCAATGTTCTAAAAGGCGTTAGGTGGGAGGCGGGCGTCCGGGGGGCCTAATGCCTAGAGGGCCTAAGTGGGGCCTGAGCGGAGCCTAGGCGGAATTTTTTATTTTAAGTCAGTTTTAATATTTTATCTTACATTTATCCAAACAAAACAATAATATAAAACAAAACAATCTATAATAAAGATAATAAAGGCATTTACTTAAAGTTCAAACACATATTCATATTGCTAATGTCAAAGTTCAAACACAAATATGCAATTGTTCAAATTTCAAGCATATTTTTAACGTATTAGTTTTATTCATAAACAAGATTGCTATTAAATAATAAAATTTAAAATTTCAAGAATTTAATTCAATATTAAAACTTAAGAAACTAAACATAAATTTAATAATTATATTGAATTAAATTAAATATTACAAATGTAACATCATTTATATAATTTGAAGTTGGAACAAGTTTAAAAAATTACAACTATAATAAAATTATCTATTTTGACTTGATATTGATCACTTCTTGTTGTGATTTGATATGCTACAACCTTTATTATGATATAGTAAATCATTAGAAAAAAAAATATAACAAGATCTGGTTTGGGTAGTTATTAAAAAAAAAAACTTTCCGCCTAGGCCCCGCCTAATTTCGGCAAGGCACTAAGGGGGACCTTGCGCCTAGGCGGGATTTTTAGAACACTACATCTAATGCAGTTACTTTGAAGCATTAAACTTGACGTTTTTTTTACTGTAATTTTTTTTTCTTTGACAAGTATCAATCTTCACTCGTACATAATTAATTTTGTTTTTGATAATTATCACACATTAATCTTGCTTCCATCTTGAATTTTACTTCTATTCTGTTTGGTCTTTGCTGTTTATCACATTATTACCATTTAGTTTTCTTCTGGTAAGTAAGTTGGGTACTATTACATAGCATGACTGTCTAGTAAGTAAATTTGGTACTATTACAAAACATGACTAACTAGGATAGCTTCAGTCTAGGGAAGTTCACCATAGTCCTTAATTGTTTGTATTCCAGCATTCAAACCTAGTAAACATCAACAATACAAGTACAGAAGGGAAAAACAAAAAATAACCTTCAAAACTCCAGTAGCAAGCCCCTCCAGGTTCCTAAATCCCAGAACTCTAACACGAACATGACTTCCTTCCTTGAAGCTTTTCTCCAATTTCCGAACTTCCTTATCAGCCGCATCACATACCTGTAATCCTCATAAATTGAATTTTCCCATCGCAAAATAAGGTATACATAGCAAATCATCCAAATGAACAGTAGAACTAAAGCTGCAGACTAACTTACGCTAACATATGCTGGAGTTGGAACTGGAGAGGAGGGGATTTCCAGTAGAAGGCCAACTCCTCTATCAATCCTGATCACCTTTGAATGGTCAAAGATATCTCCTGTTTTAAGAAGCTGTTTAACAGATATTATCAGCATATTGAAAGAAGAAAAACAATAAAAGCAGGATGGGAAGAAAAAAAAGCAGCGTGGATGTACTTCAAGTAGAGAAAAATGAGGTCAAGAAGGAAGAGAGAGATATCAGGCAAGTATTTGTTAGTTCTGAATGAAGCTAGATCTAGCAATAAGTATGTTAAATAGAAAAGCCAACAAACAAAAACAAGGTAGACTCAAATTCGTTTTGTATGTGCAAATCAAGAGTTACTAACTATGAAATACTTTGCTCGAAATATAAGACATAGTTATTAGCCTATAGATTGACGGCTTCATGTTCATCAACCATTATCTCAATGAACAACCCCTCTCCAGATCAAACCAATATCATGTATAATTTCTCAATCTCACAAACTTAAATGTACTTGACCAAAGATGGCACCAACATCTCTAACAAATAAATTTTACAACCGTTATGCAACAATTGCAGCTACACCAAGACCACTGCTTGCAAACAATGTTCTACAAAAAATATCATGCTCCAATAAACTTACTGAAGGAGGAGCTTTGTTATGGACAAGGTTAGGATTCAAGGTCAAACCAACAGCTCTTGTTGAGGGATCAATGAATAGTATCCGCGCATTTACCTAAACCATACGCAAGAAGTCAGTGAAATTATTAAGAAACTTCATGGAAATATGATAAAATACAACAAAAAACATGACTAACCAAAATTATTCATGAATTATTCTTTGAGATAGAATTACGATATTATCAGCAATCAAGCAAAGGAAGAAAATTATAAATAATCACAGGCATCCAGAAAAATAATAATGTTGTCACAACAAGGCTTGGGGGATGCACAATGCTACGGTGCCTTGCCCCATTGACCCTTTGCATAACTAATCACGTGAACCAGACGCTGTCTGCATGATATAGTTCTGAACAAGATTATATAATAACCTTGAAGCAGTCTCAGAAAATGAAAATTAAAATGATTTTCCATCCAATATAGTACATATATTAAAATATTTGCTACATAATATCCAATAAATTACAGTTTCTTGGAGTTCTAAATTCAAAATATATCTAATTATCTTTCTTTGTTTTCAGTAGAAAACATTCAGGTTTTCATAAATCAAACAGCAACACATGATGATTCCTGCTAAACAAAAAAATAAATTCACATTTACAGTGAAAAATATACATATACTACAAAAATCTCTAAATTGCATTTGACACCCCTAGTTCTAGTAGATTCTGTTTTAAATTTAAAAAAATGCTACACTGGTGTGTATTCAAGATATCAAACCTATTATATTTTCCTGTTAAAGTACATCTACTTTAGGGAAGTTATATGAAACTATGACACTGTTCAATTGAAATTGTAACTGCTAAAAATGTTTCTAATGTTTTTACTATGTATAATAGGTGCCTTTAGGTTTATGTTTTGTTCCAATCAGCTCTGGAACATGTAAAAAATTCTGAATGTGAAAAAATAAAATACAGCTGACAACAAAATCAATCAAGATCTCACAGAGGAAGAAAAAACAATCAAGTCAGAGATTTCATTGCTAAATGATTTTGACACCAAGACGGGTAAGTATGACCAAGTACCTTTTTATTTTGGTCGTAATCTTCTTTCCAGTTTGAAGTAGGAAAGGGTTTCTCTAAGTGAAATATATCAACCTGCAAATAATGTAGTAAAATCAGAAGACAATTAAACAGAACCAAATCAGAAATGTTCTACTAAAATAATGCTAAATATTCGACACTGCAAACTTACAGTTCCTGAGAAGTAGGTAAGGAATGATAGCATGATACCATTCTCAAGGGTTGATTGTACACGAGCGTTAACCATCATGCCTGGAATGAGAAGATCAATTGAAATGCCCTTAAGATCCCTGGTCTACAAAGAAATACAACTTCTAGTTAGTAACAGGATAAAAATAAGTAACGAGATAAATTGCCCAAGGAAAAACAGTGTGATTAGTATAAGAGCTTTTACAAGTGTCATACCACACATTTTGATACCAAATCATATTCAGAACTAAGATACACTACTTTACGACTTCTATCAATACTCTTAACAATCCCTTGCAGGAGTTGTCCAGTGTTCATTTTAGTAACCCTGCTTCCTGTTAAGAGATTGGAAAAGGAGCAGACGAAGATGTGCAAGATGAGATGCAAATCATAAGCTACAAATGCTGCAAAAATAATATTCGATAGCACAAATTTAGTGACAATCAAAGGAAAAAATATTATGAAAAGGAATATGAATGTTGTCAGTTACAATGACAAAATAGCCTGATTTGTGGTTGACAGCCAAACAATTCAAATGATCCATCGTTAACCTAAGAACCCTCCAATACAAATAATCAGTTTGTGCTACGATAACATGCTTGGAATGCTGTCATTGGGCTCTATGTCATAACTTCTAAGCTTTCTTTTTACCGATATAAAAAGGTCAAACGCCATAATCATTTACTAAAAATTTGGATATTTCTAAAGACAGGAAGTGCAATCAATTATCTTTATAAATCCAAAACTCTTAGGTTGTAAATAATTAACAAATCATGTCTTTTTTATCAATAAGCTAAGAGTAATCTCCATTGAAATAGCTCTATAAAAAAGTTAAGCACATATAAACAGAAGGCACGAGTTCAATAATCTCAGCAACCATATGTTTGCACATCAGTTCTTTTCCACCAACTGGCAGGATTTCATAAAAGAATTGCAAATTAAATTCAAAGTATGGAATAACTTAACAAAAGGAAAGGAAAAAAAGAATAAAATGAAACCTAGGAAACAATTCTAACAAAAGTTTCAAGTGATCCAGAAAATTTTATCATAGGATATATAATAAATTCAAAAAATGTAGGATGACTAATGTTACCAGGCTGGCTGTCTTTTGGTATAAACCCAGTAAATGAAGGTGGCCCAAAATGAAGCATATAACCATGGTCTTCAATGCTTTTCACATAAGCACTAAGAACCTATAAATCAAACACAATCCTGAAAAGTTAGCATGTTAATTAATTCATAGCATACTATCAAGGTCATAGACGATCATATAACTCAAAGAATGATGACTAAATCTACATAGTCACACCAACTCTGGCGATTGAAAATTAAAGAAAGTATATAGGTAAGCCAACAGACAGAAACAAAAAGTAAGATAACTTCAACCAGAAACGAACTATAACATCTAGGATTCAACTAATTGAACATTAGACCAGATAGTATCAGAAACCTGATATTATAAAACATTCAAAATGATACCTACAAAAAGAATATACACTAAATAATGGCATACCATTCCCTCTTGAATGACATCTAATGTTAAGCCCTTATGCAGCAAAGCAAGGCGTAGGGAAAGCCAGAGTTTCCTCTTCCCTTTCTCTTTCTTATCATCGTCCAATTGTAACACAATGCATGAAACCAGTTGTCCAGTATGATATATGCTAGATAACAAATTACCTTCTACATCCTGTTTTAAAAGGAAACACAAAAAGAAAGAAAAAAATTAGACTAAAGAACAAAACCAACAATTTTTTAACTTTTACCACCTATGTTTGGAAAGAAAAAATGAAGCAAATATCTAAGGACAAATAGAGAAACATAAAAACAAAAACAAATACATCCATGAGAATAACAAAAAAACAAGAGTATAGTAAGTAGGGCATACCCCTTTCCATTCACTATTTGATAAAGGATCAAGTGCTTCACATGCACGAACTAACCCACGTAGTCCCCCTGGAAGACTAACCACAATATCTTTCTCGTTCACTTCAGTAATTACGCCCCAAAGCTTCATTCCAGGAGAAACATTCTACAAAAAAGAAATGCACAAAGAAGACAACTTTACTTTCAAAGTATAACCCGAGGCAAAAAGTTCATATAATATAGATTATTAACAAAGTTGAGGATAGTTTTCAGATAAATGTAAATCTAGCTTGGTGAACCATAACAGAGAAAGAAATTCATAAGCAGAACCATTTTGACAACCCATATCGGTTGGAGGAATCCCCTGCGAATATTAAATCTAAGTATTTGTTTGCATGCAACCCAAACAGATAGTTGAATGTGTACGCTTCAAACGACCAAGAAGAATTTATGAATGAGATGAACTGAAGTTACTAGAAAATGTTAAAAAAATTACATGACATCTGCAGCCATTTTCAGTAAAATTTTTGGTGTCAGGAGAAAGTCGCTAATATTATGAGAAGAAAACACACAATGCTTAAAAAGCCCAAATTTATTTGAAAACCACAGGCTAAGTAGAACCGAAGACACTCACGATACAAAATATTTTGTTGCATTGAAATTTAGAAATTGCAAGTTTACCCTGACACCTTATAAGGATCACGTAGTGGCTAGTGTCTTTTATTAAGAACAAGGTTGATTTAAAATGAATATCATATCTCAGACAGATTCAGGAAAGACCAAGATTTAGCCTCCCGGCAACATCCTGCACCAATTCATTGGACATAAAACGGCATATCTTAACTACCTCAAACATTTGCCATTCTTTGAATTAGCAGGATGGAGGTATATAAATAATTGGATAAGTAATAAATGATGTGAATGGAAAGGAAAGCGAGCAAGCTGGAGAAGGTAGGCAAAGGGAAGAAAGTAAATAATCAGTCCCTCTTGTCCTAGTTTAATTGTCTCATCTCTAACTTCCTTGCTCTATTTTTTTCACTTTTTTTATAATTAATAATGTTCCCTCTCATTCCTACCGCCAATGTTATTCAACTTCAATCCCTCTTTGATTGCCTTTCAGACTACAAGCAATACACGATTGAATAATAATCTCTCTTTTCCCTGTACTTTCCTTTTTCCCTGCATCCTTCATTTCAAATGCAATGTGAAAGAGTCTATAAACTAAAGGACAGGATGGATATTGTATAATCTACATCTCCAAAATAAGGGCAGTTCATAAGCAAAGTTCATTGAATTCTAAGTGTACAGCAGCTGGCAGCTGCTATATCTGAACCTTCAACTAGGCGCTAAAATCAGTCAACAATGCTCAAGCAGTCAATGATCAAATGCATCAAAAGCTTAGCAAGATTATCAATGAGAGAAAGGAACACAGGCAAGAAAGAAGTTGACACAGCATCACCTCGATTCATGATCAAGTTGTGAAGCATAAATAAACTTCCATTGACAAATGTCAAGATTCTTTTTGAAACTACTCTATAACAAGGATCGAGTACTGGAATTATGGTCAAGTCTAGTTAGTATTTCTTCTTTGTGGTCAGAATCCTTAGTGGAAATAGTCTTTGTGCATTTTCCAATTGTATGTTTACATTTCATAATGAGAATTTCAGTTTCTCTTAACAAGTTTACTCAGTTTCGCATTACAAACCTTAGCCAGAAATTTAATCAACTAAAGTTGAATATTATTAACTTCTGCATACCTTAAAAGTAATTTTATTTGCGAATCTAGGTAATTTCCCAGTAATGCCAGTACCAAAGAGCGAACCCAATTCATCATCCTCTGTTTTGTAACCTCTATTCTGAAATTTGTTCTTCCTCTTCTTTAACTCCCTTACCTCCGAATCAAATTCCGCATCAATTTCGTCCCGAAATTCATCACGCTCTTCTCTACTCAACACTGACCTTCCCCCGCCTACAACCACAACACAATTCAAATACAAATACATATACATGTACATATAAAGATGTATAGAGATAGATATATATATATAGAAAGAGAGTATGAAGTGAATATGAACCTCTGGGAAAATCAGGAACGTCGTCGTCGAGTTGGAGAGGTAGCGATTTTGATTGAACGGCATTGTCTGATTTGCTTTTCTGTTTGAAGGATTGTTTGGATGGATTTTGGAACTTTTTTAGAGCTTGTTCAGGTTTCTTGTTCGTGTATTTCTTTGCCGGAGGCGCCATTTCCTCTCAATTTTACTCGAGTTACAAACCCCGAAACTTTTCCTAGATTTAGTTTTGTGAGTTCAGTGTCCAGCTGCGGAGGCTTTAGAAGGGTTTTAGCGTCGCCGATCATATTTACCTAATTATACCAAATTTCAGTTCTTTGAGCGGGTCGGATAATGGGAAATAGTCTAATGGATTGAAACAGGCCCAACTAATCTGGGCCTTTTTACAAGTGTGTTAACAGCTACCAACCCAACATTAAAACACAAAGATGATACTTCCTTTGCATTCCACCACAGAAAAAAGACGCTTAAATTATTTTCTTGAAGAAAAAAAAATTAAGTACAAAAATATGTATACTTTTTTACAAAGTTTATTTTTTATTTTAGTATAAAATCACAATATCCTAAAGTTTTTACCATCATTAATTTAGGAGTCAGGTTATATTTTATCATATGATAAAACATTACAACCAAATATAATGACGGGCTATGAAATTAAGTACAAATACATGAGAAATTTATACGACAAAAGCCATAAATCTTTTACCGTAAAATATCATTCTCCTAGTTGAATTCATTAATACCAACCACTAAACTAGATACTTTATTAAATTTTAGATAAATATAGAACAAAACATTCTTAAAATTTGCAAATTTTATAAATAGAACCATTTTGTGAGGGGGAAAGTAATTTTATTCCTTAATAGGCTTATTTTTATAAATAAGTTTTATGCCTTGTTAGTGTACATATATATATATATATATATATATATATATATATATAGTGGTATTAGGATCATGACACCTCAATAATTAAGTACTTATATTTTAATAATGTGTAACGGTCTTGATCAAATTATAACTTTTATTTTATAACACTAAATACAGATATGGAATGACATTTTTTGGATCCAATTTTAAAACCCATTGAATTATAGTTCATTTGTCTCAAACTAAAATTTTATTTTTTATTTTTTATAGTGAAAATGTAAGATATATTTTTAAAGACCCTTACGTTATTGCATGAGGTATTATTTTATAATAACAATTTTTGAAAAAATTATTAAAATATATTTTTGTGCATATTATGCAAAACGACATCGTTTTAAGGACTACTTCACGTATCACCTTCCTTTTTGCCATATTTTTAATTTAAAATTTAATATAATTTTGTTTAATTATAGACAATAATATTATAAAACATTTAAATTACATAAATAAATATTACAAAGGACAATATGGATATACACATGTTTAATTTGTGCATAGTCTGTCAAAACTATATCGTTTTGGTATATTTGTGTTTTTTTTTAATAAAAAAACGGTTTATCTTCTCTCAAATTAGAAATCAAAAATAAATATGTCAAAACGATATAATTTTGACAAAAATAAAATATACTCAGTTATGTACGAGCATATTGCTTATTACAAATTACCAAATTTATAGTTTTTGAAAAGTTGATACCTCACTATTACGAACATATATTAAATTGACTTCAAGAATAAAATTTAATTTTACATTTAGAAACGGTAGGTTCGTATTTACTTGATGTTGTGGGCTAGCCGGAAACAAAATTGTTCTACATCCAATCCTCTGGCTTGGGCCAACTTTTAGCGAAAAATAGGCCTCATACACCCTTGTCGAAGAAGCTTCTCGACTGTTGGCGATGAGTGCTTTTTTATAGAGAGAAAAAAGATCAGTCATCTGAGAGAAAGTTGCAAATTGGAGATATAGAGATTTCGGAGGTAATTTTTTTAGTTTATTTGTGATTTCTTTAACAATTTTTATCTATTATTTTTTTTACTAGTTAATTATTAATTCATTTTGTGCTGACTTATTTGTAATTTATGTGTTTAATTTGTCTAGTGCCCATCACGATATCGTTTGTGTTCTTGATTCAATAATATAGTGTTGATTGGGTTAGACTTATCGGCCAATGTTTGAGCGATCGATGATTTGCATGATTCATTTTTTAATTTTTTTTAACGTTGTTTCATGTATGTTTTCTTAATTGTGAATAGTTGATAGCCCGTGCAATGCACCTACTAATTTGAAAAATAGATTAAATAATTTGTCAAATATGCGATGACAAATATATTTTTTTATATAGACTTTTCAATAACTGGAAACAGGAAGAACAATTGTATATAATTAAGATGTAAAATCAAATAGCATTCTGAGAATAGGAAACCAATGAGAATGATAAGTCTCCAAGCAAAGTACATTAATTTATGCCAATGTTCCTTGAGAAACAGGGTAGGCTATCATTTCTAGAAATTGCAAGAAAAAAGAGATAATGATATGCCTTGTTGGAAAGGTGTGAGAGTACCATATTTGTAATTTGAGTTTAACCGTAATATGAAAAAATGAGTTCTGAAATCTCCTTGATATCTAAAAACAACAGAAATATTAATACATACAACACAGAATTTCTTGGTGCTCTTGAGGGCAGCCTTCAAATTTTTTAGTCTCTTGGTGGTACTTAGGGTCATCCTAAGAGAAGTCAAATCTAGCCACTGCCAAAACACAAACCCAAAAACCATTAAATGAGAGAGTAAAAAAAGTCTCTTTCATATCAAAAAGAAGAATAAAAAACTCTCCTTCCAATCCAACTCGATACCAATTCATCTAACCATATACAATTTTAAACAATTTAAGGAGAAACAAAATGCAAAACATATATCATCATATAGAAATGACAGATATACACAAATTGGTTAATCTAGCAATCAATGAATGAAATTTTTTTCATGTATTAAGTTTATCAATGACAAAGTTCGTATACAAAAGAAACAATATATATTAAAAATAAATAAGATTACTACTTTGCTAGCGTCTGAATTCTCTCCTCCATATCCATTCTTGAAACTCGTGGCTGGTCATAAACGTCATTATATTTCTCTAGTGACTTGAAAGCAGCTATGTCTGTCTCTATCTCATCATCATTATTGCCCTCAATACTAAGCTTGTCACCCCTAAGTCGCATCACATTTTGCGATGCACTTCGTCATAAATCTTTTTACCTAGAAAATGATCTCTTCTCTGTATCTGATGGCCCTTATTATCTCTAAATCTGTCCCCTTCAAATTTATCATAGCTTTGGACTTCAAGAATACTACCCCTTCCCGATTCACATTTTGCGCTGCACTTTTATCACAAGTCTTTTCACCTTGAAAACTTGCTTTAGAACCACATCATAAACCTTTTGCTTAGATGATAATGTCATTTCTCCAGTGGAGCTCGCTACCATACTTGAATGCACAGTGAATTTACTTTCATTTTTTAACCTTGAGCTACCCAAACATGAATACCTTAATTCAGCATTGAGAACGCAAAAACTCCATCTTTGTATCTTACCTTTCTTGAGTTTACCACTATTCAAATTCCTATCTCGAGAAATCAACCTAGATGAATATAGTAGTCGGCTTCCCTCTCGCGCAATTTCCAAGTATCCAAAGCAATTGGAAATCTCATCCCACGCCAGAGCAACTGACATGTTGGAGTTGAAACTTTAGTGTTGTAAACAATTTAAAATAACATCCTCTTTTTTCTTTCTTGAATTTGAACTTAAATAACTCAAACCCCACCCCACTAAAGTAGTTATTTTTAAATAAAGCCCACCTCACCTTAGAAGGAATAGCCAAGTACAAAATCAACAGCTTATATATAATGTAACCAATTCAAGCTGAATTCTTTAGCTCTTGACCAACAAATGAAGATTTTCTAGGGTTTCTGCAATATGAATCAAAAATTTAAGTAAAAGGAAATAACAAAACACTTACAGTAAAACTACATCAAAGCACAATATAACACCAAAAGAACATATCGATTACTTGTCCATCTCCCATTTTCAGTTTTCATGCCTAACTTCCTTTTAACTTTAACATGAACTCAACTTTCTTTAAAATCCCTTCTCTTCAAATCCCATTTTTTTTGCAACCTCGAATTTTCCCATTTTTTCACAAACGCTTGATTGGTTACAAAGATTTTAGAATCCAAATATAAATTCAAGAAAACATAATTCTTGAAATGAAATTTAGGGAAAAAACATAATTATATTCTTTCAAAAATAAATATATATATATATATATATATATATATATCACTTGCTCTTTCTCTCTACCTCAGTACTTTCAAAATAAAATCCCCAAAAGGATAGAAAGCTATTATAGCATGTGAGGAGAGAGAAAAAGGATGAAGGGTTAAAAAAGGATAGCGTTAAGGGTTTCAAATAGAACCAATTGTATAAATGGAGACAACAAATATTTTAATATCATTTTATACTTCTTCTCTCCCATAAAAAAATCTCATTTATTATATTTGTAAATATTAAGAAGGTATTAGTTTTTTTATGTTTATTTTTTAAATTAATAAATTTGTTAATTTTGTTATTTGGTGAAAATTATAAGTTGTTAGTTTAGTAATAATGACTTGATAGGAAAACGACAATGAACAATTTTAAAATCGAATTGTTATTTTATGTTATTGTTAGTAGAATTTTTTTTATGAAATATTACATTTTCTTGTAATAGACTGGGTATGATATAATAATTCAACTTCAACAATGCCTTTTATTTCACATTAGGTTGTGACATTGTCAAAATATTTTAATATTATTTAATATCGTACTCATTTCATCTAAAATATAATATCTTTGTTGAGTTTTTAACTATTAATATAAGCTGCAAGATATATTAGAAGTATACAAAAGTCTATCACTGTCTTGGTAAAAAGTCTATAAAAATCTGTCACTTATTTCATGGAGTCTTTAAAAGTTTTTAAAAATCATTAAAATTCACAAACTATACAAAAGTCTGTCACTTAAAAAAAGTATTTAAAAATCTTTATTGAATACACCTTCCTAGTTTGGATGGTTAACTTTTTGTTGTAGAATTCTGAATTTCTTAAATACAAAATTCATTTACACCAGTTTGTCAGTTTTCAATTGAATTCATTCCAATTTAGAGGCAAACATTGAAAACATTTTAATTTTTTTAGTCACATCCTTTTGTTCGTAATTTAAATCAACCAACTTGTTAATCTAATTTTTAAGGGAATGTCAATTTAAATTTCAAGGTATGATTTTGTATCCAATAATACAACTTGACAGTACTTTTACCTTTTATTGACTGCCTTTTACTTTTAAGAATTTATTTTACTTTTATGTGTAATTTTAATCAACCGGATTGATAATGTAAATTTTGCATCCAATAATGCAACTTGAGAGTACTATTACCTTTTATCTACTGCCTATTTCTTTTATTTCCCAATTTTATAAACTAAACTTATTGATTTGCCGTTGTGTGGACGTAGGTTTAAAATGAGGGGTAGAAGTTATAATTATAGTCGGTCACCACCAAGGAATTATCGAAGCAGCAGGCATCGATGTCCTAGCCCTAGGGGTCGCTATGGAGGCCGTGGCAATGATGGTCCTACTAGTCTCTTGGTCCGCAACCTTCGACATGACTGTAGGTATGTATTGAGGAAAACACATGGTATCCGTCACAATAATTGCTATTTTGTTACTTTTCTTACATGTTCTATTTTACATATTGATTGGGCCAAGGGGGTAAAAGGGTATATGATTTTGTTGTGTTAGAAGGTAATGTGTGCGTCTTGGTCAGCATGTTTCACTGCTTGGTCAGCGTGTATCACTGCTTAAGGTGTATGTTTAAGATCAGCAATATTAATTTTCAAGTTGAAGAAGTATATTTTTCTTTATATTTACCCTGGTGAAAAGCCTTATTAAGTTACATAACAATGGGTGTCGTATATAAAAACAATCAACACTTGCTCTGACTGTCAAAATATTGTCAATCGGAGTTGAAAGATGTGTATTGGGAATAGATTCCTGCAAAATGAACAATCACCTTAGAATGTCCACCCGGGATTGCCCTGATGGTTTTGATGCGCCCAAGTTTTAATTGGAGAAATATATTTAGTGGCCAGGGGACTTCCTTTCTGAAATATTTTTCCCTCCCAAGATTTATCTCTATTTGTATGCCATATCCCTAATCTACTCCCTTGGAATGCTCTTTGGTCAATTGTGTTAATGATGTTTCCCTTCTTTAACATGCTTTCTATTGTTAATAATGCTGACACCTCTAGCTAATGTTCATTTCTCAATACTCTTCTTTAATGAGACAATACTTGGCAGAACTGCCAATTTGACTCTTAAACAAGTACTTGTTCATCCATGACAAAACCTGATGCTTTTACACTTGAACAAACAGTTTCCACTGCATGGTAAAATAAATATTTATTGCGTCTCTCATTTGGAATTTGTTAGGGGTTCAGTTTTTTTGCAATAAATTGACTAAGCCCTTAACTTTAGTGTTCTAATATGCAATTCTATAAATTTGAATAAACTTTAATAAATTTTTTAACTAAATTGAAATCGAGTATAATACCACTTCTATAACTAACTGAAATTAAATTTTAGCTTTCAGTGGAGTGAACTTTGGGGATATGTTTTGATTTCTTTCAGTTTTGTTGCTAATTTTTGTGAATTTCCTTTTTTATTCACAAGCTTGTATATTTGCTTGCAGACCGGAAGATCTCCGTGGACCTTTTGGGAAGTTTGGTGCTTTGAAGGATATTTACTTGCCACGGGATTATTATTCTGGGTAATCATTGGTTTACTCTCTATATATGCTTGTTTAACATCTCTTTTTGTACTTTCTTCTTTTTTGAATTTGAATTGGTTTATTCTAATTGTCATATGAATGCCCACCTCTATATTCTAATACTGGTAGGTGTATTATTTTTGTGAACTACAATTGCTTTATGGAAATTTGATTTTTTTCATTGAAAGTGTTGAAGACAACAATCAAGTAATAAGAGTCTGTTGAAGATGATTAATGTACATGAAGATTGAAGGAAGTTGAGTATGAATCATATTGAAGAAGTTGAAGTCTTCAAGAATTTCAACTCATTAAAACCTTGAATCTCACAAGGTTAGCAGCTGCATAAATTGCTTTACATGAATTCTCATGCAGTGAGCCTCTGCGGGATAATTGCTTTTTTTGTTTCTCTCTTTTCTTAACCTTTCTCAATTGGTTACTATGTACGGTTACTATGGAAGTGGGATGGATTTTTAGGAGTCGTGCGTATGTTTATGTGGTCTTTTTATATCATCTATGCTATTTTTCATGCTCTCACCACGTAAATTATGCAGGGAGCCACGTGGTTTTGGTTTTGTGCAATATGTAAGACCTGCTGATGCTGAAGATGCCAAATATCACATGGATGGTCAAATTCTTCTTGGTCGAGAACTGACTGTTGTATTTGCGGAGGAAAATAGGAAGAAGCCTCAGGAGATGAGGCAAAGAGAACGTGTCAGGTTGGTTGTGGTTGGACCATATAATTTATTTTTTTTGGTGTATGCAGAGAGTAATGCATTAAAACTGAAACACGACATCCAAACTTTATCTTACTGTATTGAATACCTTTTCTTGTAATGGAGTTTTTTTTGATTTGGGATGCTCTTGTTATTAGGGGTCGATCATATGACAGGAAGCGGTCCCCGCAGCACTACGGGAGATCTTATTCTCACACTCCAGATTATTATTATTCCCCATCGCCTATGCGGAGGAGGAGGGATTACTCGAGGTATGTCACTAAATTGACTCTTACTTCTTTAAGAAAGAGTAGAAACATATATTTAATTATTGTCCATTTAACATCCTGAGATAGGTCAATTTCGCCTCGTGGTCGGAGCTATCGTGAGAGGTCTTACTCGAGAACTCCTAGTCACTCGAGGAGCAGGAGCAGGAGCCTTGAAGGTTACTAGCGTGATAATTAGAATCCATCCGAGATTGTGCTGAAGAGCTAGCACAACTGATGTAGTAGAATATATGATGGCTTGTGTTTAGTTGGGAGTTGGGAGTTGGGAGTTGGGACCTGGACTACCTTATTAATTTTGTGCTTGATTGTTTCAAAAAAAAATGGCGCCTAGTAAATTAGAAGCAGCTTTAGCTCAATTGTTTCTTCCATTTAAAGGGTCATCCTAATTATTTTATTTTTCATTTGCTAGTGGATCGGGACCATTTCTTGTTACAAGAATCTTCTAAAATAAAATACTTAGTAATTACGATGACCCTGACTGATGATGTTCCTTAAAAATCAATAAACGCTCGAGAATATCATTTCTGTTCAAAAAGAAGAGAGAAAACAGTAGTATGATGAACACATTTGACTTTATTTTTCAAATATTACCCTCATTTGACTTTAAAATTACAACTTGAAAAGAAAAATGAAGTAGAAAAGTGTATCCTTAATTTTGCAAATAAAAGAAATAGTTTGTAATTTTAAATTTCTTTTGCACCACCGTTATCTTTTCATTTTTAATATTTATTTTACAAAGCTTTGCAACAAGCAATTACTACAATATTTGGCAATCTTAATAAAGTCTACTTGCTTTATTCCTACTAACTTTTGGTTATTGGAATATATTTCATTTTATTTTTATAATTATAATTTTAAATGGATTAAATTTGTTTTTTACATTTGTATTTTAGTGCACCTTAAACAAAACTTTAATATCGGTATAGGGACATTAAGCAAGATTATTCATAAATTTATATTATAGTTGTATGAAACAAAAGTAATACTTGCATCCCAATAAGTACTTATATAATAATGAAATAAAAATGGTTTTAACAAGAGTCTAAAAGAATGTAGTTTGTCAAAAATAAAAATGTAGTAGTACAGTACTAAATCATACTCACTCCGTTCCTTAATATAGGTTATTTTAGAAAAATATTTTTGTTCCTTAATATAAGTTATTTTAGAATTTCAAGTAAGCATTAATTGCTTAGTTTCTAATATTAACCCAAATATTAAATGTAACTTTAGTTCTCTCACTATTTTCTATCCAATAAATAATAATCTCTTATTCCAATACAAGGGTAATATAGACAATTGATATTATAGTTAATACTATACAATCATTACCTTAATATTTGTGCACAACTCTAAGAGCATTCACAACAGTTTCCTTATCTCTATCCCTACTCTGCAGTGCTATTGGATCATTCTGTAGGATAGGGATTCAATTTTTTTACTATGTACCCAACATATTTCTTATATTGATTCATTAAATATTAAATTTTGAAATTTAAAATTTAAAAGTTAAAATTTGAAAATTCCAACAGTCAAATCATGTTTTAAACGTTATAACTATTTTTTATTTAAAAGTAATTGTTGTTTGAATTTAAAATTTGTAATTATTTTAATTTAAAAATAGATATTGCTAGAAATCAAAATGTGCAACGATCATTATCAAAATCATTATGAGAACTAAAACAACATTATTTTAATTATAAAATAATAAAATTTATAATTAGTAGTAATATTTTTTACAAAAATGATCAAAACCAAAATTTGACTGATTTTTTTATTTTTTATAGTTCTCTTTTTTCTCTAAATCATCTGTTTAAAAAATTAAAATGAGTGAATTTGATAGGCATACCCAAATCAGCAATTAAGTGAGATAAAGATCCTTTAACCAACATAAAATCGCAATAAATAGGGTGTGAAATGTCATTTTACATAAATAGGGAACGCTCTTTTGATTCCCTCATCCTGAGGAGTCAAATCATATATAGAGATTAAAATAGAGAATTATCTAAAGATAAGGAAACTGTTGGATACCGATTTATTGATATATTCTTCAAATGTGGGGATAGAGAGTCTATTGAAGAAATTGTTGTGAATGCTCTAAAACGACCTATATTAAGGAACGGATGAAGTAATCAATTAAAGGCTTTTGTTTGGCTAATTCGTGTTTATTCCATTTGAAATGATACCGTCTTCGACGTTTAAACCTTTAAACGCAACACATCGTTTTCAAGGTTTAAAAGTTGGAACTACAAACACATTTGAAATGCACCAACACCCAAGATGAACAAACAAATGTGACATTCCTATCTTCCAAGAATAAAAATAGAAAAACACATAGTAGTATTTTATATGTATTTTTGGGAAGTGGTTAACATTAAGTTAACTTTGATCAACACGCAGACAGAAGATAATCTCTATTTCTATATGTCAACACTGTATTGCTGATATTGATTAATTAACTAACTTAATTTCATGATAACCGGATCCGTATTTTTAATATCTTCATATAATTTTCTCTCATAATTCAATAAAAAGAGCCAAAGGGGCAAACAAAAAATATCGCATATCACTGCCCTATTGCCAAAAAGATACATCTGCCAAAAAAAACAAGAAATCAGCTCATGCTTTACCCAAAAAAAAGGCATATACACAACCGAAAAAGACTGGGAAACAAAAACAGAAAAGCACATCAACGAAAATTACATGTTCTCGAAGGGAACCCGGATAGTACTCGGGTCAACTCGAATCTCAAAAGAGTTTCGAATATATTTTCTCACATATCAATTAAAAAGGCCAAAAAAAAGTACTAGATCTCCACGCAGCAGCCTGATTGTACAAACGACGAGAACTCATCAGGGACTTCCATCTTTACTAATTTACCATTTTGCCCATCCTTTTTCTCCATCAGAAAGAATCCTTGTGGGGCACCCTGGTATTCAGACCCGGTTACCAGGCACCGATCACCCAATTGCACCCCGCATACCCCAACTCGGACCGCCGAGTCAGACTCTGCCCAGCAAATTAAATCCCCATTATTTTTACCCATGCCCACACAAGACCTCGGGCACTGACTTACGGTCCACGCGTCCTCAACGCGCCGCCACTCGCCGCTTTCGATATCATAAGCCTCCGAGCTGCTCTTAAACCTCCCCTGACTGTCCGTATCGTATCCGCTCACAACCCAGAACTCGTTCCCCATCATAATGCCTTGACACTCGTCTCGCTCCTCACTCATCCGAGGTAACTCAGTCCACTCGTCCGCCCTCAAATCGTACACCCACGCCGAATTCAACGCGTTCTTGCTGTCATCATGTCCTCCCGCAACGAAAACCCTCCCGTCCGCCACTCCGACGGCGAAGAACGACCGGCTAGAAGGCATATCCTTGCACTTAGTCCACCTCCGAGTCGTGAACTCGTACACAAACACGTCCTTAATTGGCTCCCAACTCACCGGGTCCCATCCACCCATCACCACCAGTTTCCCCTCCGAGCTCGCCACCTGACAGAACAACGGCAGCCCATTTGGGTACTTTGGAACCGGATCCACCCGGTCCCAGCTCCTACCAATCGGATCGAAAACGGACACGCCGTAACTCGGCTGTCCGGCCGGTTTCGACCTAGTAGACTTGATTTGAACAGGGAGAGACTGGATTAAGCAGGCAACTTTCCGGGTCTGGCCGGAATTCTTCCTGTGGTTGTAAAAATCAGTGCTCTGGAGCAGCTGCCGCCAACGGTGGCAGACTTGGGATCCGACTCGGTGGGCAGAGAAGTGTAACCGAGTCAAGCACTCGAGGGCCAGCTCTTCGGGTAAACCCGGAAGCAACTCAGTGAATTTTTCTTGTGTCATTGTTTCTAGAAGGTTTTGGTGTTGAAATTTTGTAATGAAGATAAAAATTTGGGAAATGTGGATGCAGCTTTTGGGCGATGCACTTTATGTATTTGTAGTGAGCGCGAGGAGGACAGAAAATACAATATCTGTGCTTCAGCAATGAAATCCTGACACGTGTCGTACACTGTTTAGAGCTCACACTGCAATGCGCCTCGGTATTTGCTCCATCTGATTCATTCTTTTTAAAATATTGACGCCGATATTCGATGTTTAATAAAATATTTCTACTTTTGTTATAAACAAATAGAATGACAACAAAATAAATAATACAAATACATAAATAATCTTGGAATGTGTATATCGGGTTATCATAAAATTAATTTTATAATAAATTAATTAATTAATCAATATAATATTGACATATTGAGAAATATATTATTTTTTGGCTTACGTATTAATATTATAATTGTCAATTAACCAAAATTAATTTCTTACTAATCACTCCCGTGTCTATCTATAAAATATAGATCCATCTAAATCTATAGGAAATTTATATTTGTACAAGTAAAAATAATAATTTTGAAAGATTTCTCTCACATAAATAATAGATACTCCCTCCATTCCTATTTAATTGATGTGACGCCCCCAAAATTAGGTATACATCACCCATCTTGGGTCGTCAGATACATAGTACAGAATACAAATACAACTGATTAATACAACTGTCGTGTACAATACGACAAAACATAAACTGTGAGTTTGAATACAAATATTATCTTCTAGAGAGTATTCATACTCAAAGGAGTCCTCATTACATTTATTAACACACTATTACATAGAATAGTGAGGACTACTAACTAATACTATCATTCGGACAACACTCCGTTCCCCGACTTGCCCCAGCTACGTTCTCATTTCCTGAAGAGAACAGTGAAAGAAAGGGTGAGCTCAACTAGCCCAGTAAGAAATATTATGACTAAGATAATGCAGAATAAATTATCATTAGCCTTCAACAGTGTTAAACTGATAAAATATAACGAATATCAAGTTTAACTGCAGCGGAATAAGCAATCCATTAAAAGAGTCAAGTAGAAAATAAAATCTACTATCTTTTATGATTTAAAAGGTTTTTCAACACTGTTTTCGCTGGGACTCAGCTTAATAAAATAATCCACATCATCGAATCACCCCTGCACTACGGCCAAGGATATTCGTATATTCATTAATGGTCATGATCATGCCAACAACTGTCCATCACTGCACTACGGCCAATGAGACTTTAACCACATCATTTGTAACATTACGGTCATGATTACACCGAATAATCCCTGGTCATAATCATACCAAGTCCATATATGCACTACATGTCATAGATGACTTTCAACAGAATATAAACATGAGGATGATGACAATGATATAAGAATTCAATAAAACAAGTTCAAGAATTAATTTATCCAGGAATTAATAACGTCCATGATACTGCTTTGCGGAGTAAACTTCAAGAATACTTAGAAGAATATTTTCATGAAACGATACTGGATGAAACGCAATTATCAAGGATATTCTACAAATTTCATGGAGTATAGAAGTCAAAACTTAACCAACTGAGTATAATAAAGAATGGAATAACAAAAGAAATCACCATGCATGCGATAGACCGCACAGACAGATTATTCCAACAGAATAATAAATAATGGAACCAGGTCCGGCGTAAACGCACAGACAGGATATTCCAACAGGATAATAAATAATGGAACCAGGTCCGGTGTAAAACACACAGACAGGATATTCCAACAGGATAATAAATAATGGAACCAGGTCCGGTGTAAAACACACAGACAGGATGTTCCAACAGAATAATAACAAGACGGAACCAGGTCCGGTGTAAAACACACAGACAGGATGTTCCAACAGAATAATAATAAAAACGGAACCAGGTCGGGTGTAAAACACACAGACAGGATGTTCCAACAGAATAATAGAAGAATGTCACCAAGTATAGGGTAGACCGCGTATACTGGTTATTCCAACAGAATAATAACGAATGGAATAACAGAAGTTCTCTTCATGAATATAAAAGAAATAATATTCCCTACCTTAAAAGAACTGGATATTGGAAAAGTGATGTAGCAGAATACTTTTATTCTCTCTCTCTCTTATTCTCTCTATACTTTCTCTCTCTATAGCTTGAATGAATTCGTGAAAAATAATGAAGCCCTAGGCCTCTATTTATAGAAAAACTGAGGGTGGCTCTTGGTCTTAACGAAGGGTCAAATGACTCTTGGTCTTAACGAAGGGTCAAATGACTCTTGATAATATTGAAGAGACAACTACTATTGACGAAAGTAATTACTATTGACCAAGGTAAATACTATTGACGAAGGTAATTACTATTGACCAAGGTAAATACTATTGACCAAGGTAAATACTATTGACGAAGGTAATTACTATTGACAAGGTAAATACTATTGACGAAGAGACTCTTAGATGATGACATATGGCCCCCCATAAAATAACCAAACTTACCACAACGTCTCAATTATTGATTTAATAATATAACATATTATACAGATGATACTATGACAATAATTTAAGAGATATGATGCAGCAATTACTGTAGCAATAATTGAGTATAGCTGAGTGACTTCTCACGTAAGCATCAATAATCAATACCGTGTGCTACTATGCAACCACGCGTATTACTGTACTTTTACTACCGAGTAGTTCAACAGTTTTAACGATTTTAACGGTAACACCTCGGCTGTTATTTTTATAGAAAGATAATTCTATCGTTTTCTCAATCCGACAATAATTCCGTTGTGGGGTCCACCAATGATTGTGCCGTCGTACGAATATTCCCCGACAAAAAGAATATTCTCCGACCAAACGAATATTTTATAACAACTTGCTTACTTTGCAAAATTTATAAATATTACCCACAACTATAACATTATATCAAATAACTCCATAATATTCAAAAATGATATTTATAGAAAATTCATCTTTATTTATAAAAGTTGGGGTCTTACAACCTCCCCTTCTTATGAAATTTCGCCCTCGAAATTAGGGTACGTACCTGGTATGTCGAAGAGGTAAGGATACCTTGATTTCATTTCTGATTCTAACTCCCAAGTCATTTCCTCAACATCGTGGTTTCTCCACAAAACTTTAACTTGAGGTATAACCTTGGAGCGTAGAATATGTTCGTTCTTATCCAAGATTTGAACAGGAACTTCTTCATACGTCAAATCCTCCGCTATTTCGTCCGGTTCTAACTCAATAATGTGGTTCGGGTCTTCCACATATTTGCGTAACATTGATATGTGGAAAACGTTATGAACACGAGACATACTTGGCGGTAAAGCGAGTCTATAAGCCACAGTTCCTACTCGATCGAGGATTAAAAATGGACCGATGAATCGAGGATTTAGCTTTCCTCTCTTTCCAAATCTCGTAACTCCTTTCCATGGAGCAACACGTAAGAACACATGATCTCCTACATCAAATTCCACGTCCTTTCGATGAAGATCAGCATAACTCTTTTGTCGATCTTGTGAGGTTTTTATACGTTGTCGGATCGTTTGAATCTTTTCTGTAGTCATACGTACCAACTCCAGTCCCAACAACGTTGCTTCGCCCACCTCATCCCAGCATACTGGAGAACGACATTTTCTTCCATACAATGCTTCGAATGGAGCCATGCCAATACTTGCTTGATAACTGTTGTTGTAGGAAAACTCCACCAATGGTAAGAACTTGTCCCAACTTCCCTTGAAGTCAAAGACACAGAGTCTTAATAGATCTTCAAGAGTTTGAATAGTCCTCTCTGATTGTCCGTCCGTCTGAGGATGATATGCTGAACTAAATCGTAACTCCGTGCCCATAGCTTTTTGTAAACTAACCCAAAATCGTGAAGTGAATCTTGGGTCTCGATCAGAAAACTATGGATACTGGCATACCATGCAGTCTTACAATCTCGTTTATGTACATACGAGCAAGACGTTCAAGTGTATAAGTTTCTCGTATCGGTAAAAAATGAGCAGACTTGGTCAATCTATCAACAATGACCCAAATCGCATCAATACCTTGAGAAACCCTAGGAAGACGGTAACGAAATCCATGGTAATGTGCTCCCACTTCCATTTTGGAATTTCAAGTGGTTGCAAAGGACCTTTTGGTACTTGATGCTCCGCTTTGACTCGTTGACAAGTTAGACACCTTGAGATAAACAACGCTATCTCTCTCTTCATATTGCTCCACCAAAATGTATGACGAAGATCATGATACATTTTGGTACTTCCAGGATGGATTGCAAACGGTGTGTTGTGCGCCTCCATCATGATTTCATACTTTAAATCAGGGTTGTTAGGAACACAAAGTCTGGAGTTGACTCGAAGTATTCCTTCCTCATCGATTCTTGCTTCTGGCATAACACCTTCTTGCACTTTCTTCCTCATACGCATCAGCTCCAGGTCTGTAGCTTGAGCAACTTTAACTTTATCGATTAAAGTCGGTTCTACTCGTATATTCGCCATCATCACATGGGTCCCTGGAGTCTTCAACTCTATCTCCATCCTTTGCAAGTCACACAAAATGGGCCTTTGCGTTGACAATATCGCACTCGTACTTGCATATGATCTTCTACTCAATGCGTCAGCTACCACGTTCGCTTTTCCAGGATGATATTGAATGGTATGATCATAATCTTTCAACAGTTCAAGCCAACGTCGTTGTCGCATGTTGAGTTCCTTTTGAGTGAAGAAATATTTGAGACTTTTATGATCCGTAAAGATCTCCGCCTTCTCCCCATACAAGTAATGCCTCCAAATTTTAAGTGCAAATACAACAGCTGCCAACTCTAGATCATGAGTAGGATAATTCCTCTCATATTCCTTGAGTTGTCTTGATGCATAGGCTATGACTTTTCCATGTTGCATGAGAACACATCCCAACCCTTTGCTCGAAGCATCACTGTAGATGACAAATCCCTCCGAGCCAGATGGTATTGTTAGAACAGGTGCTGAAATGAGTCTCCTCTTGAGTTCTTGAAAACTCTTGCTCACATTCTTCACTCCAACCGAACTTTGTATCTTTTCGAGTCAGCTGAGTTAATGGAGTAGCGATTCGAGAAAATCCTTCCACGAATCTCCGATAATAACCAGCTAAACCAAGAAAGCTACGTACTCGGTCACTGATTTAGGTTGCTCCCAGCTTTGAATAGCTTCAATCTTTGCCGCCGGGTCAACCGATATTCCACGACTTGATACTACGTGCCCAAGGAATGCTACCTCCTCCAGCCAGAACTCGCATTTCTTCAACTTGGCATAAAGCTGGTATTCACGAAGCTTTTGGAGAGTAACAGCCTCAAGTGTTGCTCATGATCTTCACGGCTTTTGGAATAAATAAGGATGTCATCAATAAAGACGACCACAAAGTGATCCAAATATTCCTTGAATACGGTTCATCATATCCATGAAGGCAGAGGAGCATTAGTCAATCCAAAGGACATGACTAGGAATTCATAATGCCCGTACGAGTTCTAAAAGCCGTCTTTGGAATATCCTCAGTTCTAACCTTCAGCTGATGATATCCAGAACGAAGATCGATCTTTGAAAAGAATTGTGCTCCTTGCAACTGGTCAAACAGGTCATCAATACGTGGCAATGGGTACCTGTTTTTGATGGTGACATGATTCAACTCCCGATAATCAATACAAAGTCGCATACTTCCATCTTTCTTCTTCACGAATAGAACAGGAGCTCCCCAAGGAGAAGTACTAGGACGAATAAAGCCAATGTCTAACAATTCCTGCAGTTGGATCTTTAACTCCTGAAGTTCAATAGGAGCCATTCGATATGGGGCTTTGGAAATGGGTTTTTGTACCGGGTTCAAGATCGATACAAAATTCAATTTCACGCTCTTGGGGTAGGCCAGGAAGTTCTTCAGGGAATACGTCAGGGAATTTATTAACAATAGAAATATCATTCAAAACTGACGTATTTTTGTTTAGATCTGTGACATGAGCTAAGAAAGCTTGACATCCTTTTTTCAATAAACGAATAGCTTTATGGCTTGAGATGACAGCGATTGATTTTAATGGTTTGGTTGCTTGAATTCGCATAATAGGTCGATTAGGAATATGAAAGCTAACAACCTTACGAAAACAATCAATTTTTGCATAATGAGTAGTTAACCAATCAATCCCTAGAATCACGTCAAATACAAGTATTTTTAATGAAATCAGATCGATAGGTAATGTGTGGGTACCAACTTGAATCAAACAAGACTTATAACAGTGGAGGTAATGAAGGTTTCTTCCCAAGGAGTTTCCACGATAAGTCAAAGTCTAATTTCTCCGGAATCAAATTTAATCGATGAGCGCAAGTAGGAGAAATAAAAGAATGGGTTGAACCGGTATCAAATAAAGTATAAACTTCTTTAGAGTTTATGATAAGCTTACCCGTGATGACCTCATTCGGGTTCCTTGCTCTCTGGAGTTCACAACAAACGCTCTCCCTTGCACAACCGGTTTTGACTTTTCTGGGACGGTTTTGGTGCCTCCATCCTAGCTGAATTTGTTTTGGTAAACGACAAAATCGGGCTAAATGACCTTCTCTTCCACAATTATAACATGCTTTGGACGGCATCGCGCAGTTTGGACTGATGTGTCCTCCCCTCCGCATTTGAAACATATGATAGGTGGTCGTTCTCCTTCCTTAACGACAGGTGCTGGTGCTGACGTCTTTCCGTCATTGTTGAATCTCCTCTTCTTGAAATGTCCATTCTTATTGTTTTGGCCTGATTACCACCGAAGTGGTTACCATTTCTGGCCTGTTGATTCCCTCCACGCTTGTTGTCACCGCTTCGATGACTGCTCTCACTGGTATTATCATTTTGCCGGCTGCTCTCTTTTGGTTGCGTTGTCTCGTTATCGCGCTCCACCAACTGAGCCCTATTTACAACATCTGAATACAAACACAGTTTATGAGAAACAAGATGTTGACGTATCTCGGCTTCAAACCTCTTAAAAACATCCGCGTCATTCTTTCTTCATTATCCACCAGGTGGGACGCAAACCGGGATAACTCCGCAAATTTTGCCTCGTTACTGCGACACGGTCATATTATTCTGCTCAATTTTGATGAACTCCACCTCCTTCATGTGACGAACTCTCGGGAAAGTATTTGTCGTTAAACAACTCTTGAAACTTCTCCCAGGACATCTTCAGTGCGGCAGGTGATTGAGTACGCTTTATCGATTCCCACCAGTAATCTGCCTCTCCTCGCAACATAAAGGCGGCAAAGGGAACCTTTTGCTCCTCGGAGAACCCAAGACATCAAAATATCTTGGTGATCTGCTTTATCCATGTTTCAGCTACAAGTGGTTTGGGTTCTCCCTTAAACTCGGTGGTCCCAGCTCCTTAAACTGTTTAGCGGTGACGCCTGAGGTTTCCAGTATTTCCACCTACGTTGTGAACAGGAGCCGCTTTCACCTGTTGTTGCATGAATTGCTTAAAGCCTCTGAACATTTGATCATTCATCATTTGGTCAGTGTTGTTGTTTGCATGAGGATTGACCACCTTCCTGATGACATTATCCTGATTATTGATATGTGGTGAATCAACAGTCGTCTTGTGCTCCATTGCTATTCTCAAACGTACTAGATGCCATTTTCAGATACTGCCACAAAATAAAAATTAATTGATATGTCATATATTATGCCTTATCTTATGACGGGACAATTAAATACATGCCAAATTAAATTAGGTAGGTCATCTAGGAAGGAATTCCCCGTCTACTCCC